>OY744604.1:62633657-62651525 GCA_963556255.1 Allolobophora icterica | reverse complement strand
TGTCCCACTGTCTTCCTCTGAGACTGTCTCTATCTCTCCGCCTCTCTCACCTTCTGACATTCGGTGCAATTACGCGATCTATCAATAACTAGCCAAGCTCGAAATGTTTGTGTTAACCATCTGTTCAGAGACCTTGTCACCGACTTCATGTGCAAAGTCGACGGCAGACCGGAAACCGTTACAAGTTTCAACTGGTCCGCAGTTCCTACGATCACGTGAAATTAATGTAATGGGATCAATGGTTCCCAAAAGTTATACAGACGTCGCCAAAAGCAGTTGTTCTCGTATATATACGTTCTGATTTACATCTGGCAGAAGAATAAAAATATCCTTATTCTTAAGTTTTTTTAACGTTCTAGATTAGAACGCCGCTAAGTGAACACTGTTAAAATATTAGGACGACTTAGACTCCATTGTCTAATGCTACTTATAGGCTAAGCACATTGTTGTTGTTGTTGTCGTTGTTGTTGTTATTGTTAATTGTCATATATTGTTTAAAAACCAGTGCTAATTTTTACTTGTTTTGGCTACTCAGTTATTATTTTACGCGTAAAAGAATAGGCCTGCATGCATACCAGGACGGTTCGCTGAGTCACGGTCTATATGCTAACTGTTCCCTAGCCTGCATTAGAAAAGACAGGAAAACTGTGCAGAGAAAAATATGGACAAAGGCCTTGATTTACGCAGCTTTGACACAGATGGCTTGAACGATTCGGTTACAATTCTAACGAAATCAGCCGTCTCAAAGTGGATTATCATCCACGGCACAAGAATATCCTTTTGACAAAGAGCAGCATTCGCCCTAATCAATCGTAGTCTATGTATTCATCGCTAAGGTGCTGTATTCTGACCCATTTCCTCCTTTCGACCACCAAAGTTGATTAAAAGCTGTTCATCACAGCTTCATTGGAACCAAAGCGAAAAGATCAAGCGACGAAGTGTCCGATGATTGCCATCGATTCATTTATTTAGCAGTAATATGGATTTCTGGGGATTACTTCACGCAGGCCACATGTCGCCTGATTTTCATTCTACTCGCAATTTCAGTCCAACGATTTTCCAGTAAATCTTTTCAGCAACGGTCAGTGGCCCAGCTAGGCAGTTTTCCGCCAGGAGCGAGTGATGCCAATCGGACATCTCAGTAAATATTTTGAATTTAAACTAAAAACAGCAATTTATGGAAAAACGTTATTTTTGAACGTTGATCGAAGACAAACTCAAAATAAACGTTTCTAATTTTTATGCATGTATACATACATACATACATACATACATACATACATACATACATACATACATACATACATACATACATACATACATACATACATACATACATACATACATACATACATACATACATACATACATACATACATACATACATACATACATACATACATGCATACATACATACATACATGCATACATACATACATACATACATACATACATATATAATACATACATACAGACAGACAGACAAACAGACAGCATGGATCAGTTCAACTCACAGTTGAGAAATAAATAAACCTGTTCATCAAATCTGAAGCTTCTGATCTTGAGCTCTTGGACAAAGGCTGTCGTTGTCCTTCATGTGACAGTGTTTAACCTAGTCCCCCTCTTCTGGGAGGGGAAACAAGGTTTCTGGGGGAGCAAAGAATTTACACTGGATTTTTCATCCATCTTGACTTTTCCTAATTTCATCTTCTAAAAAAGTTGATGACCTTTTTTTAGTCCTTCGTCCCATTTTTAACTTTTTCTACAGCAATTACTCTCTCAAAAAGGCTGATGACCTTTTTTAAAGGAATTTATCTCTCTGGGGGACCATGTATCCACATGTGTCTGGGGGGGAATTTTCCTCCCCCTGAAGGTCTCTACATTGTAATATTGCTGGCCTCTGGGGGGACATCAATCCTGGGGGGACATTTCCCCCCCCAAAGACGTCTAGATTAAACACTGTTGATGTGATCACCTTTTAAATTTAGGGCTCAGGTGATAAAGGCATCTCACTTTGCAGCCCTACTTCCCACTCCTTAGAATTAGATAGTACCGTCCGGGGCGGACGAAAATTGTTCGTACTCAGCGCCGTCTCAGATCCAGTGATCTTATGGTAGACAGTCAAAATGAGATTGATTGACAGGTCAATGGACGAACCTTATAGAAGGAAATTTCGCTGCGCCTATGTATTAAGGGAGCATTCGTTTCTGATTTGGATATTATAAATTTGATTGCGATGGTTGAAATGATTTATAGATGAACGGCAGACGCGATTTCGATTGACTCTGATCGATCGACGAAACGGGAAACACGTCTCTCTTCACTATGCGACTTCCGGTCCGGCTGTTACTCTGGTACCCTGCCTATCATTGTCTGTCCTAGTCTGATATTTGGCGATGCTGAGCCACAACCGAACCAGCGTACGCCAGTTTCAAATTGATAGCCCAGACACAAATGATGAATAATTTTATATATTAGTCCCGAAGGAAGGCTGATAAAGGCAGCGATTCACAGATGGGTAATAAGCGACCAATGGAAGAACGTGGTTAGTTTCTTTTTAACAACCTTGAGTCATAACAGAGATGATTAGCGTAACCCTCCTCGTTAATTGAGACTGGGTACTGGCACCACCCGAAAACGGCATTGACGTGGTTGAATGACAAAGTGGAGAGAAAATGTCGTTGATTCGGACACGTAGGCTACTTATTTTGAAGACAGTTTAACATTCGAACTCATTTTAAACTACTAGTTTAAGAACTTGGCTTTCAATCGTGTGTAGATCTTTGTGTAATATTCATAAGAATTAGCTTAATTTGAGGAAAAGAGTCGCGACGACTAGAATAAAAACAGAATCAGAAGCATTCATAAGAAATAGGTGCCAGAAAATAAATATAGGCTTAATTTTAAGCCTAGGTGATCCGACAATTCGGCGCACGACAATTCAGCCACTCATTAATAAATTATTTACCTTTGCATCTAAAAGGCCGGCTCAGCATTGTTTAAATCCATTGGTTTTTATCAACAGGCCGCTGCTTTGTCCATCCGGTTTTTGAGTTATTAAGACAGAAGTTTTTGTATTTTTCTGCTACGAGCGGTCTGTTGCTATGAGCGGTCTGTTGCTATGGACACGACATCCACACACCAACAGGCCACTACATAATCCTTCCGGTTTTTGACGTATGAATACCGCAGCCTTGTATTTCTTCAGCTCTGCGATTGCCAACAGGTGACAATGCCGCCAACACAACATGCTGCAAATTAAATACTGTTCTCTTTCACCGAAGCGACGCAATGCAGGAACGCGAAGGCTGTCTAAGGAGATGCCATGCAAATAGCCTATCACAGTGCTGAACATAGCACTGTGATACTGACAGCTCCAATGGTTCCTACGACGTCAATAGAAATGTCTACAATCATTCATTTAGACATTTTAATTCTTACCGTGTCCTCCAAATCGTCTGTCCATCAGTCTCTCCATACATCCACCCATCCACCCGCTCATCCGTCCGTCCTTTCGTCCGTCCATCCGTCCATCCATCCATCCATCCATCCATCCATCCATCCATCCATCCATCCATCCATCCATCCATCCATCCATCCATCCATCCATCCATCCATCCATCCATCCATCCATCCATCTATCCACTCATCCGTCCGTCCGTCCATCCATCCATCCAACCGGCCATCCATCCATCCATCCATCCATCCATCCATCCATCCATCCATCCATCCACCCATCCATCCATCCGTCCGTCCATCCATCCATCCAACCGGCCACCCGTCTCCATCCATCTATCCATCCATCCATCCAACCGGCCACCCGTCTCCATCCATCCATCTATCCATCCATCCATCTGCCCGTCAATCCATCCATCCATCCATCGTTCCATCCATCCATCCATCGTTCCATCTATCCATCCATCCGTCCATTCTTCCATCTATTCTTCCGTCCATCCATCCATCCGTATGCGTTCAAGGCTTCACACATAAACTACGTAAATAAACATGTAGATAAATAAGTACATGGATGCGTTCATTTGAAACGCATAGTAAAGTTACGCACGTATATTAATGGGTGCATATAGGGAACTTGTATGACGCAGAGATGAAGCCCAACGAGGTACTCTTCATCGAGCATCCTTATGTATCGCCCTGCGTAGATATAATGATTTAAGTCGTCTTCATAGAACTGTCGAGAAGGAAGATGAAGTTCAGATAGATATTCAATTATGCCACTCCGCGATGCCTTGCACGCATTTTAGCATCGCTGACACATCAGGTGCTTCTCGTGTAAAGGTCGATGTGAACATCAAGCGCCTGCATGGACAGAGGAGGAGGAGGAGGAGGAGGAAGAGGAGGAGGAAGAGAAAGAAGAGAAAGAGATTGAGGAGGAGGAGGAGGAGGAGGAGGAGGAAGAGGAAGAGGAGGAGCAGGAGGAGGAGCAGGAGGAGCAGGAGGAAGAGGAGGAGGAAGAGAAAGAAGAGAAAGAGATTGAGGAGGAGGAGGAGGAGGAGGAGGAGGAGCAGAAATTCAAGACGCATCATGTTTCCTTTGGGGATATAGGAACCGGATGCGGTCTCATAATATTTCCATAACGTAACAGGATGTTTTCCATTTTTGATCAAAACCCGATGAAATATCTCGTCCCTCGTGGGCCTTCGAAATCTGTAGATGCTCTCCTTCTTACATTCTCGCGAACGGCTTTGCTCTACAGGCCACTAGAAAATTGCATAATTATACTAACATGTATGTATGTATGTATGTATGCATGTATGTATGCATGTATGTATGCATGTATGCATGTATGTATGCATGTATGTACGTATGTATATATGTAAATATGCATGTATGTATGTATGAATGTATATACATGTATGTATGCATGAAGGCATGTTTGTATGTATGTATGTATGTATGTATGTATGTATGTATGTATGTATGTATGTATGTATGTATGTATGTATGCATGCATGTAATTTTTGGTGGTAGAAGATGCTGATGTGACTAGAACAGTTATGACGAAGACTAGAAAGTAAGTAAGTAAGCAAGTAAATAAGTAAGTAATCTTTATTAGCATGAGAAAAACACCCGCTCTTTACGACAACAGTGAAAGCTGTAAAAAGAAACACAATGCCAAGAAAAGTGATGCGCATAATAAACCGTTTAGAAGTCAAACTCTACATACAGTTCGAGAGAAAAACTAACATCAGTTCTACTGGAGCAATCAGGAAGTAGCTGTCATGATGAAGACAGTGATAGGCGAATGGACGCTTGACCTAAAGCCAGACACTTGTGATTAGGATTCCGATTAAATGCCCTTGTTAGGTTTCTCAAAAGGCGCTACAAAAATAGCCAGATACATATATATACACACACATACATACATACATAGATACAGACATACATACATACACACATACATACATACATGTACATACATACATACATACATACATACATACATACATACATACTTACTTACTTACACACATACATACATATATACATGAATACTTACTTACATACATACATACACACAAACATACATGCATACATGCATACTTACATAATACATAATTACATACATACATAGACACATATATACAATGTTATACATACATGCATACTTACATTCGTTACCATGAAACATTTATTAATAATATGCAGCAAAACAAAAAATCATCTTTGCTCTTCTGTATCGTAGCTGATTGCCTTGCCTTCTCTCTCTCTCTCTCTCTCTCTCTCTCTCTCTCTCTCTCTCTCTCTCTCTCTCTCTCTCTCTCTCTCTCTCTCTCTCTCTCTCTCTCTCTCTCTCTCTCTCTCTCTCTCTCTCTCTCTCTCTCTCTCTCTCTCTCTCTCTCTCTATCCGTCCTCGATACGAGGGTTGGTCGCATTGTGGACGATTCTTCTCCATCCTTTCCTGTCCTCGGCTACTCGCAGCAACCTCTCTGTTGATAATCCCAACCATTCGCCAATGTTGTCCATCCACCTCTTCCTTGGTCTTCCTCTTGTTCTTGTTCCCGGTACCGTTCCCTGCATAATTTCTTTCTCTAGGCAATCTCCCTGTTTCCTCATTATGTGCCCAAAGTATGACATCTTTCTTCTTTTGAATGATTCCAATAGGTTCCTTTCCACCCCCGCCGTCTCCAGTACCCATTCATTTGTTTTCTTCTCTGTCCATGATATTCCAAAGATTTTTCGTATGGATTTCATTTCAAATGCCTTTATTCTATCCTCCTCCCTCTTTTTGATTGTCCAACTCTCACAGCCATACATCATCACTGGCCATATAAGTGTCCTCATTAACTTTAACTTTGTGGTAATTTTTATGTTATGGTTTTCCACAATTTATTCAGATCTGCTCCTATTCCAAGTCCTGTTGCAGTTCTTATACTTATCTCCCTGCTACACTCCGCGTCTTCTGTTATGAGTGAGCCTAAGTACACGAAAGTTCCCACTTGTTCTATCTTGTGCCTTGTACTTTGATGTTGCACTGCTTCCCTGTCAGCGCCATACACTTTGTTTTGCTCATGTTGATCTCCAGGCCCTTCTTTCGTCCTTCTCTGTCCAATCGAGACACCAGTTCCTGCAGGTAAGGTATATTTTATTTTCCTTTTTATTACCTATATATGTAATATTGACCAGCTAACTTTTTTGTTTGCTTTAAGGGTCTTACTTAAATTAAACGAATCGAAGTTCTTCAGGGTGTGCTTGCCGAAAAATCTTCGTTCCTCTGCTGGAGGTGAACTGGTTGTTCCTTTTACACGCACCTCGACAATACAACGTCGCACTTTTCGGTGGTTGAATCATTTAACTGGAACAGATTCCCACTGGATCTGCGCATTGTCTTAACTCAGGATTCTGCATGCACGCTTTATAAACACTGTTTCTCCATCAGGGTTGGGCTGAGCGCCTCTGAGTAGCCATCTGGAGGGGCGCAAAATAAATGTTCAATTTGAACGAATTAATTAATTAATTCTGGAGTGGGTAATGCAATCGACTTATTATGCATGTCTATTGCCTTCAGTCTACGATTTTTTTCGCACAAGAATAACACACGTATCGTCGTGCAAATGAAAACCTTTATAGCGCCAAGCGTTAGTGTTTTACAGACCTGTCTGGTCGAAGAAGTACTGGTCTGTTTTATTTCGCAATATATCTAAAAGAAACACTGCTAATTGGATTATCCACGGCTGTTTGTTTGGGTGAAAACAACTAAACAGCACTTTGTACGGTAAGAATTAGCATCACATTATCTAACACCCGTGTTCCATAACACTATCTCTAAATCAGAATGTGGTTTTATATATTACTAATGCGATCGGTCGTTTTCTGAGAGTTAGTGGAACGACCTTTATGTCCGACTGTTGCTCACGTGGTATACGACGTATTTATGCACCATGGTCAAATCAAACACAGGGAGATAATTATTAGGGTGGGGAAAAAGTAATGAAAACTCCAGTTCAGTTCCCGGACAAACCTAAATCAAAGGTCCATGTTAAAGTTGATATTGCATCAAAAATGGATTTGTGATATATATCACCGTTTTCTAGCAACTTTGTCTGAAACACCAGCCCGAAAACGCAATAATATGTTGTAAAATGAGAGCTGGTCTTACATCAGCCGGTTTAGTGGTTATGACTTTCAAATTTAGAACCCAATGTTAGAGCTACAAACAAAAATGAGTAATAAAATAAATGAAAAAGCATCTAGCACAGTACTGCAATGTAAGTGTTTTAACTTAGTTCAGGAAATCAGCTTTAGTTTCTATAGTTGGCATGTCCAATCTTGATTTCTTCATTTGAATGATAACAACGTGGCGTGAATCATGTCCGTGAACTCGGCCTCAGTCTGCAGAAACTCTACTTAAACTGTCCTCTAATCTCTTTCCTCTACACTGCGTTTGACAGATCCCAGATCTCGCTGCCTGCTCTATTTGACATCTCTGCTGCCTTTGACATGGTTGACCATGAGATCCTCCTGCAACGTCTCGAGTCCTCAAGTGGTCTCAGGGGCTCATCTCTTCTTTGGTTCCGGTCCTATCTTACAGATCGCACACAAACGATAATCTGGGGTGACTCCAGAACACACTGGGTTACTGTCAAGTTTGGTGTACCCCAGGGATCAGTACTTGGCCCACTCCTTTACCTGCTTTATACAGCTTATATTTCCTCCATATTTGTAACACATTTAACCACTGGCCGCCTCTAGATCTATACTGATGACGCCCAGGTCTACGTGCATGGACCCATTATGCTCAGCTGTTTCTTATTGCTTGCATTGATGCTCTCTTTCATGATCTTCAAGCATGGGTGTCCTTAAACATGTTTTCTTTAAACCCAGCAGAGACCCAATTGATTTAGTTTGGCACTCGTCAACAACTGGCCAAGGTTGACTACCCTCTTTTATCTCAAAGCTTTCCTTCTTATAAATTCTCTGCATCTGTGACCTGTCCGTAACCTGGGTATAATTCTTGATAGCTCCCTTTCTTTTTCTGACCATATCTCTAATCTCACCCGCTTGTGCTACTACCATCTCCGACGTCTTAAGGCTATTCGAAGATCTGTCTCCTCTCCAGTCTTTACCTCCATGTCTATGCCTTTATCTGCTCTCGCATTGATTACTGTAACTCCCTCTTTGTTGGCCTCCCCAAAGTTCATCTCTCCCCTCTACAATCTGCTCTTAACGCAGCTGCTAATCGCCCGTCTCCCATGATTCTCCCATGTTTCCACATTCATGTTTGAACATCTTCACTGGATTCCTCTTACTGCCCGCATCCAACTAAAGGTATTTATATGACTTATTTGTTCCCCCAGTGAGAAAGGTGATGGTCCAGTCTCGTTCCAACTAAAGGTACTTATCCTTATTTGCCGATCTTACCTGGGACTTGCTCCTAAATACCTCTGTGACCCATTATGTCTTCCTACTTCAGCTAGCTCCCTTCGCCCTCTTCGCTCCTCTGATCGACTTGACTCATTTGTTCCCCGAGTGAGAACGGTGATGGTCCAGTCTCGTTCCTTTGTTACCATTGGCCCTTCATTGTGGAATCAGCTTCCTCCTTCGGCCCGGGCTGCAGTACTATCCGGTGGTCCTGCCACAGCTTTTCGTTGTCCTTAAACTTGCCTTTACTCTCGAGGACTTTCGCACTGGGAGCGCCTCTGATTGGTGGGCACTTGGTAGAGGCACTTATAAGTTTTAAAATACAATACAATACAATACAATATCGTAGTGTACTGTGTAGTGTGTAATTCGTGTATTAAAGTGTTTGTGTAATATTATTATAGTAGCAATTAATGAGTTTCTATGACCCTATTGTAATAAGATTAATGAGTTTGTTATTTATTTCTAATGAAATATATTACGTCACACATCCTTTAAAGTTGCGACCCCTAGACATGATACAAAATATGAAAATTAATTATTTATCAATCAATCAATCAATCAATCAATCCTTTTATTGAAGTCATATCAAGTACATGGAAAATACAACATAAAGTTTGAACTTTGGCAATAAGAGGAGACCCAAAAGGGATCTTGATCCCGCTTAGCAGGGCCTCCTAGTTAACATTTATCGTAATACAAGTAAATGGCAGCACAATCAATATTTTGAACGGTAATATCGATCAAGTTATATGATCAACAGGTAAAAGAAACAATAATAGAACTCTTTTGTGGAATCCAAAACAAAATTAGTGCAATTGCAGTAAACGGTTAACATTATACAATCATTAAGTGCATTAGACACGACACAAAACACACGAATATCACGAAGAACAAGTTAAGGAATCGAATACTAAGATAAGCAAAAAAGAAATGATAATCACAAGTCTGTGCAAGAAAACTCAATGACGAAAATTTTAAACACAACAAAACTGAATGAGCAATGACTCCAGTAGATGAGGGAGCTTCTATTTATCATCGTCTGGTTGAGGCAACCGCTATTTTCCCCACCCTAATAATTATGTTTTTAATTGTCGACCAATATTGTCTATCTATCTATCTATCTATCTATCTATCTATCTATCTATCTATCTATCTATCTATCTATCTATCTATCTATCTATCTATCTATCTATCTATCTATCTATCGATCTATCTATCTATCTATCTATCTATCTATCTATCTATTGTCGCGTGAGGAAGTCGACGCCAACGACGAAAGGGCTTCATCATCATGATATAGCCGTCGTTGGCGGTCGAGATGAAGTGATGACGGACAAAAGCCAGTCCACGCTTGAACAACGACAGAGTCAGCCAGGCCGGGAGGTAACCAAACACCGCTCGACTGAGCTCTAACATGACTCCGCTCGGGCCGCTGGTGAAACCCGAGACGAGGCAGAACCGCATCGGGGCGGTTCGGTGGGGCGAAGCGACGAGAGACGGGGGAGATGCCGGGGGGAGGCAAGTCCCCGACGGCTAACGGCGTAGCGACGATCGGCGACCCGCGGTCTCAAGGGAGTAACCCGAGACGAGGATGACACTGATGAGGCGTGGGGAGGGTCGAACAATGGACGTTGCGAAGGGCCTACATAAGGGAGGGTAAATGTTGCTACGGGACTTCTACTACTGGCTTGGGCGACAAGTGGACGGCGGTCGAGAGATCAACATCGACGGGAGACGAACAGCGACGGCAACAGAGTAAAGTCCGTCAGATTCAGAGACTGACGAGTAGAACGATCTGTAGTTAAGCCTTGCGAGGCAGTACTTGAGATAGTCCTAGGGTATATCTAAACGAGTTAATGCTACGTGGAAGTTTCCGTACAAGTTAATGTATATATTTGTTTATTAATTAAATTCCTTTATTAATCAAACAAAGTTCGTCGTGAGTCTTCTTTAGAAAAGTTAGGCACGTTAAATAAAAGTGCAAGTAAAAGAACAAGCGAGTCGAGGGTCGACATCACCACACAACAAACACGCGACGGACACCCTCGATCGCGACATCTATCTATCTATCTATCTATCTATCTATCTATCTATCTATCTATCTATCTATCTATCTATCTATCTATCTATCTATCTATCTATCTATCTATCTATCTATCTATCTATCTATCTATCTATCTATCTATCTATCTATCTATCTATCAATCTATCTATCTATCTATCTATCTATCTATCTATCTATCTATCTATCTATCTATCTATCTATCTATCTATCTATCTATCTATCTATCTATCTATCTATCTATCTATCTATCTATCTATCTATCTATCTATGTATCTATCTATCTATCTATCTATCCGTCTGTCTGTCTGTCTGTCTATCTATCTATCTATCTATCTATCTATGTATCTATGTATCTATCTATCTTTTCATCCATCCATCCATCCCATCCACCCGCCCACCCACGCGCACATCCATCCATCCATCCATCATCCATCCATCCATATTTCTATTCTGCATGACTTCTTTTTTCCATGATACAATTTTAAAAATGATATTTAATAAAATCGTCTGATTAATTATTACACATTTCCGCTTCCTGGATTCAATAACAGCTGGACTGTTACATATTCTGAAATGTCTGTTCAAATCTGCCTGCGACGGAACAGCAGTTAATACTGGAAAGAAAAGGCGCTACAACACGTCTCACCGAAGATCAGCTTCACCGGTTTGTGTGTCTCCTACATAGAAACGAGCTGCCACTGCAAAATTCATTCTAAAAACTTGACGGGACTGATGCCACAAGTACAAGAAGTTTTCTGAACCATGCAGTCGGCAATTTGTTGGCAAACTTTGAATAAATGCTGGCTGTTTAAGTTTTTAAAAATTAAGTGCGAATTTCCTACTGTTCACATCGATGACTTGAGCAATGATCAGCAATACCTGAACGATAGCGATGAGCGTCTTTCAAATAGTGAATCAGGAAAGTTTGTCATAGTTGGATGACATTGGTTAACTATTGCGTCCATACGTTGGCACTCCTGAAGAACCACGTGATGCTCTCAGAATGGCTACCGAGTTCATAAACAAGGTCAATGCACTGATGCTGTTTACAATGAAATCGAAGCCTTGATGAAAGAATGGTGCAAAACACTTAACGGATGATCGAACAGATGCGAACTGTTGTTGACCCAGCCATTCAGCGTCCAATGGTGATCTCTCGGTCATCCAGAGAACATCCCTCTCGCCATTCTATAACAGACGACGGGTAACGTGTAAGAGAACTTGGACTGAAACGAATTATGCGAGCTCGGATATGCAAACAACGCAGACGTCGATTTCTTTCGTCTCTCAGATGTTGCCTTTCAACTCTGACGCTGAAGACTATATTGACCTCATTGATTAACAGGTGAACACATTAACAGAACCTCCGGTTATGAAGTCGATGTCTGACGGCGAACCACGAGGATATTTCGCAGTATATTGAAGCACCAGTCTATCAGTGTATAATCTAGTCCCTCTGAGCTCTGGGGGGGACCTCAATCCTGGGGGGGGAATCCCCCCAAAGACGTCTAGATTAAACACTGCCAGTCTATATAGTAGTCGCAGTGGCTCCCCGCGTTTGACCTACCACACACAAACAGTGGACAGACGTGTGAAATCTGCCACCAAGGCATCTTAGTCGGTCACAGGACTTGCAGCCGGAGATGGTTTTAATAGAACAAGAAATGCCGACAGAACTACTATGCGCACGCCTTCAACATAAAGAGTGAATAGCGCACAATGACTGACATTAATGACGCCGTAGGTTGTTAATTGTCAGTTTCTGTATAATCAGTATTATTCAATATTGCCAGGTTGAGTCATTTGGTTAGACTTGATAGAGCTTCATGTCTCTCTCTTCTCTGTCTGTCTGTCTGTCTGTCTGTCTGTCTGTCTGTCTGTCTCTGTCTCTGTCTCTGTCTCTGTCTCTCTGTCTCTGTATCTGTCTCTGTCTCTGTCTCTGTCTCTGTCTCTGTCTCTGTCTCTCTCTTTCTCTCTCTCTCTCTCTCTCTCTCTCTCTCTCTCTCTCTCTCTCTCTCTCTCTCTCTCTCTCTCTCTCTCTCTGTCTCTGTCTCTCTCTCTCTCTGTCTCTCTCTCTCTCTCTATCTCTCTCTCAGCAACAGCAGCAACTACACTTGTACACTCTTTCGTCACAGCTCGTCTTGACTATTGCCTATCTTTTTACTCTGGCCTCCCTTCTGCACGCCTAAACTGACTTGACCGCATCTTGCGCTCTTCTGCGCGCCTTATTGGCCAAATACCATATTTTGGCCATGTATCAAATTATATGCTGGAGGTCCTGCATTGGCTCCCTGTACGGCAGCGCATTGAGTACAGGATCGCCTCCGTGGGGTTGGCGATGTCAACTGGGTCTCGCACCAATATACCTGATAGACCTCTTCCGGCCTGTGTCGGCTTCTCGGACTGCTCGAGTCCTCCGCTCGGGGGGAGGGAGATGCTATCCGTCCCGTTTGCCCGTACTGCTATCATGCAAACCCGCGCATTCTCGGTGGTCGGCCTGACCATATAGAATGGCCTTCCTCCTGAGCTGTGCCTACATTCTAGGTCTTCCTCTGGTACCGTATATGACCGCCTGAAAATTGCTCTTTTTCGCCGTGCTGGATTCGGGAGCGCCTCTGAGTAGTTCCCTTGAAGTGGCGCTATATAAATTTTTTTAATGAATGAATGAATGAATTAAAGTTTCTAATGCATTCTAGGTTACAAGCGTATGCAACGTCGGGCCTTTTTAGCGGTTGGTCCGTCCACGTTGAATAACCTTCCTTCAGAACTGCGTGTTCTTTTAACCGGCGACTCTGCGTACACATTTTAGAAGCCTTTGGAAACTGTTCTCTATCGGCGGGTTGGGTTGGGCGCGTCTCGAAGTAGCTATAAAAGTGCTCTGAATAAATTATTTAAAAATCAAAATTTAATTAACAAGATGTCATTCACAAACTTGCTGCTATTTTCTGTAGGCTACGTATTTCACAAGTAGAGTGAAGCAGCTTGAAATAGCTTGTTTAAATCTTAACGAAGTAGCACAAAACTCAAGAAAAATATTCCACGGATTTTGTGTGATAAAAAAACATCCTATGATCACAGTTATGTGCGAACAATGCAGTTCGTAAATTTTTTTGAAGCTCTTCTTCTACCGTGCGGCTGAATTTGGCAACATACTGTATGGTGCTTGATTCATACTTGAACAAGCATTTCATTGTTGTAAACTCAGCCTACTTACGTTCATGTTTCGTTGCTGTGACAAAAACACATTGATCAATTTAAACCACTTCCATTACAAATAATAAACAAATTTGACAAACTACATCAACGGTACCGTTGCACCGATATGAATGAATGAATGATTGAATGAATGAATGAACGGGTAGAGGGCAGAAGACATCAAATAGGGCCTAGATAAGAAAATATTTTGTGTGGCTGGTCAACTAACCATGCGTTGCAGCTTTATCTCACAATTATAATTCAGTTGTAAAACATTTTCCTCCATCATAATGTGCAGTCATGCGCTTGATTGAAGCCCAAGTTCCGTAGTTTAATGCCGCCATCGATGAAGAAATTTCTAAGAAAATGGTATGGGCGTTTTATTAGGGTAAGACGACTCATTATAATTTTATATATATGACCCACTGCGTGGCATGGGTGAAATCGGTGGCCATCCACATATAAACCTTACGGCTACAGATGCATATCGAGAGCCAGAAACATGGACATACAGGCGGATAAAGAGACAGATAAACAGACGGACACGAACGTGGAAATCGAGTCTACACGGAGTTTTGGGGCGAAGTATCAAGTGGGAGCAAAATCTCAGGTGGAGACAGGGGCACGAAGCCCCCGAAAGTGAAGTATTGTTACATGTAGCAAAATAGGCCTACGTCATTTTGGATTATTTTTCTTGCGTTATTGTTAAGTTTTTACATACATTTGTTTACTAACATCTACAGAGAATTGTAAACAGATATGCATAATATAGCAACTATCGGGCTTAACTTCTTATGAGCCAACTTTATAAATGAAGTTGAGTGATAACTCATGTTTTTAAGTGAATTTACCAGCAACTTTCATTATGGACTTACTTTTTAGGTCATCCTCTAGAAATTGTAGATCGATCAATTTCACTTAGATCAGTTTCAAGCAATTCTCGCCCAGCGGTTCCCCTCTTCTCCTTCTCGACAAGTGTTCGTAATTTGGATGTCATTCTTGACAGTACTCTCTCGGTCTAGTTTTTATCATCTAAGACGTCTTCGTGCTGTCCGGCGTTCTGTTCCTTCCTCCACTTTCTCCTCCATGGTTCACGCCTTTATCTGCTCACGCATTGATTATTGTAGTCCGTTACTTATCGGTCTGCCGAAATCCCATCTGTCTCCACCTCAATCGGTGTTAAACGCAGCTGCTCGTCTGATCGCCCGCCTTTCACGCTACTCTCATATCTCGACTTTTACGTCTGAGCACTTACATTGGCTTCCACTCACTGCGCGTATCCAGTTTAAAATCCTGTTCCTTACCTCTCGAGCGTTCCAAGGTCAAGCTCCTCGTTATCTGTGTGATCTTATCTGTCGACCTCTTTCGGCTGCCTCTGGCCGTCCTCTCCGTTCTTTAGACCGACATGACCTCTTGGTCCCTCGGACTCGGACCTCTATGGCTCAACACCATGCCTACTCATCTGTTGGCCCGTCCCTCTGGAATGATTTTCCTTCCATGACTCGTTCTCAGATCCTAACTGGGGCATATCTGCTACTTCTCGCTGTTTTAAGACTTTTATTTTCTCACGGAGTTCCTCGCACTGGGAGCGCCTCTGATTAGGTCGTACTGCGAGAGGCGCTTTATAAATTCGTAAATACAATGCAATACAATGAATGTCTCCAGTGGCAACAGTATCAAGGATCATTTTATTGCTAGCATCTGCAGTAGACTGTCCACTGAAAAGCGCTGCATGTGTTCCGTTCTTTTCTTCTGACTCAATTCCAAATGAAATATATTAGCACTGGCATTTTTTGCTTTCTATCCTCTCATTTTTGCTTCGGGGCTCTTTATTTGTGTCTATCCGATAGCGTTTAGCGCACGTGGCTATTATACTCATGCAATACGGGGGAAGGATGTAGTACATTAATGCACAGTAAAGCTTAATATTAAGAGAAACAGCTTAACTGCCTAGATGCTATACACAGAACATACACACAAATCAACATGTCTGCAATCATTAAGTAACGTTTGTTACAGTATAGTTGATTATTACTATTCGCCGAATACGAATAATTGGACCAACTATTCGGCCGAATAGGAATACGAATACGAATAGTGTACAAAATAGGTCTACCGACAACATTCAAAATTTCAAATGTAAGCAGCAAACGTTTCAGTTCAGTAAATTTAATACATAAACTAAAAGTAAAATTAACTAGGCCTACATGTAATTTTTGCATCCTTCTGCCAGTCTGTGTAAACTAGGAATGGAACTAATTAAACTAAACTTAGAAATTATCACTTACTTAACGTTCACTCCACTCGCTATAGCAGCCGCATATGCAGAAACAGATGTCACGTGACCACTATTCGTATTCGGTTCGACCGCTACTATTAGGCCGAATACCGAATAGCTATTTGGCCCACTATTCGGCCCCGAAGCGAATACGAAGCGAATATTCGGTACAGCCCTAATATAGACCCAAGTCAGTTGTAAGTCGAATGGAGCCGCAAAATTTTCGTAGGCCTATTTGTGGAATTTCTCTTGCATTATTTTAATAGATTGCATTGTATTTAAGCCCTATAGTTCGGGTCCTCCATTCAAGTACTGCAGACGACGGGGTGCCGTGAGCCCCGTCATCCCAGATCCGCTCACGCTCATGCTTATTGTCGTTTCCCAGTTGTTCATTTCCTCTTTCTCCTCCTTCCTTCCTTCCTTCCTTCCTTCATTCCATCCTTCCTTCCTTCCTTCCTTCCTTCCTTCCTTCCTTCCTTCCTTCCTTCCTTCCTTCCTTCCTTCCTTCCTTCCTTCCTTCCTTCCTTCCTTCCTTCCTTCCTTCCTTCCTTCCTTCCTTCCTTCCTTCCTTCCTTCCTTCATTCCTTCCTTCCTTCCTTCCTTCCTTCCTTTCTTGATTGTTTTCATAGATCTACTTGGATGGTTTTATACGGGTTTAATGTGGAGCGATTTCGATCGATAGTTGTGCACCACGAGGACATTAATTGCGACCCTCGCAGTTCATGCATGGACCAAATGCAGCCTTATGTTCACACAAATCAGACGAGACATATACATACAGACACACCCAGACACGCAGACATAGAAACACAGACACAGAGAGAAACACAAGTACGCTGCAAAGCCAGTAAGACTCACAGATACGCACACAGTCACGCGGAAAGACAGTCAGACACACACAGAGACACAAAGACTGTGGACCTCGCATGTACTGAAATCGCTGTTATTTGGGTGTCTACTAATTGAACAATGCATCATTACACAATCCTGCTCTGCAGATGAGTGACCTATAAATAAGGAACGGGGAAACTTCAATGTTACACCTGAAATAACATTAAACATGAACCCCGTCTATATCTCTATGTATTGTATATGCCTTTCACCGTTTCACTCTATCTGGCGTTCTGTCTTTCTTTCTGTCTGTCTGTCTGTTTGTCTATCTGTCTGTCTGTCTGTCTGTCTGTCTGTCTGTCTATCTATCTATCTATCTATCTATCTATCTATCTATCTATCTATCTATCTATCTATCTATCTATCTATCTATCTATCTATCTATCTATCTATCTATCTATCTATCTATCTATCTATCTATCTATCTATCTATCTATCTATCTATCTATCTATCTATCTATCTATCTATCTATCTATCTATCTATCTATCTATCTATCTATCTATCTATCTATCTATCTATCTATCTATCTAAATTCGTTTCCCTTTTCTCCCTAA
>OY744604.1:62616157-62628657 GCA_963556255.1 Allolobophora icterica | reverse complement strand
TCGAGAGCCAGAAACACGGACATGCAGATCGATAAAGAGACAGATAAACAGACGGACACGACCGTGGAAATCAAGTCTATACGGAGTTTTGGGGCGAAGTATCAACTGGGAGGAAAATCTCAGGTGGAGACAGGGACACGAAGCCACCGAAAGTGAGGTATGGTTAACAAAATAGGCCTACATCATTTTAGATTATTTTTCTTGCATTATTGTTAAGCTTTTACATACATTGGTTTACTAACATCTACAGAGGCGTGTAAACAGATATGCATAATATAGCAACTATCGGGTTTAACTTCTTATGAGCCAACTTTAGAAATGAAATGGAAAGATAACTCGTGTTTTTAAGTGATTTTACCAGCAACTTTCGTTATGGACTTACTTTTAGGACATCCTCTAGAAATTGTACATGTAGATCGATCAATTTCACATCTAAGATCAGTTTCATGCAATTCTCGCCTAGCGGTTTCCCTCTTCTCCTTCTCGACAAGTGTTCGTAATTTGGATGTCATTCTTGACAGCACTCTTTCGTTTGCTGACCACATCTCTACCCTCTCTCGGTCTGGTTTTTATCATCTAAAACGTCTTCGTGCTGTCCGACGTTCTGTTCTTCCTCCACTTTCTCCTCCATGGTTCACGCCTTTATCTGCTCACGCATTGATAATTGTAATTCGTTACTTATCGGTCTGCCGAAATTCCATCTGTCTCCAATTCAATCGGTGTTAAACGCAGCTGCTCGTCTGATCGCCCGCCTTCCACGCTACTTTCATATCTCGACTTGTATGTCTGAGCACTTACATTGGCTTCCACTCACTGCGCGTATCCAGTTTAAAATCCTGTTCCTTACCTCTCGAGCGTTCCAAGGTCAAGCTCCTCGTTATCTCTGTGATCTTATCTGTCGACCTCTTTCGGCTGCCTCTGGCCGTCCTCTCAGTTCTTTAGACCGGCATGACCTCTTAGTCCCTCGGACTCGGACCTCGGCTCAACACCGTGCCTACGCATCTGTTGGCCCGTCCCTCTGGAATGATCTTCCTTCCATGACTCGTTCTCAGATTCTAACTGGGGCATATCTGATACTTCTCGCTGTCTTAAGACTATTCTTTTCTCACGGAGTTCCTCGCACTGGGAGCGCCTCTGATTAGGCTGTACTGCGAGAGGCGCTTTATAAATTCGTAAATACAATACAATACAATGAAATATGTCTCCGGTGGCAACAGTATCACGGACCATTTTATTGCTAGCATCTGCAGTAGACTGTCCACTGAAAAGCGCTGTATGTGTTTCGCTCTTTTCTTCTGACCCAATTCCAAATGAAATATATTAGCACTGGCATTTTTGCCTTCTATCCTCTCATTTTTGCTTCGGGGTTCTTTATTTGTGTCTATCCGATTGCGTTCAAAATTCAGAGGTTAGCGTGGCTATAATTATTCTCATGCAATACGAGGAAGGATGTAGTATATTAATGCACAGCACACGTATCAACATGTCTGCAATCATTAAGCAAAGTTTGATAATGAGATAGAGTCTGTTACAGTATATAGACCCAAGTCAGTTGTAAATTGATTGATTGATTGATTTACATCGAATTGAGCCGCAAAATTTTCGTATTTGTCGAATTTCTCTTGCATTATTTTAATAGATTGCATTGTATTTAAGCCCTATAGTTCGGGTCCTCCATTCAAGTACTGCAGATGACTGAGTGCCATGAGCCCCGTCATCCCAGATCCGCTCACGCTCATGCTTATTGTCGTTTCCCAGTTGTTCATTTCCTCTTTCTCCTCCTTCCTTCCTTCTTTCCGTCCTTCCTTCCTTCCTTCCTTCCTTCCTTCCTTCCTTCCTTCCTTCCTTCCTTCCTTCCTTCCTTCCTTCCTTCCTTCCTTCCTTCCTTCCTTCCTTGATTGTTTTCATAGATCTACTTGGATGGTTTTATACGGGTTTAATGTGGAGCGATTTCGATCGATAGTTGTGCACCATGAGTACATTAATTGCGACCCCCGCAGTTCCATGGACCAAATGCAGCCCTATGTTCACACAAATCATACAAGACATATACATACACAGACACACCCAGACACGCAGACACAGAAACACAGACAGAGAGAAACACAAGTACGCTACAAAGCCAGTAAGACTCACAGATACGCACACAGTCAAGCGGAAAGACAGACACACACAGAGACACAAAGACTGTGGACCTCGCATGTATTGAAATCGCTGTTAATTGGGTGTCTACTAATTACACAATGCAGATGAGTGACCTATAAATAAGAAACGGGGAAATTTCAATGTTACACCTGAACTAACATTAAATATGAACCCCGTCTATATCTCTATGTATGTGCCTTTTACCGTTTCACTCTATCTGGCGTTCTGTCTGTCTGTCTGTCTGTCTGTCTGTCTGTCTGTCTGTCTGTCTGTCTGTCTGTCTGTCTGTCTCTCTGTCTGTCTGTCTGTCTGTCTGTCTGTCTGTCTGTCTGTCTGTCTAAATTCGTTTCCCTTTTCCCCCTAACTCCTCCAAAAACAAGGTACTTGAATTCAGGAAATAGACGAGGCCTGAACAGTGAACAGCTTATACAAGTCTAAATTTTTGACACACCTTGATGTAATTCAAATATGGAAAATACTGTTTTTCGCCTTGTAATAGTCCGAGACACTATGTGTGAAACCTGCGCACAGTTGATTATAATTAGCAGGACAATATATCATCTGCGCAACTGAGCCAATTAATTAAGACGTTGATTCTCTCAGTAGATCTGTCGATCGTCCTATTAACATTACATCTCTTCCTTAACTCCAACGGCTGTTATTTTCAGAACACAATACAGAGACGGGAAAGAACTTTCACGATTAGATTTTCCAAGCTGTTTATGTAACGCAGTTATTAGTAAAGTGAATGTGCACTCTCGGGCTTCTTCCAACATTATAGTCACAGACTCACAGTCCTTAGGCGTAACGTACTCCCACAAATTACGCCTAAGGACTGTGACTATACGTACCCCCACTTTTTGGACTGGGGGTACCGTACCTCCCACTTTTTGAACAATGCCAATCAATATTTTATTATTGTGCCTTCCCATAGATCGCAGTCTCCGCCTTGCTTCGTGTATGTAAGAAATTGGCACCCCCTCCCACTTTTTGGACACAGTCTACAGAACTAGCTAATATCTCTAGCACAGAATCGACGTCTGTGCATTACATTCAAAGACCGTCTAGATCTTTCGACACTTGCAATTCATCCTCACGGCTTTTGCTGCAAACTGAAATCGGTTTCTTTAAAATATCTGAAATCGATTCCTTCGTTTATCTTCATCTTCCTCATCACTGCACTTCCGAGAATCATTCGTTGTTGCCGTGTCTGACCTTTTGCTTTCAACCAGGGACAGGGACAGAACATCATCATTCATGACCTCGGAACCTGACCCAAACTGTGCTTCTCCGATTTTTTTTATCACCAACTCTGACCAAGGCCTCATTATAACCTGGTCTAATTTTTAGCTCACAGGTCTGTCTCACCTAATTTGATTGTGACCTCCTAACCTGACCCAGTCTTTACATAACAGACTTGCCGCCTTAACTAAATACCCAGAGAGAAAAAACAACTTCTTTCGACTTAGTTTTTTGGGCGGCGAGGGAAGGCAAAATTTGACCCACAAGGCCTAACTTAGGCCACTGTAGGCTAAACTTGCAGACCTCCCTATAAACATTAAGGTGTGCATATATAGGTAAGAAGTTATTATTTTCCGCTGTCTATGTATCTGTCTGTCTGTCTGTCTGCCTCTGTGTCTGTCCGTCTGTCTCTGTCTCTGTGTGTGTCTGTCTGTCTGTCTGTCTGTGTGTTTCTCTGTCTGTCTGTCTGTCTCGAAATACCCGATGAACCGGCTACAGAAAGAGAGAGGTCTGCATGGCAACTATGCTTAGAAATGCCCATAGGTTAGAGTTCGCCCCATGCCATTTATCACGCCATATCAAACGAGCCTGTAGTTTCGACCCCAATAGAAACGGTGTGGTATATTCCACTGATAGGGCATCTATCACTCTAAAGATGCCATTCAGAAGAACATCGCTATCTGGTTACGATAGCAGCGCCGCTCGTGACACCGCAAATAAATCTCTTTCGACGCGGCACTTTGATCACTTTGATTCACGGAAAGGGACAATCGCTACCGGTAGAGTAAGCTTCAGTTGTGAAATAAGTGTTACGTTGAGATTTCGTATAGTTAGGTTTGGGGATGTTGTTTCTATTTAGGCCTATTGCAGTGTCGTTTGTTTACGCAGAGACTACACTAATAATATAGGTGTTAGTCAATCATTTTACTGAATGATTTAGATCATGGACACGAAAAGCTATTGGGGTCGTTTCTGGTTCTTGCCCTACGCGTTGCGTTCATAGCAATTCTTTTGACCTCCTCGCGACATTGCAACAAGACCAGAAACAAGAAAACAAGTAAAATCTTATTAATATAAGCAGGTCGCCCGAGGAGTACAAGACGTTACCGATAATGAGTTGTTACTACAACACAGCTGGCTGTAATAAGAAAATACTACAGCCTATTTTGGCATAATTATGTATTTTGATTCGAGTTCTAAGTGGTTGGCGATTTTCAGACTCTGGGAAGGATGGGAAAGTGAGAGAAAATGAGCGGGAAAAATGCATTGAAACGGTCGCTTATCAGCTGATATTGTCAGGAAGAAATAAGTGATCAACGCATGTATTGTCGGTAGATTTATCATTATTTTTACCCGAAGTAGACATGATCCCACAGGTTCTTACAACAACAGCCGGAAACAATGAAATTACGTCTGGTACGAATAACTCGTCAAGTAATATATTATTACTACTACTACTACTACTACTACTACTACTACTACTACTACTACTACTACTACTACTACTACTACTACTACTACTACTACTACTACTACTACTACTACTACTACTACTACTACCACCACTACTACTACTACTACTACTACTACTACTACTACTACTACTACTACTACTACTACTACTACAACTACTACTACTACTACTACTACTACTACTACTACTACAACTACTACTACTACTACTACTACTACTACTACTACTACTACTACTACTACTACTACTACTACTACTACTACTACTACTACTATTACTACTGCTACTACTACTACTACTACTACTACTACTACTACTACTACTACTACTACTACTACTAAAACTACTACTACTACGATTACTACTATTATTATTATTATTATAACTTTTATTGCTATTACTATACTATACAGTGCAGTTATTAAACGCCCTTATGTAATGATCAAGCATCAGTTAATAACGCTGAGAAATTGTGAGTGAATGACTTGCTCAAAATCCCTATACAGTAACCGTCTCAGAGGAGGTTCCAATCCGTACTCTACACGTTACAAAGCGAACGGTCAGTATAACCACAGTCTGCTATCGCGTCCCACAACATTGTCAGCTGCCGTGTTCCAGTTGTAGATGCTAGCGTCTCTCGGAGGCGTCCTGGAAGGATATTGATAGGCTTCTCCAGACATTAGGTCGGTTCTTCAGTCGATCACGATGTAATGCCAATGACCTCCGTCGAAGCGAAGTGATCTCTGATTCTTCATACAGCAATTTCTATCTGATCAAATCGAATGCAGAACTTCTTTAGAAATTGCGTGGCTCGTCAAAAGATTATCACTTCACTTTAGACAGACAGCACAGACACACAAGACGACGCGTGGACGAACAGATGAACGGACAGACAAGCAGACTGAATGATAGTACGGTGGCCTATAAAGCAAAAAAATTGAAAAGGTGTTTGGTAAATCGGTAATAGGTTACAGAGACAGTTAGATAAATTTAGATAAATTTAATCTGTGTTCATCTACGTCATCACACCATTAGTCAACACCTTTCAAAGACAGCTGAGGCTCCACATGACAGAAAAACACAATACACAGACACTAATTAAATGTGTCTAGAATCAAACGGACAAAGGAGACATTAACTCATGTTGAGGTGTCTTTTAAGTGACATGAGTTAACAAAATATTTGTCTGACCGCAGACAACAAAGAGTGTGCTCGGATATCAGGCAGTTTTTTTTACAAGCGCTCTTTTCACAACATGTTTTGCAGCTTGCGGACATAACAGTTTACAGAGCGAATGAACGGTTTGAAGTTGAGTAGCTGTGCCAATTTTCTTTCTCTTGACGCTTACTGAAAAAAGAATGTTGATAAAACTCATTTGTTGAATGATCCCCTATGATAATGATGATTACTCTGTGAGTTCTAAACTAAATCACGTCGAATAAACAAATCGTAGCGACCCAAGCCAGACCTCAGGAGAGTCAAACATTACTCTCCCAGCGATCTGAACCCGGAACCTGGCAGTTACAAACCACAGTAAATTATGTCCACCGAGATGTAATTCAACGTATTACAAGAGCGAGGCAATTTTTCGCGCCGGAACCTTGTCTAAAGTGTCAGGTGCCTGCAGTCTATTGATGTCGGATCAGTGCCCGTCTAATCTACGTTCATAGCAACTACACCCGACACCATGCAGACTGACAGACGTGAACTGACAGGCGCAGACTGACAGACGCAGTCTGACGGACGCGGACTGACAGATGCATACTGACAGAAGCGGACTGACATACACAGACTGACAGATGCAGACTGACATAAGCAAACTGACAGACACAGGCTGACAGAAGCATACTGACAGAAGCATACTGACGGACGCGGACTGACAGACTCAGACTGACAGACGCAGACTTACGGATGCGGACTGACAGATACAGACTGACAGATGCAGACTGACAGAAGCGGACTGACAGACACAGACTGACAGATGCAGACCGACAGAAGCAGACTGACAGACATAAGCTGACAGACGAGGACTTACAGACGCAGACTGACAGATGCAGACTGACAGAAGCGGACTGACAGAAGCGGACTGACAGACGCAGACTGACAGATGCAGACTGACAGAAGCGGACTGACAGACACAGACTGACAGATGCAGACCGACAGAAGCAGACTGACAGACACAAGCTGACAGACGAGGACTTACAGACGCAGACTGACAGACACAGACTGACAGATGCAGACTGACAGAAGCGGACTGACAGACACAGACTGACAGATGCAGACTGACAGAAGCGGACTGACATACACAGACTGACAGACGAGGACTTACAGACGAAGACTGACAGAAGTAGACTAACAGGGAGACGGACAAGAGCCTCTTGAACGCTGCTATCGTGAAAACTGAAAGAAAATGTCGATGGTTATTGCGTTCAATTCATCTCCCGTTGACAGGTTTTATATCGAGACGCAGGGAAAACACATTTCTCGTGAAAAGAGTTTGATCTTTTCGCGGATATAGTTCGTCTTAAGCAAATCTAGACCGTTCAAAATCGTTTTCTGTTTACCTATTTAGAAAAAATCCTCAACGAGTTCTTGGCGTTTGCGCGCTAGTTTGCTACTGCTGGCATTTCTAATTATCTGGACCATGGTTGTGAACTGACAATTTCTTGTTTTTAATGACATTTATTATTGCTATACTAGCGCAGAGAACGCCTCTAATTAGTTTCTCTTGAAGGGGCACTATGTAACTGTCAAATTAAAATTGCAATTAGAATTAGTATTTATATTAATAAAAGTATCAGTATAATAGCGTTAGTAGGCCTATTATTATTAGCATTATTATCAGTATTGATGCGGGATAGTCCAGTGGCTAGTGGACTTGACTGTCAAACGAGAGTTCCGGGGTTCAAATCCTCGCATGGCAGAATTTATTTTCGAGATCTCTGCACTATGTGCGTTACCTAACGAAACTGTGCTACTATGAGTACACTCACCCTACAACGTCAGTGGGAAGATGAGACATCGAAGGAGAGGACTGGCCACCCGCCCTCATATTCCGAGGACAAGAAAACGAAGTCGCTAACACTTAGCACCCATGGTTGCCTCTCAGGTCAGCTTTCTTCAACTTCTTCTATTTTTCTTCTTCATCATCATCATCATCATCTACTTCTTCGCATTATAGTTCTTCTTCTTATTCGCATTTTCTTCTTCTTCTTCTTCTTCTTCTTCTTCTTCTTCTTCTTCTTCTTCTTCTTCTTCTTCATCTTCTTCTTTTTCTTCTTGTGCATCTACTTCAAAGTCCTATCGCATCCGCTCACTATATGTTGCAATAATCCCAGCCATGCATAGTACCTTCGCGAACTCTTCACAGTCCAGCCACCCCGGCCTACCCGTTCATCCTTATATCTCACTCTCCCCCATCCCCCAGTCACTACTTGCCTCAAGTTCTCCAACCGATCCAAATCCCACACTGCACCTCAACTATGGAACGAACTTCCCTTCGAATTCCGTATTTTCTCAGTTCCTTCACCAATACCGCCACTCACTCACTGTCATCTGCCTCAGGTTTTCTATGCATCACCCACAGGCTTTCCACTCCAAACTGATGTAAACTTTTTTATTATTTCCATAGTTATTATAATGCGAAATATTAATTGTGTCTGCGTTCTAGTTTTCTGATGCAAATCCGCTTAACTGATGTAAAAACACGCTTCTTACTTATCTACAGTTAACATATGAAATCAAACTTTTTTATTACAAGCTATATTATGCGCATAGCATAGTAAATATGTATGCTGACTAATTGCGTCCTATAACAGCTGTGCGAAATTACATGGCCATTGCACATGCTGTGGGTGTCGGCGTCCATCTGCATATGGTGTGTGTCAGTCTCCTACGTTTCTGGGTGCTTCTTTTATCTCCGGAAGATGTTTCAAGGTCCGTAGTTCAGAACGAACGTTAGGGCCTAATTAGAAGACGCGCCAATACCAGCGGCATCAATGTCGTGTTCACGCTTGCACGCCATTGTCACATATAGGAGCGCTGTGGGAAGTATTCTGCTATTATTCTGGCTGAAAACGTCTTGATATTGCCTATGCTGCCAGCGTCGAATTTACAGCACCCAGCCATCACTTTATGGCTGTTGTTATTGCAAGACACTGTAGTACGAGCAAGTGCTTTCTAACCAATCAGCGTATTCCGCTGCAAGACGTAACTGTTAGCGGTTTATGCCATTGGTTTGAGTGGCCTTGTTTAACCTTCGCAGATTTAAAACAATGTCTTGTTCGGCGTGTCAAGGACTCGTCTATACAACGGTGTCTACATAAGCAGCAGCAGTAGTAGTGACAACCGATTTGCCAGCAACGATAGTTATAAAAACGGCAATAAACGTAGAGCAATATGTAGGATTAGGTTGGCTTAGCCGAAACATAACGAACGATGGATTTAGTGAGACGAGATCGACGCCGTTAGAGCGGGAAATTCTTCCCAGCCATCTGTAATCTACTGCCTCCAGACCTTTCTAGATTGTCAGATACATTAAAATACAAAAAATACACTTCCGTGACAACGTATTAAGTTACAGGCAAGTTGTAAAATCAGGGATTTTGTAAAATCCCTGAAATCTTTAGTCGATTTGTAAAATCCACAATATTTAGTCAATTTGTAAAATCCATAATTCACTGTGACTAAGGCACTTTATAAAATCCCTGAAAAAATAAGGGACTTACTAAAATCCTGAAATCTGATTATGAGACTTTGACAGAGTGCCTGAGAGGAAAATGACGACCATAATCGAAGTTTGTTTTTATGCACATAAACCCTATTTTCAAAGAATTAACATTTTTAGATTGTATTTTATTTTAACTTTAGTTCCAGCGATCAGGTTGATCTTATCGATATCAGTCCATATGCCGAATGGAGCATTTAAGTGGATGATGTGTACCATCTCACAAAGTAGGCCTACTGCGTGTTGCGCCCACTCACATCCAAAACGAAGTAGCATATCAACTCGTGGATATTGTCCTACTTTTTGGTGTCCCATACATTTTGCAAAGCGATAACGGATCAGAATTAACCGCTTTAGTCATCACTGAGCTAAAGCTATTGTGGCCTGAGTTACTCATGGTACACGGAAAGCCACATCCAGTTTAGGTGCTGGTCTATGATAGTGCCTAGAAATTTAGTGTGAGCTACCTGTACAATTGGGGTCCCATTTATGAGTAGAGGAGGAATTGTAGAAGGACATGGTTTTTTGTGTGACCTGAATAATATGTAGTTTGTCTTTTCTATATTTAATGTTGTTTATTGGAATGGAACCAGTCAACTACAGAGTGAAGTTCAGAGTTTACTTTCTCAAATAAGGTGTCAATAGAGCTATGGGTGTAGAATAAATTGGAGTCATCAGCAAAGAGGACGAAGTACATAGTTGACGATACATTGGGCAGGTCATTAATGTAGATAAGGAATAGGAGTGGTCCTAGGTTTGATCCTTGGGGGACGCCAAAGTTTATGGGTTCTAAATCCGAGGCACAATTATTAACAGACACAAATTGGCGCCGATCCTCCAGATAGCTGCGGAACCAGTTCAGCTGAGTGCCTCTAATTCCGTACGTTCTTAACTTTTCCAGTAGGATTGAGTGATTCACTGAATAAAAGGCCTTAGCTACGTCGAGGAACACTCCAATTGAATATTAATTGAATATTCAATGACGTTTCAACAGAGCAGGAAACAGGACTCCGAAGTGCTTTTCAATTTGAGTCCAAGTGTGGTGGACAAGGATTTCTTAAATGCAACTGTTCAGGGGCCGGACGCTGCAAGACAAATAGGTGCAAATGTTTCAAATGGAAAGTCAAGTGCAACAGTCGATGTCATTCGAGTATGTCGTGTGAAATAAAATACCATCTGAAAATCCTTTGAAAATAGGGCTTGTGTGCACTATAAACTTCGATTATGTTCTTCATTTTTCTTTCAGGCAATCTGTCAAATTTTTATTATCAGAACTCAGGGATTTCACAAGATGCCTTGTTTCTTCGGGGATTTTGTAAAGTGCCTTAGTGAAATATTGATTTTACAAACTGCCCAAAATTTCAGGAATTTATCAAATACCTGATTTCATAACTTGCCTGTTTCATATAAAACTATAGGCCTATAGGCCCCATATGTCTTACTTTGACATGTAGCCAAAGCTGGCAAACAGAATAATCGATCGCATTGCGTTCGATTTCTACTAAGCCTAGTTTAGATGAGCTATCAAAACACTTATTTTGTGGATATATGCGTTTCTTTTTGCCTCTTCGTCGTAACTTCCTTAACTTTTTAGAGATGTAGGATTTCCTTCGATTTAGAGAAAACCAGACAAGAAGTGGCTAGGCCGTTGTTAGAGCTTTGAAATCGTAAAATTAATGTGACCAGCTTAAAAATGAGGTTTAGACTGCAAAATTTCTGATTTAAAAAAAAAGAAATGTTGCCTTCAATTCTGTTTAAATCGATGTACCACTGACATAATATATATATATATATGTATGTATATATATATATATATTTGTTCCAAGTAGTTCCGGAGATATTATCAGTTGAACATTACGACATTTTTGCCGTCAAATTTAAGCTTATACTTCTGCGAAATATGCAATTACCGGTGGAACGCGTTTTTCCTTAGCAGTCAGTAGGGGACAATGGGGCTGGATAAAACACGTTGTGCCTACAACCAACCCCGGTCTCCTAACCCTTAACTAAAACCCTATTTGCTAGCGCTTGTGACAATAATTGTAAGAGTTAAATGTTTAAAATGACCTTTCAACGATGCATAAAACAATAGATGATTGTCGAAATTCGGAATCAGAATTTTCACGATTAATGAATCAAATTTAAGCATTTATAAACGTAAAAATGTCATCTTTGTGTGACAGATAAGAATTTGTTTGATCAAAATATGCTAAAAACTCAGTAAGCATAATTTCAACTGCCGTATTGAAACATAGCATTCCTTAAGAAATCGTTAAAATATAGGACTACCTAATTTCACTGGGTTGGTATTCAAACACGATTATCGTTCTGTATATATATATAGGTCTTTGTTTTCGGTTGTTGGACAAGAATAACTGATACAGTTCCTGAAACTGTTGTTAAGCGCCTGTTGTGGCCAGTAAAGTATCTTGGTCGATCATTTTACCATCCACAAAATCCCCGTAAAACGTACCATGTTCGACAGTTAAAATGTAGTTTCCTGAAACAAAACTGCATAATGGGTCTGCTTTTGGTAGGAAACATGTTACATTGTTCGCTGATCCAACTTGAAGCCAAGAGACGCATTTTTATAGCGCCAGTACGACGTGATAAGAATATCTTGATCAATTAAAGAACCAGTAGCAAGTTTCACTGCATAAATTAAATCGCCATGAATCTATGCTTTCGTATCTCATGCAGGCAGTGCTTCTGTGTGCAGCATGCGCACACGAAGCCCAATTAGGACCCATAATCCCATATGGGACCCGTACAGAGCCCATATGGATCTCATCTAATGTCCATGGACAGGGAGCTGTAGTCGTACGAGGCTTCCAAGGTTTATACACAGTTGAGCGAACAGAGTGAGACGACGCGTGCGATCGATGACGACCAGGATTAAATGGATGGGTGTCA
>OY744604.1:62576157-62608657 GCA_963556255.1 Allolobophora icterica | reverse complement strand
CTTTTTTTTAAATCATCTGGAACGGCCTCTATTCCTTATTATTATTGAGCTCATGTTGTATAAAGCACTTCCAGCATTTCCAGTGAGAAATTGGAGAGTGCATGCTATCTCATGCACTGTATAATTTTCAGAAGATGTACTTTGGCCGAGGCTTATGCGTCTACGAATGCAGGGAAAAGACGTTACTGTCGGCATCGGCGAACGCGTCCGTGAGTAAACATTGATGGATTTCAGTCAGAATCTATTTGCTTCAGAACATAAAAGTCGACGCATACGAATATAGCATTGGGATGGCAAGTTCTGTAACATATATATGGCTCTGTATAATACGTGAGTAGCATTTCAAGATGGCGGCAGGCATCTGTGCAAGCATGCGGCCAAGAGGACATCCAACTGAACTAGATATATTGAAGATCTCGATATAATACATACGTACATACATATATAAGGGCTTATGTATATAGAACAAAGCTACTAAAATCTATGTATTCATCCGAACATTTACGACGCTACGCTCGCGAACAAGCTGGTGCCCTGCGCTTAGCTTTAGAATAGCGTTTAGAGATGTGGAGTTAACGGTTACGATTTAAATAGCGGGTTTTAAGCACTTGAAAAGAGCGCTTTATGAGTTGCATAGTTGTTGAATAGTCACAACATCTTGCTTGCTTCTGCTGGACCAGTGGCACTGTATGACTGTGAGAGCTCGACCATAAAAAGATGGGGGGGGGAAGAATCAACGCATTTGAAATGGAGTGTCTGCGGGAAGGTTCTCAGGGTATCATGGACTGCGAGAAAAACAAATGAGTGGCTGTTGGAGACTGTTGGAGTAGAAAGGAGTTTGATCGATTGATCAAGCAGAGAAATCGTTCATATTTTCGGCATGTAATGGACAGCAATGCGGAAGAGTGGAGATTGCCTGGAGAAGGAGATTACCCAAGGCACGGTTCCTGGAACAAGAGCTAAAGGAAGACCTAAAATGACATGGACTGATGGCATAGAATCGTAGACTGAATTAGTTAGTTGATTAGTTTTGGATGTAGGTGAGAGACAAAAGCAGATGGAACTAAGTTGTCCGTGGTGCGACCTATCCTCGGTTCGAGAACAGCTGAATACAAGACAATTGGATGCACAGGCCTACTATAGCGTAGGATAGTTATTTTTATGTGGATATTTAATACTATGCCTTGCTATATATCGCCTGGTTATTTTTCTATGTTATTATATAGATTATTATAAACCTATAGGCCCCTATTTGTACATAAATATATGTCGTCTGCATAACCTATAGCATGTATTGAATACGCTGGCAGCACAGATATGTTTGTACAACTCTTCTGAAGGCTAAAAGGAGCCAAATGTAGAAAGAGAACCACTCGGATCTGAACCACAAACATTCAAAGTCCAAAGGCAGAATGGCCATCCGTCGACGAAATCGATTACATGGCTAGCCGTTTTGGCGTTAAATGGGGTTTGACGCCGGACTCCAAAATGGCCTACAGCTCCTTCTGACTTTTCCTATAGTGCCAAAAGGCGAAAGTACGTCGTAAAGGGTTATCGTAATCGCTCGAGGGAAGTAATTATGAACTGTCTCCAATCGTTGGACTGTCCTTGTCCTACAGAATGCATAATATGCATGTTTGACCTTTAACCGCAATTTAAAAGCACATTTGCAGACGGGATATATGGAGACAGAAGTCTCTAAAACAAGGTGTTACAAGGAATGTTTTTAAGACGTTTGCGAAACAGTTTTCTATTCTTGCCTTTGGCAATTATAGTTCTAAGTGTCAATAAAATCAGAGCAGACATATATACGTACATGCATACGGACAGAGAGAGAGAGAGAGAGAGAGAGAGAGAGAGAGAGAGAGAGAGAGAGAGAGAGAGAGAGAGAGAGAGAGAGAGAGAGAGAGAGAGAGAGAGAGAGAGAGAGAGAGAGGGAGGGACGGAGGGAGGGAGGGACGGAGGGACGGAGGGAGGGACGGAGGGAGACCGACAGATAAAAGAGAAGCGAGCGAGAGACAGACATAGCCTAATACAGATAGAACAGAAAAGATAGAGTTAGGAGAGAAAGATAGATAGGGCAGCACAGAGAAAGACACAGACACAGAAAGAGGCAGACAGAGACAGAGACAGAGACAGAGACAGAGAGCGGCAAAGAGAGGCAGAGAGAGACAGACAGAGAGAGAGAGAGAAGCAGAGAGAAGTAGAGAGAGACAGAGACAGAGACAGACAGATAGAGGGACAGAGAGAGACAGAGAGAGACAGAGAGAAACTCAGATAACAGAAACAGACAGAGCCCATGGGCAAATAGAATGGGAGTCATAATGAAGGAGGCTGGGAACATACAGGTAGATTCTGGACAGACAGGTGACTCGTCTGCATGTCAACGGCCATGACCCAGAGGGCAGGAAACATACGCGGATGCCTTCCACTTAGAGCAGTAACTACTACAACACACGATCTAAATTAATCCTGAAGAACCTATCTCAGGAACCTCAACTGGTAGAAGACAATGGAAATCTTTCAATACAGAGTCGGCACAAAGAAACACGGAGGTTAAATAGACACATAGGCTAAAACTTAACAAATACAAACAAATCAGAACGACAGTTATTCGTATCTAGAACCTTACAATTTAATGGAAAAACACGAATTATAATAAATTTTTAATTAATCGCGTTACAATGAAACATTCACGTTTCAAAAGTCCAATTTACACAAAGGACCGCAGGAGTCTATTAAGAGTTTGGATAGAAAAGCGATCGTGCACATACACACTGACACTAACACACTCACACTAACACACGCATAGTGACACACGCACACGGCACACGCACAATAACGCACGCACAATAACGCACGAACACTAACACACGTACACTAACACACGCAAACTAACATACGCGCACTAACTCAGGCCCAATAACACGCGCACACTAACACGTGCGCACAAACACACGCACACTAACATACGCACACTAACACACGCACGCTGACACACGCACACTAACAGTCTAACACACGCGCACTAACGAACGCACGCTAACACACGCACGCTAACGCACGCACACTAACACGCGCATACTAACACTGTCTGATCTCAAAGCACATTCAATATTATGTCTATACTTTAAAAAGGATGCATTAAGTGCAGAATTATCTGTCTCCATACCACAGACTATTTGCTTCATTATAGCGGGCGCCGTTGATAATTTGTTACATGTCCGTTGTTTTGCGCACATACCATAGACACACTAGTCTTTCTTATCGTCAGCCTTTTTACACTTCAAACACCGTAAAACGATTAACAGTAAATCAGCCGCAATGTTCAACAGTACCGCTTTTATCTCTATATGCATGCTTTCCAACAGTCCGTCATTCCTTTCCTGGCGTCTCATTTTACCCGTCACCACTCCTTCTTTCAACCCTCCCTCTCTGTCAACCGTGCCACCTTGTGACAAATCTCAGCCACTCCCGTTTCAAAGACCAATGCAGAATATCAACAACATCCGCTTACTTCGTCTATTTACAGTTTCCTCTCTTTGTCGCCGGAGGGCGGAAGCATTGTTTTGTCATAGATATTGTTTTAAGCACTGCAGAAATAGTAATCTTGAGAGTTCTACAGCGTCCATAAAAGGGAAGTCGCGGGAAATAGCTTATTCACAGGCGCTTAGTCAAAACAAAATCGATAGGTGGGGAATCGGTTCCAAATCAAGATCCAAAGGGGTCAGGCAGGCAGACAGTCAGACGGTAAGGTGGACGATGTTAAGAATTGAAACGGCGAGGGAGGTAAGGGGAAGAGGACGAATCGATCGGCATAGGATTTGTGATACAATGTTTTCAAGTTTGAGTGAAAGACCTCTAGGGAGACAGCAAGATGTTAGGATTTGATGAGTTCGCAGCATGGATCAGCTATATATTTGTCGTAATTCTGGCGGGAGATAATTCCAGAGAGGCGGAACAGCTATGGCTATGGAGCGATTTGCAGATTTTAGCGATAAGGTGACAGAAGGGCGGAGAAGTGTTAGGGCAGAAGAGGCGCGGGTTGAGTGAAGTGATTGGACCGTGAACGACTGACGGAGATACGAGAGCTGGAAGTATCTGAGTGTATTGTACATAAGTGATATGATGTTGCAAGTGACTGATATAGTAAATACTTCTACAACAACATCATCATCATCGTCATCGTCATGATGAATACTAACTAACCCTAACTCTAACCCCGGCCACTTTATCCAAATTTCGGTCATGCAAGCGTTAGCCAACACAGTCGTGTCGAACGAAACACTGATATATGACAAAATCTGTTCTGCCTTGCAAATAGTTTGCGATAAACATTAGGATCACTAGTCCCACTGAAAGCTAGCTTAAGTATTCACGGTTCTGCCAAATATGTATTGATATGCCATCGCAGGACCAATTCTTATGCAATGCATATGACAATGAATTCAATGCCATGCTCATCAGTAAATCCTTCTCTTCTGCTCTGCTCTCTTCTCTTATTCCAGCTGAAAACAGAATGATGCCACAACATGCTAGAGTCCCGGTTGACAGGCTGATCGAGTTAGCGCCCTTCATAGACATGCCCGCTAGACTCGTCTCCTTTGAGGTGATAAGTATTATCCTATAGCATGCATGCAGTCAGCCTAACCAGCTAGTCAGTTATAGCCTATTCTTCAGGAGAATCTAATTATGTCAAATCGGAGCAGATTACAGGTGCACTTTGACACACGGAACTGCTGCGAGTGTTGTAGTATATGCTAGAGTCCCATTATCATAAGAACGCTCTGCAGGCTCCATCCGCAATAGGGTCTCAGTTTATTAAGTGTGAGAATAGTAGAAAAAAGACTGGGGAGGGTTAGACTTTGATGAGTTTGATCCATGTGGAGTTGAATATTTTACCCGTGTTTTGCAAACTGAGAAAATCTAAAAATGCAATGGAAAGCTTAAACTCCTTAAAGTGGTGACATCACAAAATTCATCAGTATACAATTTACATGGTCACAAATCTCACAATAAGTTAGCAACCCGAAAAGTGAATTGTGAAAGAAAATGCTAAACTATATGCACAGTATAAACAGTTGATAAGAAAACCAGACATACTACAGTAGTTAGCACTTAACTTTATGACAAATTCAATTAAATGCCAGAGAAAACATGAAAATAATTATTGATTTTGAAAATTGAAATACGCGACCGACAGTAAGTAGAAAGTAAACAACAGAAAATCATAATCTATTGTACCAAGACAGTGCATCAATATAGGCTATTGCCGAAACTAAAAACAAATGTAGAGTAGATACTTCGTTGATGCCTGATGCATTAATCAAACAGCTTGGTGCCAAGTTTCCTTTCAGCGTGTTTTTTGGAAGCACCTGTGGTCCTGTGTAAGGCCCCATGTCTCTCTGACTGCAACCAATTGACAACATATTCTGTAACATTCCAACTGCTCAGCGGTGAACCTCTAATTCCAATACATCGTGCTGTCACCAACTGAAGTTGTGAACAGCTGTGTGATAGAGCTTTATCTGACTGAAAACCTCTTTCGCATTCAGCTGAAGAAGTAGGTAGAACTGAAAGCAGATTCATCAGAGTTTTCAATATTGGTCTTGCAGTTTCAGCGCGCTTGAATAAAGCATTCAAGAACAGTATCTGCAGATAATAATTTATCAAGACGGAAAGCTTTGCACAGTGTGTGCGCATACATCATGCGGCGTTCTAGTTCAACGAAAAGTGGATGGGAAGTCCAGAGGCACCGGCAAGTGGCAAGTAGTTGATAAGTAAGTAGGACGAGGCACTGGCTCACCCCCTCCCTCTCGGCGTCCACTCTCCATTTTGGTGCATCTAGAGCAACCATTACCATACATGATGCATCGTGCAAATTTCTTCTCTTTGTCAGAGACTCTGAGTCAAATAATGCGAAATCACATAGAACAACTGTGGGGGTTGGAAACTCTGGGGGTGTGCAATGAAGACTTAACTGTGGCGGTCCTAAGAAAGACTAGGGGCGTTGAACTCCCAAACCCCAACAACTATCATCCTGAGTACAGGGCGGGAATTGCACAAATAAAGCACTAATAAAGTTCAAGTGATAACGTTAATGAAGTGAAATTGCGTGAAAATCGGTTGAATGAAGCATCAAGCAAACAGCATTTTACGACCGGCCTCCACCCAAACGTCAAGATTTAGCAGCAAGTCAATTTCCACTGATGAATTTCTATTAGACTGCCGTCGCGATAAATAGACCTAATTGAATGCCATACTGACTGAACAAATACTGCAAATGCAGTCGCTTGATTACGAATCACAGCGTCGGAGAACGGAAATTAGAGCCTAAGGGACTGGGTAGTTACTCCACTTTGAGCCGCCTCGGCCTTTTAATAGTAAATCAATAGTAGAACTTCCATGCAATCTTGACCCATTTTTCACTTCAGCTACGACTTTACAAGCTAAAGCCTCTAACATCTTTGCTCAATAGATGTATTTGTAACAGCGAATAATAATAATAATAATAATAATAATAATAATAATAATAATAATAATAATAATAATAATAATCTTTATTAATTCAAACTGATAAGTACGCAGTACGATTACGTTGAAACATGACATTACAATCAAGATCTTAATTAAACACACGTTTGGGCAGCCATACGAGGCGCCGCCCTCGAGGGGGTTACAGGCATCGAACCGCGATCTAATGCTCTCCTGGCCATGAGTGTTAGTACCATTACTCTATCCCCGTCCCAATGTACAAAGCGCTTTGTAAAGCAACGGCAGCTATAGGTCTTCGACAAAGCTAAATATGCATCTGATAGATAGAGAACTTCCTGCTACTTCAAATTGATGGGCCAGCCGATGCTGGGTGACTGTTTTGTCCGAATCTACCTAAACAGAGCCGCCCGTCTTCGCATCTTTCATCCTCTATCGGCTTGCAAGCAGGCGAAATCATGTTTCAACGTCTATCGCTCTAAAGTAGACTGACCAGACGTCCCGGTTTTCCCGGGACAGTCCCGATTTTCTGCAAGCTGTCCCGGCTGCCGGGAAAGGTAGGCCAAACTCTAAAAATGTCCCGGTTTTTAAGAACTGACTTGATTTTACTACTGGCATCTGGCGAGTAAATTCATTTTTAACTTCGCTTTTATTTATTTATTACCATGCATAGGCTAATACGGTAATACATCTTCCGGTTCTAAACGTCATAATCAACACATAATCAACCTGCATTGTTTAATGCTACAATTTTGAAGATGGAAAAGAGCGTGTCTACTGCAGTTGAAGTCTGCTGTGATCTTGCAGAACTGAAAGAAAAACTAGAGAGTAGGAAAACAAATAAGTTTTTAAGCATCAAAGTAAAGCAACTCCTTAATATTGCTGTGGATTCTGGTGCCATAATTGAGGATGACTTTTTGCAAACAGTTCAATCTTTTTATGCAACGTCGTGTGGGAAGTTAGTTGCGCGACCATTCAAGATGTTCAGTTGGTTGAACTTGAGACGAACAATTACTTGGGATATGTTTGAAAAAAGCCTTGAGGATCTTATCAAAATGTGTAAGCCAGTTGGGTATGACATTGATGGCAATGTACTGTTTGATGAAGTGACATGCGTTTGTAATTTTGTTAGTCGAGAAAAAGTGGAACAATGGAATGAAAACAATGTTGCGGTGGATAGCAGATGGGTGCAGATTTTCAATGATCTGCAAGAAAGAGAGAGAATTCTTCCAAATTTGAAAATGATTCTACAATTCTTGTTAGCAATTCCTGGAACTAATGCTCCAGTTGAGCGAGTTTTCACACTGATGAACTCTTATTGGTCAGATAAAAAAAAAGTCGATTATCAGAAGAAACTCTTGAAGCTGTTATGATAGTGAAAGTGAATATGGAAGAAACATGTGTTGAATTTTATGACAGAATATTAGCAGACAAAAAGCGTTTAAGAAGCATACATTCAAGCGCCAAATATGAGTGACTGATTTGATAAATCTATAATTAAATTTAAAAGCATGATTTGCAATAAAACCTTTCAGTTATACCAATATAATGTATATTGTATATTATTGTATTAGCATAAAATAGATATTTGTGCAAGTTATATTATAATTATTGACAAAACACAAATTGATTTTGAGATTGAAGTGTCCCGGTTTTTAGTTTCCAATATCTGGTCAGCCTACTCTAAAGTGTTTCGGACCCGGAAATAGAAAAGCTTGCAGTTCTGTTGGAAAGCTTTCTTCAGGCTCAACGATCAGTTTGTCCATAACTGCGGCATAGAAATTGATTCGTGTGCGCTCAAATGGCAACATAACAGAAGCATTTATTACATTTGCATCGATTCTCTTTGACACCGCGCCCACGTTCTGCTGGCATTGCTGCGACATCTAGCGGTTGATCTTATGCTCCGACAATTTACATTTACGTTCCCAGACTGCAGAAATAGATGGTCTCGTGTAATCAGTTAATGATGAATAAGCTCTATTCAGTTATATTTCGAACATCTGATGTCCAAACAGCACCTATACATTCGACACTCAGTCACACATCCATTTCATCAATGTCTGTACTCAATTAATCCCATGTTCTCTTATATCCAACTTATGCCAGCATAAGAATTAATTGATTATTATTTCCGATCTAATCTAACCGCACTTTGACATGCTGGATCTGACTTGCATGTTCTTGTAAAGGCAATCGTTGCCACACGGATGGATAGTATCGACGATCGTTCCTTAAACATGATGATTTCTTTCTCTTAATTTTTAGTCGACTCCAACGTGACCTCGCCTTTGTACTACCAGCCTCAACTTCCCAAAGATTCTTCTCGACATCTCTCTGGATCATAGTCACGTGTTGATCCAACAACGACAAAGTTTGCACAAGAAGCAAATCGCCTCCAACTTAAACTGACGTGGTACACAGTTATAACAACCGTAGTACTAAGCATCCACTGCAGTAAATAAATGAATACAGACTGAACATATACCGAATTGCTATTTTTTCAATTCAGTCAATTGATTTTTCTACTCTGAAGGTTCTCTTCGCTTTTGACTGGAAATTGTTTTGCTTAGTAATTTGAATGACAGGCTTTTTCTTAATCGCTGCGCTTTCACTCCAGAACAAAGCATAAACAGGCCTGGTCACTGATTCATCAAGCCCTGTCATGCTACAGCTTGAGGCTCAATAATACAACGCTTGCAGGAAAGACAAGTGACAGCTAGCAAATGTAAAACAATGACGGCATGTTTCGTGCTCTCTGACGCGTGCTGAAGATATTCTGTGTTCTATAGTTGATCTATCAAGACTAATGGAAGAAAATGTCAAACGTCATATGGGTATAGCAACGCCTCACCAGATTTCCACGAATCCCATGGCCACGCCTGAGCTGCCCCTTCCCGCTAATGGAAACTACTTCTCTTGGCAGTCGCATTTCCTGAAGACCATGCATGGGAGTCGAAGCTCTGCAGTCGACTCTTTAGAAAAAAAGACTCTGGTGCTGACGGTCATACTAACAGACGATGATGACTGCAAAGTTTGTTTTGTTAAATCAAATTTATCCGACCTAGAGTCGCGCAACGTCTGCCATCGTCGTTTTCAAGTGCTTCCGTAATTTTTCAGAAGTGTCATCAGTGTCGGAAGATTCTGATTCATCAGCGTCAAGTCTTTGTGACACTCTTCTTTCTTTCACTCTTCATCCATGTTTCTGCTTGCGTCATTAGTGCGTCATCTGATGCAAATCGAGCGTCATTTCTGTGCGTTGTTCTAGTTTGCTGTGCCATTTTTAATGAGACCTATCTGAGAGTGGCTATATATCTGTCTTTGTGGGATACACGTTATAAGCCCCAATTATAACGGACTATATTTAACTGAAACACCATAAGCTTGATATTACTGCCTTGACAACGCCTTAGCAATGGCAGAGTCACATCCTGTGCATGTGCACGCACGCACCTGTATGAAAAGTAACGCATACTATAGCGTTGTGTCTTCTCGAAAACATATTCTCTGTCTACCTGTATTGCGTTTATTTCTTTCATCGAGTGATCTTCATAGGCCCTGTATGTAATTGGATTATTCTTAGCAAAACACGTTGTCTTGCAACAGCATGTGGCCATGAAGCAGACTATAATCATGCCTAAATATAGATACACAACCTATACGGAGTTACACATTTTGGCCATAATTTCGATAATAATTTTAGACAATAATTTCGCGTGAGTGATTATGTCTGAGCTGCGCATTTACTGAAAATTATAGTTTCTTCAGCACCAGGTCAGAATCATATAGTGAAAAAGGCTAAAAGCTATACTATAAGCCTTTGTGACCTTCTAAAAAAGTGCTATATAAATAACATACATACATACATACATACATACATGCATGTACATATACATACATGCATACGTACATACATACATACATAGTTAATATACCGGTACATATATATATATACAAATTATACATGCATACATATATAAATACATACATACATATTGTATTGTATTGTATCGTATTTGGATATTTATAAAGCGCTTCTAGCGGGAGGGCCATTCAGAAGCGCTCCCAGTGCGAGAGACCCCGAGAGAAAAAGCAAGTTTTAAGAAAGGTAAAAGAGGAAGAGACGTTACCTGAGAGAATAGAAGAACGAACGAACGGAGGAAGCTCATTCCAAAGAGCAGGGCCAATGGAAGCAAATTTAGACCTAGATTGAGCCAGACAAGTCCTGACACGGGGAACGAGGAGGTCCAAACGGTCAGATGAACGAAGAGGACGAAGAGAAGCAGCAGAGTGAGGGCGATGTATTAAGTCACATAAATATTTTGGAGCGAAACCAAGTTGAGCCTTAGAAACAAGGATGAGGACCTTAAATTGGATGCGGGCATGCAGAAAGCGGGAGCCAGCGGAGTTCTTCTGCCATAAAGGTGGTGATATGAGAGAATCGAGGAAGACGGGCAATTAATCTTGCAGCAGCATTGAGAACGGACTGAAGAGGAGCAAGACGGACTTTAGGAAGACCAATGATGAGGGAATTGCAGTAGTCAAATCTAGAGCAGACAAATGCATGGACAATTGAAGCGAAAATTGGAGATGAGAGAGAGCGACGGATAGCCCTAAGGCGCCTTAGGTGAAAATAGGAAGTGCCAGTGAGTTTGGAAATGTGTTCAGTAAAGGTGAGAGAACTGTCAAGGGTCACTCCTAGATCACGAACGCTAGACGAGAAAGTAAAAAACGGAAACCTTTGAGACAGCACAGCAAAGTCGAGTTTTTGAAGTTGCTGAGGAGTGCCAAACCAGATGAATTGGGTTTGGACGAATTGAGGGAGAGGCGATACATACATACATACAAATGTATCTGCATACAGTTGGTTATGAAGAATGCCGTACTTGGCTTAACAGTCTTGAATCCAATTTTCAATATGTGACAGTTAACTAGACACCAATTGCGTTTCGATAGAATAAATCGCGTTTGGTTTAGTCAGAGAGAACGCCTTTACTGCTCGACGACATAAAACAATATGAGAAATTCCGCATGCGTCTTTTTATATCCATCTGCTTATCCGAATATTCTGTCTGATTGCAGACGAAACCAATTGAATTGGCACTTTATGGTTCGATTGTTTGAGGAACCCAGACGACTGCTTCGCTTGACTTCACTCTTTATCAAATCAAATCAAATCAAATCATTTTTTATTGTGACCACATATATACAATCAAGGCAAATACAAGTGGCAATTTAAGAAAACAAAGTGGTAACAAAGGTAGGCCCAGAAGGGATGTAATCCCGCTAACAGGGACACCTAATAACTATTCGATTTGTCCGATTTTATTCGATTATGTTTTCGATATATATAGGGCAAGAGCGTCCAAGTACTTATAGTGTCAAGGTATGAGATACCAATTTACGCTTACCAGAAACTCCGCCACTACCCGTGGTGCCAGTCCCAAGCCTGGATAAAGAAGGAGGGCGACGCTACTCATATTTGTTGTGACAGTGTCGTCAAATAGTAACAAGTTAACAACCATGTAACAATAAATGTAGGCCTATCATCTTGCAGAAACAATGCACGATATATATTGTATTTATAAATCACATGGCAATGGAAGAAACATTTCGAGAATGTGCAAACATGTATGTGCAAACATGTATGAATGTTTGTGCAGATTTATGTACAGAGCAAACATTGCTCTGTAGCCTATACGTTGTTTGTAGGTCAGTTCAGCGTGTCGGATAATCTTATGAGTGATGGTAATTCTTTGAGTTTGTTTAGCTTTGTTGCTGATGTCAGCCGTGCGACAACAATGGTTTGATTTGCTACACCGCCTCTCTTTGCCTTAGCCGGAACGCAGAGTAATGATGGGTTGCATGACTTGTGACGAATGAGACTCAACCTCACAACCACCCCTACCACCACCTCCACTACCGCTACCACCATTACCGCCATTACCTCTACCACCATTACCGCCATTACCGCCATTACCGCCATTACCGCCACCAACGCCTCATCAAAGAATTATTGCAATGTCGGAGTAAAGCAAGCACACAATTCAACATTTATCACATTCTTCACGGAAGTAAAAAGTCTCTTCTATGTATCCAAATATATATCCGATATATAATATTTATATATATGCATATATAGGTTCCGTTTCTTTATATATATATATATATATATATATATATATATATATATATATATATATATATATACACATGGGTGCCCTTCTTTTTGCAGCAATAAATGTCACTACATACAGTCATACGGAATCTATACGTAATTTTCTTGGGTTATATAGTCTTTCTGTATACCGAAGAGGTCTCAGTTGCATGAAGTGGCGTGCAACTATATACCGAATGGCCTGCAGCCCATGGATGCAACGTTGATAACATGGGGCGTATAAACTAAGATGTTAACGTCCAAAGTTAACGATCACATCTATAGGGTCAACATAGCAAAACTTCCGATGAGAGAAAACTAACACACATAGGTCTATGTATTTAATATATATATATATATATATATATACATGTATATATATGCGCGCATGAAGCGAGTTTACATACACCATACACACGCAGACTATGGACCGTCGATTTTTTGCTTCTGCATGACTTGAAAATGGTTTATTCTGTATATATATATGTATATAGTTTTTCTCCTGAAGGCAGAGAACCAGAACCAGTTCTAATGTCTGACGTCGCCATTTCTCTCGATTTTGAGCCTCTTCTTTGAGTCTTTTGTATCCTTCCTTCATCATCCAATCCAGCATCATCTGTCTTGGTCTTCCCCTAGTCCTCCGCCCCTCCATTCTTCCCTCGATGACATTTGTTAGGAGAGAGTCCCCTCTCAGCGTGTGCCCGATCCATTTCCTCTGCCTCATTCTTAATGTGTGTGTGTGTGTGTCTGTGTGCGTGTGTGTGTGTGTGTGTGTGTGTGTGTGTGTGTGTGTGTGTGTGTGTGTGTGTGTGTGTGTGTGTGTGTGTGTGTGTGTGTGTGTGTGTGTGTGTGTGTGTGTGTGTGTGTGTGTGTGTGTGTGTGTGTGTGTGTGTGTGTGTGTGTGTGTGTGTGTGTGTGTGTGTGTGTGTGTGTGTGTGTGTGTGTGTGTGTGTGTGTGTGTGTGTGTGTGTGTGTGTGTGAAGGACCTTTCTTCTCCAATCCTTCCCAACACTTCTTCATTTGTGTTATGTTCTGTCCAGCTGATCTTCTCCATTCTTCTCCAAATCCACATCTCGAACGCCTCCAGTTTCTTGATGTCCTCTTTCCTCATGGTCAAATTCTCTGATCCGTACAGCACCACACTCCACACCAGTGTCTTTACCATTCTTTTCTTCACAGTCCTGTTCATTTTTCCTCTCAATAGCTCTCTCCTTTTTGTGAATGCCTCTTTACCCAGTGCTATTCTTCTTCTAATTTCCTTATAACATTTGGCATTCTGTCGTAATCATGCTTCCCAGGTAGCAGAATTCTTTTACTTGCTCTATTTCCTCTTCACCAATTTTCATTCTGACTACAATTTCTTTTCCTTTACTTATTCCCATTACTTTCGTCTTTTTGATGTTGATTTTCATACCGTATTCAATTGATATCGTGTTCAGTCGGTCCATCATTATCTGTAGGCCTATCTGACTTCCCGCCATCATCGCCTGGTCATCTGCGAACCTGAGAGCCCTTATCAGTCTGCCACCAACCTTGATCCCCTCCTCCATGTCTTCCAGTGCTTCTCTACTAATATATAAGTCACTATGTGCATGTGTATGTGTATACCTCTGTATATCTATGGGCTAAATGTTGAGAATATTCTGTTCCAAATATATACAGGACCTATGTATGTATGCATGTATGTGTGTGTGCATAATTTTTTATATGTATGTACTTATGTAGGCTACATATACGTGTGTGTAACTATGCATGTATGGAGCATAAGCTATGTATCAGAAATGTATGTTCTAATTATATGTGTATGTATGTAAGCCGCATGCATACATGTTTGTACATATATATGTATATATGTGAATTCATCCTGTGTTGAATCCAGTTTCCGGCCAACACGTGAATCTTAACTGACCGGTTTTTGGATCCCGAGCCCATACCCGACACAGAGCCGTTTTAAGGAGTTTGGGGGCCCTAGGCACAACCCGAAAACCCTAAATAACCTTAAACGTAATCCGACATCCGTCTCAATATCTCAGTCTCAGATACAGAGTAATGCATTAGTGCATTGTACGTGCATATGTGTCATTTTGTTAAATTTATTAATGTAGTATACTGTTACTAAACTCATAATAACACAGCTAACACATCAATCTTTGTACTACAAGTGTTAAATAAAGGTTTAGTTTAACATACTTTACAGTTTCCATTGTTTATTTGTTATACAAACTGATTATAATGAGTACATGTTTGCTATACATGGATTGTGACTTTGTAACGACAGTTTCTTACAAACATCACTTTCGTGTTTTGCTCTGAGCAAAGTCTTTTATAATATCATCGAAATTCAAAGACTCCAACACATCTGATTCATCATACGGCTGCGAAGCTCGTTCTTGATTAATTTAAGTTTTGAGAAAGAACGTTCACCCGTACAGTTTGTCACCATCATTGACAGAAAGATTGATGACCCATCGTTGTTGTTGAAAACAAGCGACAGACATAGCAATACACAGACTTCTGCGATGGAGAAAAGAGCAGCCACTCGCGACAAACTGATTCACCATTACGCAGTTCACGACGGAAACAGGAATCAGTTAAGCAACGTCTATGCAACTTATCTCCCGTTCGATACACGCGTTGAGTCGTACTAAAGTCAGACTCTTTATGCTGGCAACTAGCAGGACCTTTACGAATCCAATAAGATCGCAATTCCTCCGTGATTGGACTCCATAAGGCTGCATCAGTTGGATAGTCCGCTGACTCCGCAGGGCTTACATCTTGCGAAATAGGTTTCGAATTTTGGTGTTGTGACAACATCTGTACTTTCGACTGGTAGACCATCAGCTTGCAGCGACAATAACTGTTCATCTTTATCGCAAACAATGACATCAGTGATTCAGTAGACGAGTAAGACAACGTAAGAGTATCTTACGTCTCAACAATGTCGGACTGCGATTGTGTTTTCTCACTTTGAAAAAAAGAAGATAGGCCTACTTTTGGATATTTGTTCGACATTTCAATTTCAGTTGCTTCCTTTTTTCTCTTCGCGGCACCACTCATATAATTTATACGCATTTTTGATGGGTTGTCTGATATTTCGTTTAATTGATCGTAGGCCTAGTGATAATTGGCCAAAAGTTGCAAATCGATTTACCGTGAACGACGGTGATAACTGACAATCAGAATCTTAATCTACATAACAACAATGGGTAGAAACTATCAAAAAACCTCAACCTTATACATTGGATGAGGTGGAAATGAAGTGATTTTGTTAAGTTAAATAAGTTTGCCAAGTTCACTACCGACTCAGTACCGAGCGTCGACACGCCAACATCATTCTATTTATCCTATTAACTGCGCGAAATTTGATACGCTTTTTGCCCTTTTTATAATTTAAAGTTTAAAACAATAATTATTTATAAAATGACTAGATTTTAGGACAGAGAGATTTAATATTAAAAATTAATATTAACTTACCAAGACATAAAAATTCCTTGAATAGCGTTGTGAAAAAGCAGACAAATGAAAACAAACATAATAGCCAATAGCCTACAGCAAGTTGTGCGCCATCGTCGCCATGCGTTAAAATTATTGATTTATTTCTATAGCGCTCTGATTTTATTACCAATAATTATATTTAACTAAAAATACAGACCGCAGACATTTGTGTAAAAAAATAATAAAAATGTGTAATTGTTCTTACTTTACTTTGCAGAATTGTTACTTGTTAGAACAGAACTTATAATATTGTTATTTTGTTTCTGGGCCGCCGCGGGGCCCCCCCGCTGCGCGGGGCCCTAGGCCCGGGCCTCGCGTGCCTATGCCTTAAAACGGCACTGACCCGACAGGCTCTGCCAACCCGGTATCCCATCTTTTGCGAAGGGGTTTAGCATCCTCAATGTACCACGCGACCACACCCACGTGGCAACAAGGTACATAAGCCAGAATACATAAGCCATAAGCCAGAGGCCCAAGAATTGCGCGGCTTTATTTTGAGCTGGCGCCATGTCCTATACTCGGATCGCCGCTGCGTGGCTGGTGAATAATTACTTTCAATTTGAGTATGAATATTTCATCTGGTTCTCGGCATATCCAGTTTGATTTTCGTTTCTATATTTCATAAATACACTTTCATTTATCTGTTATTAAATTTAATCTGCTTTTAAATTTCAACGGGTAGTTCCCTTCTTCTCCAAGAGCTATATACAACTCCAGAGCAATTAATTTACTGAGTTCCTCGTATACACGCGTCACATGCAAGACTATTATTACCTGTCATATAGAACCGTAGCTCTCCTGCATGCAGAAGAAGTTGTTGGAAAAATTAATAGATGAACGCGATGACTGACGTGGATTCAGCGCCTGCGTTCATACAGTTAGACATCTCTTGATGAATTCCCAGCATTTTCAGTTACTGTCAAAACCGAGAAATTGGCTTCTGCCGTTGTTTAGTACAGATAGTTTTCTTTGAAAGCTTAGACCTACAACAAAATCAGACTGCACGGGGAAAGCATGAGTATACATACACAAATTATACATACATGCATGCACGCATACATGCATACATAAACACATCCATTTAGAGGCCCTACATAAATAAATACATACGTAAGTATAAATACTCAAACCTACGTTCTGGAGAGGATGAATGCATGGGACCTGTTTAAGGAAAAGCAATATAAGAGGCGACTCGCAGATTTTAAGGCATATATAGCACATCTCTGGGGCTCATAAAACGGTGAAAACAGAATATAGCTTCAGGCGGGCAGGTTATTTTCCACACACATGACACATAAGCACATATATATATATATATACGTGGACTCACGCAAGTATGCATACAGACTAACATATAAGGAATACATAATATATATTCCATATATTCTGTATATGTTACAGGCAAGTTGTAAAATCAGGGATTTTGTAAAATGCCTGAAATTTTTAGACAAATTGTAAAATCGATAATTCACTAAGGCACTTTAAAAATTCGCTTGAAAACGAGGGATTTTGTAAAATCCAAGAAATCTGATGAAGAAATCTGACAGATTCCTGAAAGGAAACTGACGAACATATTCGAAGTTTATTGTGCACACAAGCCACATTTTCAAAGAATTAACAATTTTTAGATGGTATTTTATTTCACACGACATACTCGAATGACATCGACTTTGAAACATTTGCACCTGTTTGCAGTGTTTGTCTTGCAGCGTCCAGCCCCTTAAGAGTTGCATTTCAGAAATCCTTGCCCACCACATGCATTTGGACTCAAATTGAACAGTACTTCGGAGTCCTATTTCCTGCTCTGTTGAAACGTCATTGTTAGTTAGTAGCTTGTGGGAACACAAATCAAATTGATTTCGGGAGTATTTCCCGGTCAACATTCCAACCCTTACCGCGATGCGATAGAGGTCGTTGTTGTCACGCTCACAAACAACACCCACTATTTTTCGAGGATCTCCCCGTCCTCTGTCAACGAGGGGTATAGGTATGGTAACATTGTCTCCTGGGTTTGCAGCAACGTTTATCACTCGGCTACGCTTTGCCATACACTCCGCCTGATCAACCATGGCATCCCTATATAGCTCGCTTACATTGTGCTTGAATTGTGACACGATTCTGTTCAAGTGATGAACTATTTTCGCACTCAACCTCGTCCATCACATCTTCCACCAAAACAGGATGGTTGTTGACTGTATGCTGTTCCCATGTGGCTTTCCGTGTACCATGAATAACTCAGGCTATAGTATACAACAGCTCAGTGATAACTAAAGCGGCAAATTCTGATCCGTTATCGCTTTGCAAGATGTGTGGGACGCCAAAAAGGAGGAAAATATTCATGAGTCAATATACTACCTCTGAAGCCCGTTTTGATGTGAGTGGGCGTAACAAACAGTACTTTGTGAGATGGCATTGGTACACCATCATCCATTTAAATTCTCCGTTCGGCATGGACTGCATGTCGATAAGATCAACCGGACCACGGGAACTGAACTTAAAATAAAATACAATCTTAAAATGTTAATCCTTTGAAAATAGGGCTTGTGTGCATAATATACTTCGACTGTGTTGTTCATTTTTCTTTCAGGCAATCTGTCAGATTTTCATAATCAGATTTCAGGGATATGACAACATCCCTTGTTTTTTCAGGGATGTTGTAAAGCGCCTGAGTGAATTATGGATTTTAAAAATTGCCTAAAGATTTCAGGGATTTTACAAAATCCCTGGTTTTACAACTTGCCTGTATCATATATAGGCCTATTCCATATATATATATATATATATATATATATATATATATATATATATATATATATTTAGGCCTATTCCATATATGCACATATATGAATACACATACTTAAAGACATACGCCGATGAGGGTTCGACGACCGGGATTCAAATATTGGGCGCCCATTATCCTTTCGTATGGGCCGCCCATACGAAAGGAACCCTACCCACGCTGGATACTAAAACCTCTTTATGCAGCGCCTGCAGCTGGGAATGCCAATACGCTACTTTGCAAAACTCATCCATGTGGTACCTGCATGGAGCGTCCACTTCCACAGTTGGCTCCCTTGACATTTCCACGATTGGCAGAGTTCTACTTAATATCTCTCTGTCTCTGTCTGTCTCGCTGTCCCTGTCTCTCTCTCTCTCTCTCCTCATCTCTCTCTCTCTCTCTCTCTCTCTCTCTCTCTCTCTCTCTCTCTCTCTTCTCTCTCTCTCTCTCTCTCTCTCTCTCTCTCTCTCTCTCTCTCTCTCTCTCTCTCTCTCTCTCTCTGTATATATAATACGGCGATATGCCTTCTGGATAGACTCTGAGGAAGGATCGACATAAAGACTATTATATGCAGCAATAATTCAGATGTTTTGTTCTTCTTTCATGAATAACACAACATGGAAACGCCGTTACATGTATGCATATATATAATATTAATATACATATAATATTAATATATGAACTATCGTATACAATATAATACACAGAGGGAGAGCAGAGTGTCACTTTCGATCAGATCAGATGTAATCTGTTTAGTGGTTCAGTTGCTTCAAGCGAAGCAACGAGAACATCCCATCGATACATTACCGTGATTGGCTCTCAACGATATATCGATCTTATTGCGCTTGAAACAACCAACTTCATCGGTTTTAAAGCGAACGTTCCAGAAAAATCCGGCGTTTGTACAAAACGCGTTTATCTAAAGCGAATAACTTGGATATACCAACAGTGATTGCAGTTAGCAATGGCGACAACCTTCTTAACGACGATCTGAAAATCACGTTTTTTCGCACTGCATTGCATCATGATGGGCTACGTTTGCATTCCCTAGCGTTAATACCATTCATAGGCTATCGTTGCCATGAGATTATCTGAATGTAATGTAATGAAACATTTATACAGCGCTCCTAAAGAACCTCTCGTAGGCTGAAAGAGCTATGTTAAGTGTCCAGATAACTATTCATTGAAAGATGAACGGTCAAGGGTCAAGGGTCAAGGCCATACGGTCGCTATATAAAAACGTTAACATTTACAGTTTACATTTAACGAGCTAGCTAACTAACCTGACATAACTACAAAAAACGAGGCTTATGGGGCTCATACGTATATGGCCTCTACAATCTGTTCTTAACGCAGCTGCCAGACTAATCGCCCGTCTCTCATGCTTCTCCCATATTTCCACATTCATGTTTGAACAACTTCACTGGCTTCCTGTTACCACCCGCATCCAACTAAAGCTACTAATCCTTATTTGCCGATCTTAGGGCCTGCCTGGGACTTGCTCCTAAATACCTCTGCGACTCAATATGTCTTCCAGCTTTGGCTGGCTCCCTTCGCTCTCTTCGTTCCTCTGATCGACTTGACTTATTTGTTCCCCGAGTTAGAACGGCCATGGCCCAGTCTCGTCCTTGTAAATATTAGCCCTTCATTGTGGAATAGCTTCCTCCTTCGGTCCGGGCTGCACTACTACTATCTGGGGGTCCTGCCACACCTTCCGTTGTCTTAAAACTTGCCTTTATTCCCGATGACTTTCGAACATGGGAACGCTTCTGATTGGTGCACGGCACTGGGTAGAGGCGCTTTATAAGTTCTCAAATACAATACAAATACAATGTATCCTACGTATGAGTCCATACTGAAGACGTGTGAAGCCCATAATGGCATATTGTCTCTTCCTTACAATATCTTCAACATAAATATGACGTTGCTGCTGGGTTTAATCCATTCTGCGTACATGGTTGTGCGTGTGATAGGCTATAACTCGGACTGCTGCTTTCGGTTTCGAACCTAGCAGATCCTTCTATTTATCGAATGAAAAATGCTGCTCTTTAGAGAAGGGAAAGGTGTGTCAACCCAATCCTTCCGTTGACAATCCTTCTGATTAAATCCTTGTTCTCTTCATACTTAACGCCTATTTAACGTTCACCTTTTGAACACTAATTCTACGTATAAGTATAACCTGAATTAATCAGCAACACAGTTTAATATCTTTTCAGTTTAATAAGAAACAAACAGACAGAACTCAATTCGATTACAACTCAACTAGTCAGCCACACTACTACAGCGAACACACTCGAATCCAAACTTCTCTAGTCAGCATAATTCTTCGCGCCTCTTGACACACCTGTCTTCTGTGCGCCTAAGCGAACTCTAATAATATACATATAGCGCGCCGCTGCCCATGTCGGCCGGCCGCGCGTGTCACTAAGACTAAACGTTATACATCTATCATATATACATATACACGTGAAACTAAAGTAAGCGCACTAAATATATACGCCAATATCTCGCACTGCAAAACTGTACACAAAACTCAGTTCACATTACCTCCTTCCTTTTTCTGGAATTGAGCAAATTAAATTTCAAAATTTGCGAAATTACCAAAATACATGAAACATATATATATATATATCTAACTAATTAATAAACAGTCTTACGATTACTTATAACCTTGACAAACAATCAGCAATAATATTCAATCTGCCCTTCTTGTACTTCACCTCAACATCAAAAGTTTGTAAGGCTAACGCCCAACGCACAAGTTTAGCAGACTTAGACATTGACTCAGTCAAATATGTAAGAGGATTGTGATCAGTAAAAATGAAAATTTTTGATCCAATTATAATTTCTTTTAACTTGTTTAGAGCCCAAACAATAGCATAGGCTTCCTTTTCCACAGTAGCCCATCTCTTCTGGGTATCAGTTAATTTCTGACTGATAAATGACACAGGGCGTTCTATTCCCTTGTCGTCCATCTGTGTTAAAACAGCACCGACTGCAAAGTCACTACTATCGCAGTACAAATTGAATGGTTTTCCCACTTCAAAAACATATAACACTACTTTGGATCGCACAGCCTCTTTAAGTAAATCAAATGCTTGCTGATGTTCAACAGTCCAATCAATCTTATCAGAAACACGTTTACTAGTTAAATCAGATAAAGGTTTCGCAATCTGTGCAAAGTCCTTAATAAACTGTCTGTAATAATTAAAAAAATCCAAGCAGTTGCTTAACTTGCTTCTTAGTTTCTGGGATCTTCAAATTAGTCAAACTTTCAATTCTGTCTGGATTCATCTTTATCTTACCAGACCCAACCACATGACCGATAAACCTTACCTCACACTTACCAAATATGCATTTTTTCAAATTCAAAGTAACGTTATGCAATCTCATTTGCATCAAAAATGCATCTAGATGCTGCAAGTGAACTTTCCAATTGTCAGAATGCACAGCAATGTCATCAACATACGGTTCTGCAAAGTCACTTATAGGCTGTAAAACTAAATTTATCGCCTTAACAAAAGTTCGGCCTGAATTTATCATTCCAAAAGGAACACGAGTAAATTCATACAGTCCATTATGTGTTACAAAAGCTGTCTTCCATTGATCAGATTGTTTTACAGGACAAGTCCAATAAGCACTTCGACAGTCCAAAATAGAAATCACATTAGACTTTCCAACTTTGTTCAAAACGTCTCTGACAATCGGCATAGGATATTTACAATCCACTGTGAATGAGTTAATGTATCTGTAGTCACAGGCAAGTCTTAAAGATCCGTCTTTCTTTTTAACAATTACCAAAGGGCTTGCCATTCTGCTCGATGATGGTTTAATAATGTTTGTTTGTAACATTTCTTTGATCTGGCGTTCCACTTCTGCTCGATAAATCAAAGGAATTCGATATGCTGCAAAATCCTTTCCACGAAATCCTGGTTTTAGTTCAATTTCATGTTCAACCAATGTACATAATCCGGGTTTTTCTGAAAATCTGTCACAGTATTTGTTCAAAACGTTCAACAACTGTTCTTGCTGAGTTACTGTTAAATGGCTAATTTGTTCAGGATCGAGGTTAAGTGAATTCTTGTCATCTTGAACCTCATTCCTCATTGGTAATTCCACCACTGAACCAAAATCTTCATCTTCTTCAACGATTAGACCACAACTTAATGCTCGAGTAACATATTTTCTGATCTTGTTGGCGTGAATTATCTTTCGACCATTTTCACCCATATCGACTAAATAAGAGTACTTTGATCTTCGATGTATGATCGTACATGGACCATGCCATCGAGAAATAAGTTTGTTTGTTGACGTTGGATACAAAACTATGACTTTCTCACCAGCTTCAAATTCTTTGTGCTTTGCTCTCTTGTTATACTGATTCGTGTATTGTAATTGCTTTTCTCGAGAGTAAGATTCTGCAAACAATAATGCTTTCTCCATATTTTCTTTGAGTTCTTTCAAATACTTTTCTGGTTTAACTCCAACATGAGGTGGTAAGTTTATTTCTCTAGTCCAACTCTCTTTTAATATTGCCAATGGTCCTCTCGGAATTTTCCCATAGACAAGCATATATGGTGATACTCCAGTAGTTGCATTCGGCACTTCTCGTAATGCCCACACTGTGAAAGGAATTATCTTGTGCCATTTCCTCGGGTTGTCTATTATCACATGATGGATCATCTTTTTAAATGTCTGATTCCATCTTTCTACTAATCCAGCAGCCTCTGGGTGTCCTGGTGTGTCGAATTAAATCGAGAAATTCTCTTGTCAAACTGGCTGTGAAGTTCGTTCCTTGGTCACTTGTAATCACGGACGGCACACCAACGTTCATGAATAGTTCCATCAACGCTTCACACACAGCCTTCGCTGTCAGCGATTTCAATAAAAAGATTGTAGGCCATCTGGTGCACGAGTCCACAATGCATAAACAATACTTGTGACCTGCAGCAGATACTGGATCGATCGGGCCAACGAGGTCCATCGTCATTCTCTTGAAGGCGACCTCTTCTCTTGAGACTGGAGTGATGGGTACTCTATCCATCACCAGACTCCTTGCCTTTAGTTGACACTTCTCGCAAGACTTACAAAATTTCACAATGTCTCTTCTCATCTTTGGCCATACAAAAGATAATTTTATTCGTTCTCTTGTTTTCTCTTCTCCTAGATGTCCTCCAAATACCGATTCACGTGCCAATTCCATCACTTTAATTCGTCTCTCTTTTGGTAACACTAGTTGATATATCGTCTGGTCTAATATCTGATATTTCTTATGCAATAAACCGTTGATCACACAGAATTCAGATTCTTTCTCTTGTGCTAACTTCCACCACGGCTTCAACGATTCATCCTTTCTCTGTTGCTCTTCGAACTTCTTCGAATCGGCAATCTGCACCTTTTGTTCTTCATCCATCTCTTCATCTCTATACAAGTCTCCTATCCCCACATCACATTCATTGTCTTCTTCAGTTTCATTTAATGTGCCATTCTCGCATGCAGCCATCTCTTGCTCGTTCATCTCTGCTATTACACCATCTCGCGATAAGCTTCGTTGCTCATTACTTTCGTTTTCCTCATCACTTGAACTTTCAGTTTCACTCTTCTCATCAACATCTACCATTTCCTGTTTCCGACTCTGCGCTCTCGTCATTACATTTGCTTGTACACTCACATCTCCTTGTATCGTTTTAACTTTCATCTGTGGTACGGCTTTTAATTCGGCAATTATCTCTGGATGCAACAAGAATCTTTCAGTACTGCCCATCTTTGCAATACTAGCACACATCAAGGTGACATAAGGTGTAAGTGAACACTGGATTTTACGCGGAAATCCCTCTTCTTCCACGTCACTACCACACAGTCTAACATCGACTTTCACTAACTTCGCAGGAATGGCATCTCCTGCCACACATTGCAAATTCACTTTTCCAATTTGTTCCACCTTCATGCCTTCCAGTAATTCTTCACTAATCACCGGAATCTCTGCTCCCGAGTCGCTCAGTGCTTTGACTTTCACTGGCTCTTTACCGTCTACTGCACGAATTTCAACCTCGACATATTGCAAGAACGATTTCTTCAATATTCGACTGTCATCTTTTCCTATGACTTCTCTCTGAATTTCAGCATCCAATAGAATTTCTTTTTGAATACCACATTTCATTACTGACTTTACTTCAGTCTCTTGGTTTTCTTGACCCGTGGTTTGATTACCTGTATCACTAACCACTTGAATCAAATTCACCCTTGTGTGTTCTTGATTTCTGCTAGAACTAGCTGCTGCCACTGGAACTGGACAAAATTTAACCAAATGTTTGTCTGAACCACAGTTGTGACAACGCTTCACAACTGTATGGTATGGTTGTGAAATACCTCGTTGTTCACTTCCTTCATATCTCTTATACTGCGTAAACGATGTGTTGCCTTCCCTCTTGGCAAACGGCGCTGACGATTTGTTAAATCCCTGACGACCAAACGTCACTTCTCTGGTCTCATTGGGTACAGGGTCACTAGCCTTGACTTCTTTACCTTTGAACTGACTCCCTGTTTCTGGATTACTTTTCCACTTTCCACTCTGGCTTTGGTTTACGGAACGTTGAGAAGGATAACTGTTTATATTTGGAAATGCAAACCCAATTCGATTGTTTACATGAATGTCTGCTAAGTCTGCCACTGCACTAGCTTGGAGACAGTCAGTTCCTTCCTTCGACAATACAAACTGTAGTGGACCTGGCGGTAAACATTCTTTTAGCTTATCCGCTACCAGCAAATCAAAGAGCGTATCATACTCTCTGTTCACGTTTCGACTTCTCACGTAATAGTTTAGCAAGTTCTTCAGTCTTGCCGTAAACATCGTATAAGTCTCTTCTGTTGTCTTCTTAGCATCCACAAATCTGGCTCTGTATTCTCTCGAAGTCAACTTAAATTCTTTTAATAAGTGCTGCTTGACTCTATCATAATTGTCTAGATCATCGTATGACAATCTATTCAGAACGGTTCGAGCTTTCGGCGTCATCAATGGTAGTAATAATTTCACCCAAAACGGCTTTTCCACAGCAAAACTACGAAACGCGTTCTCGACTGTTTCAAAATATAATGGCACCTCCATCATATCAGTTGGCATTTGAGGCAATACATGCTTCATTGCATCACCTATTTTCTTAATTTTTGACACCAAAGTTTCACTTTCTTGCTGTTTCCTTCTTTCTGCTTCCCGTTCTTCTCTCATTTGCGTTTCTTTCAATGTCAATTTTGATTTCTCCAGTTTCAGACGTTCTTGTCTTTCTGTCTCTGCCTTTTCCAAACTTTCTTTCTGAAATTTGAGTTCTTCTTGTCTTATCTGTTCTGCGCGTTCTAACTCTAACGTTCGCGCTTTTTCTTTTTCTTCTTCACGCATTCTCTTTGCTTCAATCTGTTGCTGACGAACCTCTTCATCACTTTTTCTAGCTCTTTCAAATTCAATCATCTGCTCTAGTCTTCTTCTTTCAGCATCTTCTCTATCTCGTTTCAACTGTTCTAATTGAATCTCAAACTGATGCTTTTGCAATTCCAGTTCTGCCTTACGCACTTGTTCTGCTTTATCTTCTCTCTCTCTCTGCAAGCGCAATTCTTCTTGCCTTACAAGTTCTGCTTTCTCTTCTTTCTCTCGCTGCAAGCGCAATTCTTCTTGCCTTACAAGTTCTGCTTTCTCTTCTTTCTCTCTCTGAAGACGTAATTCTTCCTGTCTTAGCTCTTTCTCTTCTTGTCTCCGTTTCTCCTCCCTTTCTTTCTCTTCCTGTCTCCGTTTCTCCTCTCTATCTTTCTCTTCTTGTCTCCGTTTCTCCTCTCTTTCTTTCTCTTCTTGTCTCGTCATCATCATCCACTGCATCAACATCTCCATAGACATAGGCGCAGGAGGTTTTTCAATAGCCTTTTCTACGGCACCGCCAACGGCACCTTCTTCTTCGACTTCTTCTTTAACCCACACATCGGCGAGTTCCTGCATCATGTCACCACGTGACATACCTTCTAATTGTTCTTCTTTAAAACCGGCTTTCAACAAACGCTGTTTCAGCCTTTCCGTAGACATCTTCTTAATATCTGCTTGTCTTTCAGCACTTAGTTTCTCCATCTTACTTGTTTACTTTGGTGATTTCTCTTTTCAAAGAAGTCACGGTTTTTCTTGTTGTGTGAATCGATAAACAAACGGGATTTCTTTTATATTTGTTCGTGGAAAACAACGAAATTTTTTATACCGTTTCTCGTGTTCCACTGTCGTTGATATCGTAGACACGTCACACAGCACACAACGCGTAGATTCTTCTAACACCGTCGTAGATTCTTCTAACACCGTTGTAAATTCTTTTATCACCGTCGTAGATTCTTCTATCCGCCGAAGGAGGTGATAACGTGAATTTTAATCCACCGTGAGTTTATATCCACCGTGAGTATTTATCCACACCGTCGTTATTCCACCGTGAGTTTTTATCCACACCGACGCTGCCACCAATAATGTCAACCCAATCCTTCCGTTGACAATCCTTCTGATTAAATCCTTGTTCTCTTCATACTTAACGCCTATTTAACGTTCACCTTTTGAACACTAATTCTACGTATAAGTATAACCTGAATTAATCAGCAACACAGTTTAATATCTTTTCAGTTTAATAAGAAACAAACAGACAGAACTCAATTCGATTACAACTCAACTAGTCAGCCACACTACTACAGCGAACACACTCGAATCCAAACTTCTCTAGTCAGCATAATTCTTCGCGCCTCTTGACACACCTGTCTTCTGTGCGCCTAAGCGAACTCTAATAATATACATATAGCGCGCCGCTGCCCATGTCGGCCGGCCGCGCGTGTCACTAAGACTAAACGTTATACATCTATCATATATACATATACACGTGAAACTAAAGTAAGCGCACTAAATATATACGCCAATATCTCGCACTGCAAAACTGTACACAAAACTCAGTTCACAGGTGGTAAGTTGCTATGACAGTGACACCTGCTGTTACTCCTGTTGATGAAGAAACCTTCCTATAGCCGATTAATTATCAGAACCCTTAAGGACAGCAGGTACGTCGCCTGAAACTTTCCACTCCGCATCGCACTATGCCACTCTTTGCTAGTGTATGCCCTTAGCTATTAGGAATATTTAGTGTGGCGAGCTCAGCGCAATCTGGGTAATAGCCATGTAACGCAATTATTCCAATTTTCCCGGAGCCTGCAGTATTTCAGAAGCGTATAAGATTCTCTGATTTCTTCTCTGTTTCTTCAGAGACTAGATGCGTCCGCGCGGTCCATGTATCCAATATCAAACACTTCGTTGATGGGAAGCTAATTCTTTCCAGCGAATTTCTATAAAGACGCTGTTGTTTGCTCGTTAGGCGCTTTCTCGGAAAGTTTAGTGTGTGTATATAATGACTGAGGACAAACGGCACCACCGTTCTTTTGATCATAACGATGCGATACATCCTGCACTCGCTGTATGGAATGTAGCCTGCAGTTATTAGAATCTAGAAGAGAGGTGGTAAGTTACTATTGATTACATAGTTATTCAAATGTTGTGCGAAGAAATGTGATACGTTCTAGTGTAATGTGCTTGAATCCCACTGCGCAGATGGATTGGCCAATCGGTTTGTTGTCAGTGGACGTGCAATCCATCAGCAGAAGTTGTCTTTTTTGTAGCGCTACTTCAGCCTAAGGCAGATGTAGGCCTACAACAATCACGGCATCACGAGACCGTTTAGTCTTATGATGCATGATGTTGATATCGGGACGAATTATTAAACAGCCACAAATCGCCTTTCCTTTCTGTAAACCTTATCTTACCCTACCTAATTGCACATTCTTCATCCTAGTTTGCATTTTCTTATTTTTCACTAGTTTGTAATGTCTTATTTTTCGCTAGTTTGCATTGTCTTATTTTTCACTATCTTACCTTAGCCTACATTACCTTGTGTCATATTACATTACGATAATTTTATTACCTTTCCTTGCCTAATCTTACAAAAACTTCCATTACTCAATGTAGAGATATAACTTTACAGGACCATTTGCTATATTAGGGCTACGCACAATGCTACAGCAACACTAGACGACCTTGCAAGACTTGTAGCATTAGATGGACGAAAAAATCACCAGACAAACGGAAGGGCGATGACAGCTGCTGAAGCACCACAGTACACTCCATGAGCTGCACAAGAATACCCACTGGACAACGAGAAGTGGAATGTGTACAAAGACAAAGAAATCCAATTATTTTGAGGCTAACACAAGATGTTGCTGAAGAGCTATTAAGAAATGAAGGAACTGGACGCAGAGAGGTTGAAGCGTGAATCTGCGGTCGGCTGAACAATGCGACCGACTGCAGAACTGCAATTACAATCGGTCGAGCACTTCGACGTTTTATTGTCTTTGAAGACGAACTGGAAGTGGAAGTAATTGGAAAGGTCCTACTGGAAAGCCTGGAAAGGAAAGAGCTGTGGAAACATATTTTAAGAAATTTTAACTCAAATGCAGTAACAAAATGCCAAAGGTGAGAATGAAAACTGGTCAGTTTGCATCATTATTGTAGAAAATCTTTAATGCTGATTAAATCTTGGACAAAAGACTCTTTCTTTAATTCCAACAGGGGCCTATATCAAAATAAAACAGTTCAAATAAATTGTTTTTTCTTTGCAATTTTAATGCCATTTAGACCTAACTACCAACATGATCATGACCTTTAAAGTTGGCCAAATTTTGATTGAATTATCTGTAGTTTCCTCTGGTATCTACTATTGACGACCTAAGTCATCAAGGGCGCATCAACAGTTCAGAAATACACTATAGGCCTAAACCAGAAAGGTTTTGAAATACTTCTTACTATAGCTATCGTAGAGGGACGTATGTAATGTAAAATTTGGCTCATGCCCTTCTGTTCAATATGATTGTTGTTGTACCAATTGTTATTGCCACTTCTGAATTCTTCTATTTTGTGGACAAGTCTTGATCAGGCGAAGCGTGAATTCGCGGTCGGCCGCTATAGTTACGCACTTGTATCGGTCTCTCGGTAGTTTTATATCATCCAGCACGTCGCATAGAGAGCTGTAATTGTCCAATCGCAGTTTGCCAATGAGTCTGGCGTTGTTGTTTTTGTTGTTGTGTTGGCGCTTAAGCCGAAAGGCCTTGGAAGGGTGACTATATGTACAGCATCTTGGTCTCTGAGTGGAGAAAGCCACCTGTATGGCTGCCTCTGACGTAGACGATGCGTTGTCCACAGGTCAAACACTAGCACAGGCGTCCGGAGGGAGACATGGGAGTATTTCCCCCCTCTGGATTTTGAAAATTGTCTCGTTTTCTGTGTTCATGAATAGCTATGCCAAAACGTCATTTTGCCATCCCCAGAAAAAGTTTGCCCCCACCCTTATAAAAATTTCTGCGGACGCCCATGACTGTGAGCAATCTAAACTATCCGATCGATATTCTAAACGTGCTCGAAATTCTAAGTAATGTTTCTGACAGTGTAGCAATATATTGCTAGCAACTTATAACGCAGACAGTAACGTTTATTATGCCCAGAGGAGACGACCTTTGGGTGTAGGTGGCAGCTGGCAACCGGCGATGGACTGAACCTGGGTCCAATGAACATGGCTCTCAAAGTAGTTGACAATATGATGGACGTTTCTAAGAAATTGGCGATATCCTTGCAATTTCGAAATATAAATAAATAAGGAAGGCAGGAAAAAACTGGTCAATAGTTTAAACTTCGAAAAGATTAGGATATATAGAAGCGCTTAACAATAAATTAATGTTGATCAGTAGGTCTACTCGTTTTTAGCTTTATCAGAATTAACTGCGACGGACTGAAATGAAGCAGATAATAAAGAAAATTTGCTTTGGCTGAATTGTACGTTGAATGGGCGATTAGAATGGGCGATTTGGCGACAGCAAAAAAGGTCTTTAATCAGTCGGCGTTGGAAGCCAGTGCATTGGCCAGAGGCATCTCTGCTGGATGTCAAAACAGCAGCAGCAGGCAGTACGGGTGACCGGATGCGACTACGCTTTAGGATGCCAGGGTTGTCGGCAGAGAATGAAAGATATTGACATCCAGAATGGAGCAACAACGCCGGAATTGATGTCCCTGGGCCAAAGCTCAGCAGAAAATGGCGTATCTGTGTTTGTGCTTCTGTCATTATCTCAGACCGTCTATCGCTTCCTTCGCTTCCCTTCTCTCCCTCTGTTTCTGCTGCCATCTATTTCTTATTCTCTGTCTCTGTCTGTCTCTGTTTTTCCATGTCTATCGGTCTCTCTCTTTCTCTCTCTCTCTCTCTCTCTCTCTCTCTCTCTCTCTCTCTCTCTCTCTCTCTCTCTCTCTCTCTCTCTCTCTCTCTCTCTCTCTCTCTCTCTCTCTCTCTCTCTCTCTCTCTCTCTCTCTCTCTCTCTCTCTCTCTCTCTCTCTCTCTCTCTCTCTCTCTCTCTCTCATAGTGTTCTCTTTCAACATCAGTTTCATACTATAATTATGTTGTTGTTTTCTTGTGTCCATTGTTTCCTCTCCCCTTTCTAATCTCATTTCGATGCCACTTGATACCAAGACCAAAGCTCATAAGCATCTGGCTACCGTCATATAAGCCCATCTGTCTCTTTGCCTGCCTGCCTGCCTGCCTGCCTGCCTGCCTGCCTGCCTGCCTGCCTGCCTGCCTGCCTGCCTGCCTGCCTGCCTGCCTGCCTGCCTGCCTGCCTGCCTGCCTGCCTGCCTACCTGGTTGCCCACCTGCCTGCCTTTCCATCTAGTTGATGACTGGCCCGGAGCTTAACACTTCTTATGTGGTCTTTTCCTCTTTATCCTCGTGTAGTCGTCGTTTTCAGTTTCATGTTCTTAGCTGTTTGCAGGTTGTTACTGTTGGCGTTTTTTCTCCGTTTTCAATTGTTTCTGTCTAAATCAGATTGAGCGAACAGAAGGATAACCAATTATTCGCACCTGTTGTCCATCCATCCATATGTGGCACTATGTCCTCTCCCGTTTCTGTCCTGTCAATTGATCGTTCTCTTGATCTTTCTCTTGTTACTTCTCTTGATCTATGTCTTGCCCTTGCTCCTGTCCTTTGATCTTACTGTGATCTTTCTCTAGATCTTTTCCTTCATCCATTTCTCTGTATTTCTTCTGATCTGCCTTGTTATCTAATCATACAATGTATCTCCTGTGTTTACGTGTCTCTGATGAGAAATCTCTGCCTCTCAATCTCTGCCGTATATATATATATACATATATATAATATATATGTATAATATATATATATACACATAAATATGTATATATATTATATATATATATATCCCTTTGCGTCCTCTCAATGTATGTCTCTGTCTGATCGTCTCGTCTAGACCCCTATATAAATCACTTCAACTGTTGCAATTATTCTGGTCGGCGCATAAGTTAATTCTGCAAATTACTCAAAACGCTGTCATGCATGTAAACACGCAATCGACGGACAAGTGATTTTGCGTCTCTAGAGTCAAAGCGCGAAGCTCTGATCTGCGGTTAGCAGGAAGCAGAAGAACAGCCCACGGTCGCCAATTAGCACGAAGGCAACGGTGTCGGAGAAGAG
>OY744604.1:62481157-62573657 GCA_963556255.1 Allolobophora icterica | reverse complement strand
CGTGATTGTCTGCTTGCCCATTATGTGTTGTGGGCAGACGACAGACAGGTGAAACAGAAGAAAGGCTGAGACGACAAGAAACGTTAGTCCGACCATTGCACGTATTTGCGTGATTGTTGACTGATAAATCCCTCTTTGATGTATGCGGCCAATTATTCTTTTTGTCAGCGGTCAATTCATCACGCTCTTTGTCCCACGCTGACATGTTCGAAGCAGCCAGAAAACTTAACACAGAATCTGTCTGTGATGAGAGAACGGCTCCAGACATTCTGCAGAGACTTAAAGACTGACTGAAATTGTCACACGGACAGAGCCCACATATATATAGGTATTGCTATTACAACGATCATAGATCTATATCGACACAAGTCACACAACACACCATAGATACGTGCATAGCTAAGAGAATGACCATAGATATTGGCACAGCTAACCAACGTTCATCATATCTATGGTCATGTGAGAACAGCCATAGATATCAGCAGAGTTAAGAGGACAACCGTAGATGTCAGCAGTGCTAGAACACCCATAGATATGAACACTTGGAACAACCATAGATATTTGCGTAGTTTAGAGAATAACCATAGAAATTGACACAGATAAACAAACGTTGACATGAATACAGTGAAACGAGAACAACTATCATCAGATATCAGCAGAGCTAAGAGGACAACCATAGGTATCAACAGTGCCAGGAGAACAACCATAGATATGAACACATCTAAAGGAACAACCATAGATATGTGCGGTTCAGAGCCCAGCCTAAGCTAAAACAGAAGCCAAATGCGAGCGTACATGCCAACGACGAATCTCTTAAGAAAATGCAAGCCACGCCTCCATAGATCTTAACCAAGTCGCAGTATGTGTTATGTTCCATGGTCTCGTCCTCCGTCTCCTTCTCGCGTTTCCTATTATCGCCCGTGACATCAATTCCTCTTTATGTGGCGACTAATTCGTCTTTATGTCTTTTTTACATCTGTCATTAGCCTCATGGCGTTCTTATTGCGGGTAAATAAAATAGTCTCTTCCGAAATAAAAAATAGTGTTATGATCAAATCTAGCCTACTGTACGGAATACAGTATATGCGGCATCATATCTGCATATAGGGGGTCTATAGCAGTAAATTCAGTGTTTAATCTAGACGTCTTTGGGGGGGGAAATGTCCCCCCAGGATTTATGTTTCCCCCCAGAGGCCAGTAATATTACAATGTAGAGACCTTTAGGGGAGTAAAATTTCCCTCTCCCCCACGATACATGTGGATACATGGTTTCCTCCCCCCCCCAGAGAGATGAATTCCTAAAACAGGTCATCAACTTTTTTGGAGAGAGTTATTGCTGTAGAAAAAATTTACGAAGGACTTAAAAAAGGTCATCAACTTTTTTTGAAGATGAAATTACTTTTTTTGAAAATATGAAATTACGGAAAGTCAAAAACTTTTTCAAGATGGCTGGAAAAAATCTTGTGTAAATTCTTTGCTCCCCCCAGAAACCTTGTTTCCCCTCCCAGAAGAGGGGGACTAGATTAAACACTGAGTAACTGTTAGTATGTCGAGTATTGGAATATTTTTATATAACCCAGATGATGCCAGATCTATTCCTCTTTATCAAAATATTTCACACACACACACATACACACACACTAATAATATAGTAAGTCTAAAGTAGGTTAACCGTTATATACAGTCAGGCTGCGTATCTGTTACACACAGCGGCTACATATTTATAGATATTGTATACCTTATAATAGGCTTTACATAGCAGCAAATTCCTGCCTGATAGCGTTATTTAATCTATTCCAAAGGCCCCGTTTGCCTGGTGGAATTAGGCCGAAAAGCGGACTCATAGAAATACCAATGCACACACCCATACATGCACACATACACGTACACGTACAAATATGCACACACAGTGGGAATCCATTTGGTCCATACCTTATTATAGGCATCCATAATTAAGGCCGGCATATAAGTAAACATAAACGAAAAAAACATGCGATTAAGAAGCTTTAGTGTTAAGCTTCGAAACGCATTAAAATTCTCTGCTTTGAGCTTTTTCCTTACAAAAGTTAAACTTAAGTGACGTCACCTAGGCAATCCTCATCTCAAACAGCTCGGTTGATACATTAATCTGCTGCTTGCGCGCATGTTAGCAAGCTTAAGCTAACGCTGCCATCACGCGCGCATACAACTACCACAACCGGGAACCAGCTCAAGCGAGCGGACACGGGGAACCAGCGCTGCCGCGAAGAACGCTGCAGAAGTTTGAAGGGAGCAATAAGGTGGACGGACGCGAGCAAATGAAACCAGTCGCCAGGAGGCGGGCGTTTGTAACTGTCGCTGATTCTGAATATTGTTTCGACGAAGGAATATTTGCCAGAGAAATTCATCGTCGGAATATATATCTGCTGTGATTCGGTCATCTCTCTCTCTCTGTTCGGTATAATTATGACTGCCACGCAGTTGCAGGAAATCGTCGAAAGGGGGCCTATCTAGGAAAAGATCTAAAGGACGCTCTCGTACGGAGGAGGAAGCAGACGAAGCATTAAGAGGACGGCGGTTTAATTAATATAGTTAATTGAACAGTTGCGGAACCGTAATTCCGATTGTCGGGTTGGTCCAGTTTTCCACGGATCGATAACAAGGAGTCGAGAGCAATTGGAAAAATCTATGTTAGTCTTGTTAACAGCTGTTGGCTATCGTTTGAGACTCTACGTTTGCGAAGGTCACAAAGCAGCTTATTAAGAGAAAAGACGAGGTCTTCACTGAAGAAGGTAACATCAGATTTTTTGGAAGACGAATAACGACGACAATTATGATGATGACGACGTCAGTGATTGCGATAATGATGAACTCTAACAAATGACGATGTTGATAATGATGGCAAAATCTTTAATGGTGAAAGGACGGATGATGATGACGACGACGATGATTTATGACGATGATTATTATGATGATGATGACGACCTTAATTATGATGATAATGTGGTCGTGTGGCGGTGTATGTATGTATGCATGTATTTGGGCTTTTATAGAGCCCATATTTATGAGAAAAGAAACGCTGTAAATATAGCTGTGTCTAAGGGATTGAAACAGGTGCGTTTTATCAAACTACAAGAATAGTACTTGGACCGAATTAAGAGAAATAGCGCGACTGTTAGCAGAGAGACGGCTGCAAAGGGGAGCAACTATGCAGGACAGTTCGGGGGTGTCGTGCTAATTCATTGTAGCGAAGAACCTGTAGATCTCCCTGGGCAGCCGAGCGAAGGACAAACCGGCACAAACTCTCGTGTATTTGCCAGGGCGGAGACGAACGACGAGGCCCGAAGGCCCCGACCCTGGTGATGATGGTGGTGATGATGATGCTGGAAATGGTGGCGATGATGGTAGCGTTGGCAATGGAGGTGATGATGATGATGATGATGATGATGATGATGATGATGATGATGATGATGAGGATGGTGGTGGTGGTTGTGGTGGTGATGTTGTTGATGATGATAATGATGATGATGATGATGATGATGATGATGGTGATGATGGTGATGGTGGTGGTGGTGGTGGTGGTGGAGGAGGTGGTGGCGTTATTGGTAGTGGTGGTGATGATGCTGCTGCTGTTGGTGGCAATGATGGTAGTGTTGGCAATGGACGTGATGACGATGATGATGGTGATGATGATGACGATGATTATGGTGGTGGTGGTGGTGGTGATGGTGATGATGATGATGATGATGATGGTGGTGGTGGTGGTGGTGGTGGTGGTGGTGGTGGTGGTGGTGGTGGTGGTGGTGGTGGTGGTGGTGGTGGTGGTGGTGGTGGTGGTGGTGGTGGTGGTGGTGGTGGTGGTGGTGGTGGTGGTGGTGGTGGTGGCGATGGCGGTGGTGATAATGATGACAATGACGAAGGAGAATGATCGTGCCTTCATATTATTAAACCGGGTCTAGACGATGACTGGAATGCATCCGAATAAGAAGAAATCCAATTCCGCACCGCCTGGCGCCTGATTTCTTCCAGATGTCTCCTAGAAACATTCCTTCGAACGAGCAATGAAACTGAATCGTCTGGGCGTATTTTCAATCGACCCCATGCACCTGAGGTCAGCACCGGCCGTGACCTCGCTTCCACCCTCCCCACCTTTAAGCCTCGAGAAATACGTCATTCGTTGATCGATGAATCGGTGGCTGGATAGACTCAGATGATATATTTAGCTCTCGTGAACTTTGACCCTCCAAGAACGATGTTCGGAATGTTGACGACGGGGCTTTGATTCAGAGGTTGGTGGAGGAGGAGGATTCTGTCGTTATAACAATCATAAGAACAATAGAGACGAAGTTGCTGCTGCTGGTGCAACTGATGACCACTGTAGATCAGCTGCAGTTGCTCTTGACGCTGTTGTTAATTCTGCAGTTGCCGTTGTCTCATAACTGCAGTTGTTGTTATTTTGTTGCTGTGAACTTGATTTTGGTTGAGGCTGCATGGGAATGCTGGGTCAGCATGTTTCTGGAAAACTCAGGGAAGGGTTTTGAAAGCCTGACGATTCCGTATTAGCGATTTTCTCCATGCGCAAGACATCGGCGATGAGTTATAGACATGTCCAGTCTTGTCTACTGACGTGGCAAGAAAAAGCGTAGCATATAATTTATAAGGCGATCGCTAATGCATTTTGGAGAGCTCGAAAGACTTCGTTGAAAGATTGAGTTACAAATGCCGTTTATAGAGTAGGGTGAATAGAGAATTTGATATCGCACTCTGAAGTACTGTTACGAAAGCAGTACTCCAGAGTGCGATATCATGGTTTGTTTATTAACACATAACAAAGTCAGAGACTGTGTGTTAATAAACAAACCATGATATCGCACTCTGAAGTACTGTTACGAAAGCAGTACTCCAGAGTGCGATATCATGGTTTGTTTATTAACACGTAACAAAGTCAGAGACTGTGTGTCCTATTTCGAGTTAAGTAGTTAACGCAGCGCTACCAATCGGGCGAGGCGAAGGATCGCAGTTAGATCGATTGACACTTCTGAAGTCATCAACATTTGCTTAGATGCATTTTTTGTATTGTTGCTGTTAACTGCAATTGTTGTTTTCGTTGTTGCTTAACTGCAGTTTCTGTTGTTTGGCTGTCTGTTGTTACTACTGTTGCTGCAGTTGTATTTGTTGCTGCTTAACTGCGGTTGTTATTGCTGTTGCTTAATTGCAGTTGTTCTCTTTGCTTGACTGCAGTTGTCATTTTTAGTTGCTTGTAGCTACTGTTGCTGCCGCAGCTGCAGTTTGAACACGTGCAAATCACGGACCGACATGCGATAAGAACGAGGAATTCCGTTGCATATAACATGACTTAACATAACATAACATAGGCTTTTATTGCTTCCCATGCAGGAAAACAGAAATACAGTAAACAATATTTGGAATTCAGGTTAAGATTGAGTTGGGATACAAAAGGAGGACCTAAAAAAGGATAAAGGGATCGAAGTCCCGCTTGCACGGCCACCTATATACCAGTAATGTTAGGTGGAGGCTGATAACATAGTATAGTAACGGCAAGGAGATTGTTCCAGGCACTGGGACCAGTTTATCTTAATAGAGAATTGGCGAGCATAGTGTGGGCAAAGATCGCTCAAGAGGCTGTTCTAGTATTGTAGGAATGTGTGGCTGAGCCGGTGTTGTAATAATCAGCAAAAGTATGAGGTAATAAATCATGGTTATAGCGAAACACAAATTGACTGGTTTGCAGTATTCGAATCTGATCTAGTGTTAGAATACCAATTAGGCGGAAGATTTGAGCTGTGTGACACATGTAATGAAATTTAGTAATAAGACATACATACATTCTGTAAGCAGTGGCGTAGCCAGGTTTTAACACCAGGGGGAGCGAGCACACAAAAAGGCCCCAACTACCAAAATAAATAATTTCAATTAATTACATTCATTATTTTAGTACATTACTGATAGTCACTTCTTCGACACCGAAAGTTTCCTTGTTGATGATACTGATTATTCCTTTGTACATGTCTTTAAATGAAATAAACTCTTGCACAATTTCACTTCGACGTTCGATGATATCTGAGTACATGTCTGCCAACAATTCTAGTTTGGTCACATTATTGGGATTCACATTGTAAAAATGCTTTGGATCTAATAATATTATTAAAACAACTAAATTTGGATGCCACATTTGTGAAATGCTCAAATGTTTTAGTTGCGCTATTCATTCATTCATTCATTCATTCATTCATTCATTCATTCACTCATTTGGGTATTTATATAGCACCTCTTCAAGGGGCTACTTGAAGGTGCTCCCGACTCCAGCACGGCCAAACAAGACAGTTTCAATCGAGTATAGAACGTATCACAGGGAGTTCTGGGGAATAGGCGCAGATCCCCGGAAGCCCGTTCCATGCCGTCGGGCCCACCACTGAAAAAAAAACGGTTCTGCATGGTGGCTGTGCGGGCAAAAGGCACAATGAGTACCCCTTGCCCGAAGATCTGAGGTGGCCACTGGCGACTACCCTGTACTCCCAGCATGGGGCGGCAAAGGACCCGCAGATAAGCTGGAGCACATCCCAGCAAGCACCCAGACCAGGGAACAACATTTATACCACACACTAGCTGACAGTTGGCAGGACATCCAGCATATAACCAGAGACCTGACCAAATTTTGGTATTTTATACATCATCTACACCTCTGGTCTTTCGACGCTTCTGGCTGCACATGCAGTTCTGAGTCAGCAATATGTTGATGCCGTCCAAGCATACATGCATTGCCTCTCTACCAATGCCATTCCAACAGTCCGAGTTATGAGTGGGACTCAGTGCGTCTGATTTGAAAATAGTAGGCGGGTTGAAAATCGATCGCGCTGGATCGAGTAGGCGAGCGATATGCGGTCGACCTCGGGAGCTTTTATGTACAGCGTATTTTGTGTTTCGTATTCATAATTTTTCGTATCGCTGCATATAGTACTCATTTAGTAGGTCTATCTCACTTCAGTTCCGTTATCTGCGTAGGTATCTTGCAGTGTGATTCTCGTTAACGTTAACTATAACGAAAATGTTCGTTAACGAAAAAAAAAGATTTCGTTAACGATAACTATAACTGTAACTAAAAAATATCATTAACTATAACTATAACTATAACGAAAATAACACTAACGAAAACTCATCGCTATTTTCGTTAATGAATTAAAAAAGTGCAATATCGATAAACATGGTGAATTTAATCAAACGCGATATTTTAGGCCTAGGCCTATTCGTCTTAAACTAAAATGAGAAAATGGGGTGCATATTCTCCTTCCAAAAACTTGTTTTGATTTTAATATTCTATGTTAAATGGAATATTGTAAAAAAGTTATGTTCAAATTAAAAATCTTCATAATAAAAAACAAATTGAATACACATTTAAAAGAAAACGAGATTGTATTTTTAATTGGAAAAATCCATTAAATATCTGTGACAGACAGTGATTACCCAAGTAGCCTACTGTAGCCATTAAGTATCAAATTAAAATCTGAATAACAACGTTTTGTTTTTTTTGGCAATTTCAGTTTTTTGCATGTTAGAGTCATAGAAATATTCTGAGGGTGGGGTAATTTTCTTTGACATAATTTTATTAGGGTGTCCTTGAATGTTTGACAGTTGATGACAAGGGGAGGAGATTCACTAGGAATCTACCCTTGACGTAAGATGACGTGTGACGGCTGATTTCACAAAGTTGGTTGAGCCTTCGGTATAGCCTACGTTGAACACTCATTTTTAGCTTGACCTTTCAGCCGGCAATCCATTCGAATTTTATCGGCGTGCTTTCTGCAGGACATGCAGTAAATTTTGTTCATAGTCCCATGGTTTTCTATTTCGACTACATCGACATCGAACGAGTCACCTAATTTCCATGACAGATACGTGCTCAACTGTACATTATTATTCGATTTGCTCATTTTGGCCACCACTGTTGCTTAAAATAATTTCGGAAATTGGTGATGTTACGGATGATGTCACGCGGCGTGAGATGTCGGTAGTGTTGTTATGGCCAATCATATTGCACGAAATTGGAGTGATTAGTCAGCAGTAATTAGGACAGGTCACGGCACGCATTCACCGCTGCCGCAAGTAAGTAAATTAAATTAATCGCATTTAGGTAAATAAAATAATGGTCTGGCTCTATGTTCGTCTATCGTCTTGGAGTCTAACTCAAACTCAGCGAGCGACGACCGACGGTGAGAAGCCTTCGGCTAGGCGAGCGGTAAATCGCTCGCCGGTACCTTTGCTAGGCGAGCGACCAAGAAGAGCGATCGATCGCTCGCCTTAAATCAGACGCACTGGTGGGACTTTAGATGCCATGGAAGCGTGGATGTCGTCAAATCGACTACGCTTGAACCCGTCCAAAAGCAAATTTATTTGGCTAGGCACGCGACAGCAACTCGCTAAACTTGACCTCACTGCTCTTGCAATTGAATTCCCCAACCATACCTTCTCAACTCTTGTCCCTCATCTTGGTGTTTGGCTTGACCAGGAGCTTACTTTTGCTCCACAAATACACCGTCTTACTAGGGACTGCTACTACCAGCTGCGCCAGCTTCGCACTGTTACTCGTTCGCTAACGCCCAGTGCCACTGCTACACTGGTTCACTCCTTCGTCACAGTGCGCCTTGATTACTGCTCATCGCTTTATTTTGGTCTTCCATCTAGTCGCATAGTGTGTTTACAGCGAGTTCTGCGCTCTGCAGCCCGTCTCATTGGGCATATTCCTAAACATGGCCAAGTCTCTAGATGTATGCTGGAGGTCCTTCACTGGCTTCCTATGCGCTTACGCATAGAATATAGGATCGCTGCCTTAGTATGGCGATGTTGTCAGGGCCCTGCCCCTGCTTACCTTCGAGAGCTATGCTGCACAGTAATCAGGTGTCCAAGGCCGACGTTCCCTCCGCTCAGCGGGAAAAGGGGTACTTTTAGTTCCATTTGCTCATTCCACGACTATGCAAAGTCGAGCTTTTTCAGTGGTGGGCCCGGTAGTCTGGAATAGACTTCCCTTAGAGCTCCGCATGTGCCCTGGGGTCACCCCTGGCATATTTCTTACAAAACTTAAAACTGTCTTATATGAACGTGCTGGTGTCGGGAGCGCCTCTGAGTAGTTCCCTTGAAGAGGCGCTATATAAATCTTCGAATGAATGAAAAACGAATGAATGAATAAGGCGCGCCGCAGAGCGTTGCACTCGATTGAGGCACGCCAAACGGCTAGAAGGTAGGCCATAGTCGAGTGAGGAATAGTTACTGTAGTCAACTCAAGATTTATGACACAATCTAGTGACACTATTTAGGTTTCAACCATGAATCAGATATTCCATCATCCACTGACATTTCCTCATGGAATCTCTTTCCTTTTCGAACACTATGTTGCTTATAATAGTCGGTAATAATATCGCATTTTGAGCCAGCTCAGTTTCTTCATCCTCAATCCGGTCAAACTCAGATTTAAATTCATTTCGCATGTTTTAATATCGTTTTCAGATAGTTGAATCAAATGAGAATCTGTTACCAAATCAATGCTACTTCTCTGTAAATATGTGGATAGACTGAAAGCCTTCTCTAGCACTTTTTTCCAGAATATTAGAACAACAAAGAATTCAAGTGCTACAAGCATACGCTTTCCCCTCAGCCAACTGTTTCGTATTATAACCGTTAATCTCACCATCGACGATTCTATGCAGGGCAACTACATGTATTAGTGATAATAAATTCTGCAAAATCCTGAATGCCCATCTAGTATCGCAAAGTATTGTAGAGTCAACGCGAAAGATTCTATACGATTGCAATGTTCTTCTTTTAATATTGAAAAGACAAGGTAAGCTGCCAAAAGAAAATTTATAGAGACTTTCTAGAGTTCCAGAAAACAAATTATGTCGTTCCAACGCTTGGAATAAATAAATTTTGAACGATTGGAATAAACTGTGAAAAGGCCCCACATCTTGGAAAATGGTGTCAGGGGGAGCGGCCGCTCCCCCTGCTCCCCCCTAGCTACGCCTCTGTCTGTAAGATAACTAGACGTGTAAGCCGCGAAGTATATATAATTTAAGGCCCAAATCATATTACCATAATGCTAGGTAAATTAGCGAGTAATGTAAGTTGGTTAAAATGTAAGTGGGTACCGTAGTTTATAAGAAATGCGAGATAAGATGCCTACATTTTTTCAGTGATGGGCAATAGTTAACTAAAAAGTTGCTAACTTTTAGTTTAACTAAATTTTTTCAGTTGAGGATGAAGTTTAATTAAACAAAAATAGTTTAGTTAAAACCATAGTTTAACTAAAAAATTTTAGTCGCTAACTAAAAAGTTTAACTAAAAAAAACTTTAAAAAAAACAAAAAAAAACTATTTTCTGCAATGAACATCGAACACTGTCAACAACTCGATGAGAAACTTATTGATTAACACTGCATGGTTTTAGCATTAACAGTCAGTGTTTTCAAATTCATACACTACTTACAGTACGCCTGTAGCTGTATGCTAGAACAGTACACACTGCATAGTTTGAAGGTGAAATTATCATTGTCGCTCTGCATTATTAGACGGGAATGGGTTAGGGTTAACTGTTATTGTGAAAATGATTGTCGTAAAAAGTTGGAAAAAGTTGGAAAAAGTTTAACTACTTTTTTTAGTTTAGTTAACTGATTTCCAAAATCAGTTGCCAACTTTAGTTAAATTATTTCTTTTTAGTTGGAAAATAGTTTTAGTTTAACTACAAAAATAGTTTAGTGCCCATCACTGCATTTTTTTTAGCGAATTTGATCGATATTTGTGAAATATATTCTTTCCGTGCGAGATTTTGATCATTGACAACGCAGAGAAAATTTACTTTGGTACTTTGAGGAATGAATATACCGTCAAATAATAGAGGTGGTATTTCGGTGGGGAGAATTTTTCTATGAGAATTAAACAGAATAAAAGATAATAACAATAATAATTGAGAAACTCTGCATGATGCGTGGCACTGAACGAGAGACGAAGTAACACTATGTTGGCGTAGTCGTTATTTTCTTTTAGTAGTCTTAAGAAACCTGACGCCACACACCTCTTAAAGACAAGCATTTTATGTTTGACTAGCTGTGAGCCGTGGAAAATCACGGTATTGGCTTCCTCTTCAGTCTCTGTTGTTTACGAAGATTTTTGCCTTTTCTGAGCGTGTGCAACGTGACGCGCATTGACTTCCTCTTTCAGTCTCTGCTCTTTTTTTCTGGCACTGTTGCTTGCGCGTATATTCTGCGGTTTGCTTTTCTCGTTTGCATCCATTCCTAACTCCTAAGTAATTAATAATAATAATAATAATAATAATAATAATAATAATAATAATAATAATAATAATAATAATAATAATAATAATAATAATAATAACAATAATAATAATAATCTGTTCTTTAATTAAGCGCCTGCAAACGCACTGCGCTGTACAGTAAACATACATATAGTAGAAACGGCAGCCGCCTTACATACATGTATACAGTAGAAGCACATGATAACAGTTTTACAGGAGTCGAATATAACTGTATTTAATCGGCAGCCACACGGCGTCAACATGGCCTACTATTCATTTAACCACCACCACCTAGCGAGTGGAAGGCTGAAAAACCTTACGGAGGTCTACGGGGTACGATCTTAGTACCTTCAGCTCTTCACGCCAGTGTGTTATCCATTACTCTACGAACCCCCTAATTGTCATTAGTATTTAACACTAAACACTTAATTAAACACTTAAACTGTAAATATAACGGTTAGTTTGAAAGATAACAACATTATGATTTAACAGTGGGCAAGTTTGCTGCCTACATTGTCAAGGTACCGGCCCTTCCTCCATTCCTCCCTCCCTCCTTCCATTTCTCCCTCCATTCCTCCCTCCCTCCATTCCTGTCTCACTGGCGTCAGGCAAAGTACAGGTGCATGGTGCATGCCTGTGAGGGAGGGAGGGATTCCTTCCTCACTGCCGCCAGGCATGGAGGTTACGAGACAGACAGGTTACGCGACAGACAGGTTAAGCGACAGACAGACAAACGGATATCGGTTATTATGTTGGTTGACTACTACTACTACTGCTGCTGCTGCAGCTGCTGCTGCTGCTGCTATTGTTATTATTATCATTATTATTATTATTATTATTATTATTATTATTATTATTATTATTATTATTATTATTATTATTATTATTATTATTATTATTATTATTATTATTATTATTATTATTATTAGTGCCTAACGTTTTATTATTATCGGTGATAAGAAGAGTTGAGAAATGGTAGACGTACTAGACTTTTGCCCATTTGTACATAAACTTAACAGTGTTGCATCTCTAAGAGCATTCTAGAACATTAAGAGACTAGAATAACGGCGGAGGATTAGGCATTCTACGACGGATTCAGGCGCCATGTTCGTCCTGTCACTATCTGAGTTATAGGAGGAATGGCTCTCTGGATCCGCCCTTGAAAACCTGTTCCTCCTTTGTCGCACTGGCTTTGAAACTCGGATGGAATTTAATAGGGATATGGCTGGCACCCTGGATCCGCTCTTGATTTCTTTGCATTATGTAACTAATGACCTGGACGCCTTTTCTTCAGATGTTGCATTTGGGATCGGGCATTAGCGAAGAGACATTCCTCGAGAACACAATGACGTCACTTCCGCCTCGTCAGCCGGAGAACCTCACGATGACGCAGGCAAGATGCGACGAATACCTGGACAACATCACGCTAGCCCTCGACTCCCTGACCGCAGCCGAGGCGGTCAGCTGGGACAGACTGGAGAGCGCCATCAAAACATTCGCTGTCCCGTTGGTCAGCGTCTTCGGCATCATCGGCAACCTGTTGAACCTGATCGTCCTGACCCGGAAGCGGTTACAGCGCTCGATGGACCACATGGAGAAGTCGGCCCAGATGGGTCTCGTCGCCCTCGCCGTGTCCGACATGATGGTCTGCCTCGTTTATCTCGTGGCATCGTCGGTGCGCGAACGCGTCGCCTACACACACAAAGATTGGCTGTTTGGACTCTACTTCTACACGTACCAGGAACCGATGGTTAACATCTTTCTACTGAGCAGCACCTGGCTGACGGTGACGATGGCCCTCAGCCGATACCTGGCCGTCTGCCGACCGATGCACGCCAGGGGCTTCATCAGCCTCCGCGGAACCAAGGCTGCCCTGATCGGCAACTTCATCGGGTCCCTCCTCCTTAACCTTCCTCGTTTCTGGCACTACGTCTCCGTTCGTCACCCGTGTAGTAAGTCGGAAATAACGCCGGCCACTCCCCTGAGCCCACTCCTGTGTCCCTGCTTCTACTACATCAAGGAGACCGGCGCCTTATACAGCAACAAGGCGTTCGTCTTCGCCTATAGCATCGTCACTTCGATCCTCGGAATCTTCGCGCCACTCCTCATCCTGACCGGATGTAACGTCTGCCTCGTTCTGGCCCTTCGACGATCGCACCAGCTGCACAAGAACTCCATGGCTCCGGTGTCCGCCCGCCAGTCGCGCAAGGAGTCACGACACCGTATCACCCCGACGCTCATCAGCCTCATCGTGCTCTTCATCGTTCTCGTCGCCCCGTCGGAGATCCTCCGATTCTTCCGCCAGCACGTCGTGTCCAGTTCGTCTCTGGTAGCTTTCCAGACGTGGACGGACGTCTTCAACTTCCTTCCGCTCATCAACTTCGCCGTCAACTTCGTCCTCTACTGCGTCGTCAACGTCCACTTCCGGCAGACGTGTCGCGACGTACTGCTGTGTCGACGGTACATGGAGCGCAAGGACAGCGCTGAGCAGTGGTACGGCAGTAGGTTCCGCGTCAACAATCACACGACGACTGCGGGCAGACTAACGATCACGGAGACTGGACTATAGAGATGACACTGGCAGTCACGGTTCAGTGCTTCGAATGATCGCTGCTGCAGTTATTACATTTTCTTGGTTCTGTTGTCTTTGTGACGGGGCTTTAGACATCTTGTGACGGTTCAAAGTCATAACAAGGACTCTAAATGCCTACATATTGTATTCATTATAACGACTGCTCTGTGAGCACAAAATCAATCTCAAAATCTGTTCATAAAGTATTACATTTTAACCAGCCGATCTATTTGTGTTCCATGCTTATCCCATATACCAACAGATATTCCACTCGATCAATGGACACTATGTCTCTTCCTGTGTCCCTCACCAGAACACTGTTGAGACCTCGGCGTTTCTCGGTGGCTGGTGCAAAGATCGAACCCCAAAGCATTTCGTTTTGTCAATTATTTTGTGCCATTCATGTCTAAACCTAAGATTCATAAATTTTATGTTCCTCCCGTGACGGTCGTTCGTGGAGATCCTCCATAAAAATGATTATATTACAAGTGCACAAATTAAAGCACCTGCTTTGTGATCACTGGCAACCCATAACCGGGCATAACAGTCATTGTTGCTGATAAGCAGATGACAATAAATGCTATTTGCTTCAGGATGACGGAATCTATTGATTGTTGATGGCACAGGTCAGCGTCAGTTAGACTGGACTGAAATCGATGCCAAGGCATGTGGCTGGTCTCAGCAGCTAATAGTCTCAGCGCTTAATCTCAACGCCATCTATAACTTCTAGACCAATGACATTTAAATCGCAGCCTTAAGCAGTCACCGCTGTCTGTCTGTCTGTCTGTCTGCATGTCTGTATGTCTGAGTCCCTGACACATCACCGCCTATTTATATGCACCGTTGTGTCGTCTCTTTTCATCTGTATTCCCTGGAGCAATTAGAACGCAAGACTTTCTTACTGACGCCCCATAGGAAACCTTGAGTCTCGGCCAAGGCTCCAATTACCAAAATCCTCCTCTGGTTCTAACGTTATTCGTCCCATCCACTTCACCGAGTAGGCTACCTACCCTAATGCCTGTGTGCACATCGGCCTATTTGCTTCAGGATGACGGAATCTATTGATTGTTGATGGCACAGGTCAGCGTCAGTTAGACTGGACTGAAATCGATGCCAAGGCATGTGGCTGGTCTCAGCAGCTAATAGTCTCAGCGCTTAATCTCAACGCCATCTATAACTTCTAGACCAATGACATTTAAATCGCAGCCTTAAGCAGTCACCGCTGTATGTCTGTCTGTCTGTCTGTCTGCATGTCTGTATGTCTGAGTCCCTGACACATCACCGCCTATTTATATGCACCGTTGTGTCGTCTCTTTTCATCTGTATTCCCTGGAGCAATTAGAACGCAAGACTTTCTTACTGACGCCCCATAGGAAACCTTGAGTCTCGGCCAAGGCTCCAATTACCAAAATCCTCCTCTGGTTCTAACGTTATTCGTCCCATCCACTTCACCGAGTAGGCTACCTACCCTAATGCCTGTGTGCACATCGGCCTATTTAATTATAACATTAAATATTACATTATAATAAATCTGCAAGTTCTATATATTTATAAATAGTCAATAAACATTCAAGTTTATTCGTCAGTTGGCACTACGAAACACTACAACGTTGGCCATCTCGTAAAGAGAATGAGGAACATTTCAAGTTCATTTGTTGCCCTTTGTTCTTTGTTTATATCGTCAAAGGGGCGATAATTGAGTAGACGTAGTAGAACAGACGCTTGTTATTACAAAATTCTTTGAAATTAATCCTTATGAACATGAATAAACAAGGCAATCCAGTCTGAACCGTTTTATAAGTAGTAAAAAAAACAGCAAAGAAACGTGATCACCCTGGCTCTGAGAGCGAACAAGAAAGCAATAGTAATAATTATTGCCAAGTGGGATCCGGTTTGGATAAAATATATATTTTCTAAACCGAAGAAGAATCGACCGCTTTTAACGTGAGCTGTATCCATGCATAAAGTAATATAAGAACAGTGTGAAAGGGGTGAAATATTTAAATGACATATGAGAAATACAGTACTTCAGAAATAATATGAAACTGTGAATGACATCATGATAATGTAAATTGTAAAACTCTATTTACTTTGGTTTAGCAACTATATATGGCAGCAAAACCCATGAATCCCCCATACTTTATGTACGTATCCCCAGCTTGCGATCTCGCGCTTGTATACCGTTAGTGGTCCGCGAAAAGCAACATAAAGATGGTGCTGGTTCCTAGCTTTAAAAGTTTAAGAACCACTGCCTTACATAACACCACCTACATGTATTCATATTCACCACTATGTCATCTGTCTTCATCTGAATTCCCTGTATAGCAATTAGAACTCTTGACTTTCCCTCTGAAAAGGATAACCTTGGAAACCTTAGGCCTCGGCAATTGCTCCAATTATCGAAATCTAGGGTCACTAGTTCCATCCACATCACCGAGTATAGGCGCTACCATAATGCCTGTGTGCACATCGGCCTATATAGCCTATATATATTATATATATAATTTATATATATAATATGCTAATAATTTCAAAGCCATTAACAAAAGCTAATCTAGTTATTTCCCAAACTGAAACAGACAGCTTCAATTTTTTATTTGGTTGTCATAGCAACCCTGTGTTAGCGATAGACTAATCGCGAAAGGTGAGACTGGCGACTTTCAAGCGGCTAACCCCCACATTATCAATACCTCGCGACGCCAGTTCCTGGCTTGCTAAGTAGTCTGCTCGTGATAAGAGGTTTCTTGTAACGCCAATAAGTATTGGATGATGAAAAAGACTAACGCTTTTTCGAAATGGCAATTATTTTTCAGATATATATAATTATATATTCTTGTGTATTTATATATTTGAATGCATGAATGTGTACGGTTTCAATGCGTTTCATATCGTCGAATTCTGCATCACCATTACAAAAACACTCGATATATGTTCCTACTGAATAGCATTATCATAATCATCACCATCTTCATCATCATCGTCGTCGCCATCGTCATCATCATCATTATCATCGTCATCATCATCTTCTGCATCGGAGAGCCTCTGAGTAGTTTGTTCTGGTAGAGGCTCTATATATTGAGATAATACACAGGTACAAATCAGCATCATATAATTCTAAGTATGACGACCGCCATCATTATCATCACCTGTGGATGTCTGAAGCCTTTACATCTGGCATCTAAGGATGAATTCACCATCCAGATAATTTCTTCTTTGTCCTCTTCTTTGTTCTCCAAGACTAGCATCGCACACATGTCAAGCGGCGCCTTAACAATGATCCTTTACAACAATTGCGGCGGTTGTCTTCTAATCTTCTCTTACGCGTCTATATATCTTCTTACAATGATTCAAAATTGATTTATCCCAATACGCTTCTTCCTCCTTCTCCTTTTGCCATTTATCGCTCACTCTCTCATCGTCTTCCTCATTCTCCTCCTTATCTTTGTCATCCTCCTTCTTCTCCTCCTCCTTATTCTCTTCCTTCTTAATCTTCTTCCTCTCCTCTATCTATTCCTCGTTTTTCTTCTCGTCTCCTTCTTCTTCCTCCTCCTCCTTGATTTTTCCATCTCCTTTTCCTCCTTCTTATCCTTCTCCTTCTCCTCTTATTTTCGCGCTTGTATACCGTTAGTGGTCCGCGAAAAGCAACATAAAGATGGTGCTGGTTCCTAGCTTTAAGTTAAAAGTTTAAGAACCACTGCCTTACATAACACCACCTACATGTATTCATATTCACCACTATGTCATCTGTCTTCATCTGAATTCCCTGTATAGCAATTAGAACTCTTGACTTTCCCTCTGAAAAGGATAACCTTGGAAACCTTAGGCCTCGGCAATTGCTCCAATTATCGAAATCTAGGGTCACTAGTTCCATCCACATCACCGAGTATAGGCGCTACCATAATGCCTGTGTGCACATCGGCCTATATAGCCTATATATATTATATATATAATTTATATATATAATATGCTAATAATTTCAAAGCCATTAACAAAAGCTAATCTAGTTATTTCCCAAACTGAAACAGACAGCTTCAATTTTTTATTTGGTTGTCATAGCAACCCTGTGTTAGCGATAGACTAATCGCGAAAGGTGAGACTGGCGACTTTCAAGCGGCTAATCCCCACATTATCAATACCTCGCGACGCCAGTTCCTGGCTTGCTAAGTAGTCTGCTCGTGATAAGAGGTTTCTTGTAACGCCAATAAGTATTGGATGATGAAAAAGACTAACGCTTTTTCGAAATGGCAATTATTTTTCAGATATATATAATTATATATTCTTGTGTATTTATATATTTGAATGCATGAATGTGTACGGTTTCAATGCGTTTCATATCGTCGAATTCTGCATCACCATTACAAAAACACTCGATATATGTTCCTACTGAATAGCATTATCATAATCATCACCATCTTCATCATCATCGTCGTCGCCATCGTCATCATCATCTTCTGCATCGGAGAGCCTCTGAGTAGTTTGTTCTGGTAGAGGCTCTATATATTGAGATAATACACAGGTACAAATCAGCATCATATAATTCTAAGTATGACGACCGCCATCATTATCATCACCTGTGGATGTCTGAAGCCTTTACATCTGGCATCTAAGGATGAATTCACCATCCAGATAATTTCTTCTTTGTCCTCTTCTTTGTTCTCCAAGACTAGCATCGCACACATGTCAAGCGGCGCCTTAACAATGATCCTTTACAACAATTGCGGTTGTCTTCTAATCTTCTCTTACGCGTCTATATATCTTCTTACAATGATTCAAAATTGATTTATCCCTATACGCTTCTTCCTCCTTCTCCTTTTGCCATTTATCGCTCACTCTCTCATCGTCTTCCTCATTCTCCTCCTTATCTTTGTCATCCTCCTTCTTCTCCTCCTCCTTATTCTCTTCCTTCTTAATCTTCTTCCTCTCCTCTATCTATTCCTCGTTTTTCTTCTCGTCTCCTTCTTCTTCCTCCTCCTCCTTGATTTTTCCATCTCCTTTTCCTCCTTCTTATCCTTCTCCTTCTCCTCTTATTTTCTCTCTCTCTCTCTCTCTCTCTCTCTCTCTCTCTCTCTCTCTCTCTCTCTCTCTCTCTCTCTCTCTCTCTCTCTCTCTCTCTCTCTCTCTCTCTCTCTCCCTTTTCCTCGTCTCCGTTTCCTTTCTGCGGCGATTTAACGATCTCATGCGATCCATGAAATCGTTGACAGCGTGTTCCTCCTCACTTCATGTCCCAGCTTCTCCTCCTCTACACACACAACACGCAATCACTCGCTCTTTCGCTCCACTCTTCTGCTTCTTGGCAGCAGAACACGCCGGAAACACAAACACATATATACATCATTGAGTTTATACACGTATACTGTACATGTATATATATATAGGCCTATATATTCATATATCATCATCATTAACGGTTTCTGATGTCAGTCATTTGGCGGAGTTGAGGGCGAATAGATGATCTCCATTATCCTCGGTCATTTGTCAGATCCAGTGTTAGTATAAGTCTTGTTATGTCCTCATTTATATTGTCTTTCCTGCGAAATTCTAGGTCTGTCTTTGTACGATTCTATATCCTTTGAATCGTGCATGTAGTTCATTGGATGGGGTTCAGTCAACTGACATCCTCTCCATGCATATCGCTGAACGACTTTGTCAACAGAGTTGTTTTGGATACACATTGCAAGAACCGTCTAATATCATAATTTCTAAGCTTCTTTAGCATCATATTCAGAAATCGTTATTAATATCTCGTTTATTCATCAAATAGACCTCTCTATATATATTTCCTGTGTGTGTGTGTGTGTGTGTGTGTGTGTGTGTGTGTGTGTGTGCATACATATGTATATATGCATGCATGCACATCAGTATTTACAGCATTGGTTATGTCCTCATTTAGTCATTGTATTTTTAGCACATTCATCGATGTTTAATGAATCCACCGTCACCTAAACACATTCATATATGCACATAACCTATGTATATAGTTGCTCTTCATAAATATTTGAAAGGATAAATTAGAAATTTCATGTCGCATTATATATATATTATATATATAATACAGATGTAAAATGGCGAAGAGGATATATCGTTCTTCTAAGTCATTAGTTTTTTTGGGCAGCGCCGCCAGACACGAGGACCAACTGATCCCACGGTTATCTAAAATCCAGGCCTTTATCTTTGATTTAACCTAATTTCCAACCACACCCAATCCATGGCGCAGGGAAAGTTAATTTTCGTTCTGTTTCCTGCGTCATTGGGACTTGTCCTGTACATATATATAGGTTGATCTGCTATGCTTAGTTTCGTATCAACAAATAACAATAATTCCTTAGTGATTGCGTAACAGTTCGTGCAGCACTCCGGAGGTGGGGGCAATGGGGCATTTGCCCTCTGAATTTAAAAAAATATTTTACAAAAATGAAATCTGTTGATTATTATGATTATTACAAAAGTCCTAACATGATTTTTAATGCTAAAAAACATTAAATTATTTAGGTAAGTCCTTGACCATTATTTATTTTTAAAGTTGTCGCGTGTTCTGTTTTCATGAATATGCAAAAACGTCATTTTGCTCCCCCTACAAAAATGTTTCCCCTTAGAAAATTCCCCAACCCCAGAAAAATTCCTGCAGACGCCCATGGCAGCACTCTTCATAATTTATTCTGTTTTTTTTCGTTTACTGTTGAATGTGCATTGGCTGATGTTGTTCATTCAATAAACTTTACCAAATTGGGCACCGGATGTACAGAGCACAGATTTAGTAGCGCAATATGAAGTCTATATTACACATTAAATTGTGTAACATTATATTTAGAGTCTATATAATTATCACCTAGTTATTCATGTACATAAGCTGTTTATTTAATAAACTCAGAGAAACACGTAGGCAGCATGACTGTAATGTAATGTTGATGTTCTGCATACTAGGCCTACTGTGGGCGCGGTGGTGTAGCGGTATGTTCGGTGTCTTGTAACCGTAGGGTCGCAGGTTCGAATCTACCTCAAGCCACTGCGTAGCGACTTTGGGGCGCCGTAACAAAACGGCGCAGGACAAAACGGCGCAGACATAACGGCGCAGACAAAACAGCGCAGACAGAACGGCGCAATTCAAAGTACCCCGACAAAACGGCGCAGACAATACGGCGCAGTACAAAGATTATGATACCCGTCTAGTGATTGTTTGCTTATTAGTGAGCAAAAAGTGCCGTTCATCCCGCTTTTAGTTTAATTTACATTTTAATCGTTCATCCCGCTTTTAGTTTAATTTACATTTTAATCGTTCATCCCGCTTCTAGTTTAATTTACATTTTAATCGTTCATCCCGCTTCTAGTTTAATTTACATTTTAATCGTTCTTCCCGCTTCTCATTTTAGATATATTTTAATCGGTGATAACTCTACTAATTTTAGCTATATTTTAATCGTTCATCCCGCTTCTAGTTTAATTTACATTTTAATCGTTCTTCCCGCTTCTAGTATCATTTACATTTTAATCGTATAATGTCGGACTTCGAGAAGGCAAGTCAGAATGCCTGCGCGATTGTCTTCCCCGATACACGACTTGTTGGATGCTTTTTCCATCTCGGCCAGAGTATGTGGCACAAGGTTCAAGACCTTAACCTTGCAGCGTCCTACCGTGAAGCTGAAAATCTTCGTATATGCGTGAAGATGATGTTAGCTTTACCCTTCGTTCCAGTTGTTGATGTTCCGGCTGCGTTCGCCGAGTTAGATGTATTGTTCTTTGGTTCAGTTTTGCGCCGTTTTGTCTGCGCCGTTTTGTACCGCGCCGTTTTGTTACCGCGCCGTTTTGTCTGCGCCGTTATGTCTGCGCCGTTTTGTCCTGCGCCGTTTTGTCGGCGCACCCGACTTTGGACAAGTTGCTCACCTACAATTGTCCTGCGCTCGTGAATATAATTATGCTGGTGCCCTGCGCTTGGCCTTCGAGTGGCGCTTTAGAAGTTTGGAGAATAAAAGTACGATTACGATTACTATTAATTCATGTAACGCATGTTTGCATGCTGGATCTATATAATTAATACAATCGACTAAATGAGACAGCAGTCGTTAGAGGCAGGCAGCATATAATAGTTCGATTCGTCAGTGCAAATGCACTTTCACGAGTACAAGACAGTCGCATTTCGTTTGCTGTTAAATGGTTGACCAAATCAGATCTGCTGTGAACGACAATTGGGAAAAGCTTATGGCTGTCCTCGGTCACCTCCACCGTATAGTGCAGACAAGAGGTTAAGGTTCTGCCGTTTGCCGGTGAGTTCGCAGTTAGAGTCCGAAAGATTTCCCAGCGGATATTCTCAATTCGCTGTTGATTAGTGCATCTGAAATATGGAAATGGTCATGTCCTATTACTGCTTGCTCAGCCATTGTCCAATGATGTTCCTCGGTTGATAGTTTGCACTAATACTGGACGATGCCTCTGAGAACTACTTTTATGATGCAATGCCGTGCAGTACATTGTTCGTATTAATGCACCGGAGTCAAATGGTGTGCTTAAAATACGAGATTATTCTGACACTGGTTTCCATTGTGCAGTTGCAACTGTGGCAAGTACAAACCATTTTAATTTACGATCCATCAGACGCAATTGTTTATGTATGCAGTATGCCTGTATGTATGTATGTATGTATGTATGTATGAATGCATGCATGCATGCGTGCGTGCGTATTTACAGTGATGTAGTACTCGAGTCCGGCCAAGGACTCGAGTCCGACTCGAGACCGATTTTTTGCGGACTCGGACTCGGACTCGGACTTGGACTGTCACGACTCGGACTTGGACTCGGACTCGACCTCTGGACTCGAATTTGACTCGCTGACTCGTTTTCCGAGTCACAATTTCTGGACAGAACAGGCAACAGTACTGTATTGCTATGTCACGGCCAAGACCACCCCTCTGACATGAATACCCGGCCGACTGTCGCTACAAGCATCAGCCAGAACAGATGGAACTATTCCGGCGCCAACCAGTTCCTACTAGCAGACAATAGAAACTAATGAAGTGAAGACGAGTATCATCAATAGACTGGGGTATAAAACAGAGGGTCTCTATTCGGCCTGGTATAGGCATCCACAGGCTTATAGGCATAAGCCAGAACAGCTGGAATTATTCTGGCGCCAACCATGCGCAGTTCCTACCAGCAGACAACAGAAACTAATGAAGTGAAGACAAGTATCATGAATAGGCTGGGGTATAAGACTGAGGGTCTCTAATCGGCGTGGACGGGCAATTAATTTTATAGAGGCGAACACCGTGAAGGGCATGACATTGAAGAGAATGGGTCAGATTACTAGGATTGTCGATTTGTAAATATATGATATATCTGCAATTATAATGCTAAACTGTGCTTGAGTTATTAATTTATCGCTTCGAATTAGAAGAAACTTTCGTTTCGCCCTTTCCAGTGTAGAGAAGGAGCGAGGACGTGATATTCCACGGCTGCACTTGTGCCATTTACGTTCTAGCTGTTCCTACCTACTGAACTTGTGTTTAGCAGTGGAAGAATTTTTATGTGTCCTCGATCATGATCGTGCCAGATTATCGAACAAAACTTTATTTAATTTAGTGTTTTTAATGTGAAATTTGGGTAAATTACGTTAAAAATTCTTTCTACATATATGGTTATGTAACTTTAGTTATTTTTCTATGGCATTGAATTTATTTATTTATTTATTTATTCCGGATATTTCTATAGCGCCTCTCGAAGTCTACTACTACTCAGAGGCGCTCCCGACTACAGCATTTGATACTGTGCCGGAATTTTCACGCCGAAGCGCCACGAGCAATTGCGAGTGAAGGACTTGCCCAAGGTCCGTACGCGGCGGCTAGAGTGGGATTCGAACCTGCAACCCTCCGGTCACAAGGCGCCGAACTTACCACCGAGCCACCACGCGTGGTTCAGTGTATTTTGATGAGGATGGACTCGGACTCGGACTTGGACTCGTTCTTTAGTGACTCGGACTCGGACTCGGACTCGGACTCGAACACCTCAGGACTCGGACTCGACTCGGACTCGGCTTAGATGGACTCGGACTTGACTCGGACTCGGCTTAGGTGGACTCGACTACATCACTGCGTATTTATGCGTGTGAGCGTGCATGAGCATGTTCGTATCTATATATTGACGTATGTATGTACTGCATGTGTGCATGTATGAATCTATACATATATGTATGTATGTATGTATGTATACATGTAGGTACGCATGTATGTATGTTGGTATGTATGTACATGTATGTATGTATGTATGTATGTATGTATGTATGTATCTATGTATGTATGCATGTATGTATGTATGTAGGCCTATGTATGCAATATGCATGTATGTATATATGTGTGTATGTACGTATGTGTGTGTATGTATGTATGTATGTATGTATGTATGTATTGTATATATGTATGCATGTATGTATGATGTATGTGTCATAGCCTTTTATGTACCTAATAAACGCGCTGTCTGCGCCAACCGAAATGTTGTTAAAGTCTAAGAACAAAAGTTACAAAATGAGCGAACAGTGCACATATAGCTATAAGAGTCACCACAGGTGAACTCCCGCAGACACGTAGAACCCAAACAATCGATAGCATTCAGAGCTGATGTTCAGAGTTCATAGACTACTAAGCGTCCAAACGAGAGAAGCGACGACATGGCTATAGGCGCCGAGGCTCGAAACACTCGCACTCCAGTAACCGCATAGCCATAGAGCATAGTGATTAATAAGAATTAAATTATGTTGTTAAGATTTTTCCGACTAAATGGCTGTAAAGACCGATCGCCTACCCCTCCCCCATTCAATTTTGTTTTGGCTAATTGAGGATATGCGGCAGCAAAGAACCGAGAATAAGAATATCCCGATATCGTTTGGCGAGCTACAGTCGTCACATTGCACCCTGCATGCGACCATGCCCACGTATTTGACCCATATTCTCATCTGTGACATGTATAGAACCCACTTGGGTCCCATCTAAATGTCCACTGAAGTGCTGGCTGGAGTAATCAATAATAATGTTTTTGTCGCTTGTTTATGGAAATACAGCGGCACGTGGGAGACAGGAAGAGGACACTTGTCTCCCTTCATACACGTTTCCAGCCAACAGGACCTCAGTGGGTGTCAATCTTTTTTCGGAACAAGGCACCCTTACTAAAACTCATTCAGTCAACGGCACCTGGCCTTAATTTCATTTATTTTCCTCCAGTTAGTTCTTCGTTTTATTGACGGGCAGTGCTCTTTTTATCCAGCTATACAGTGTTGCGAATATTTCTACACTAGGTCTACTTTAGATTTCTAATAATAGTTATAGGCATATGTCATTAGTGATAAGCAGTAGTTTTTCACAGTTTTGTCCATTCTGTTATCCAGCCTCGGCACCCAGGAGCAGGTTCACGGCACTTTTTGGTGCCGCGTGCCATGTCGGGAAACACAGCAATAGGCTATAAATATCATTCATTCATTCATTCATTCATTCTGAAAATTTATATAGCGCTCCTTCAAGATACCTACTCAGGTGCGCTCCCAGCTCAGCCACGGCTAAAAAAGAAAGATTTGAGCGATTTATGAAATGCAGGCAAATTATTCAGAGGTAGTAATCGCAGTTCCAGCGGGAGCCCATTCCAAGTGGAGGGACCCACAACTGAGAAAGCCCGGCGCTGCCCAATAGAGGAACGAGCACGCGGGACCAAGAGCTCCCCTCTGGCCGAGGAGCGTAGTGCCCGACGCGCTACGACGTCGGACACCGGGCGGCAAAGGTCACGAAGGTAAGATGGAGCGCAGCCTAGAAGACAACGAGAGACTAAGGCAGCGATCCGATAGGAAATACGCTGCGCGATAGGGAGCCAGTGCAACACATCGCGCATGTAGGCAGATACAGGAGCGAACTTGGGGATACGCCCGACAAGTCGAGCGGCTGAGCGTAGAACCCGATCCAGACGCCCTAAGACTCCGAGTGGGAGACCAGCTAGAATCGAGCAACAATGGTCAATTCGACTGGTAACAAAAGCATGGACGAGAACCACAGCAGCATCGTGTGAAAGAGAACGAGAGACCACTCGAAGCTGACGAAATATCAACTATTGCTATTCCGTAGTCTATAGCTCAATGAAAGCTGTGTACGGTCTGCATGTGTATTTAGGCATGTGCAGGCTCATGCGATTTATAAGGTTGACTCATATAAATTATAAGGTTGAAGTGCATAGATATGCATAATATATATATATATATACAGGGTGGGCCAGTAGGAATGCACCAACTTTGAATGGATATAACTTGAACAATTATTACCCGAACATCGTGTCCAATATACTAAATTGAAAGTAATCAACCACTCTACTACTGTGTCAAATCTTGCACTGATATACGGCACCACTGTTATAAAATTTCGGTGCGGCGCACACCTCTCAATTTTGAATGCAAATATTGAACATCATGACGCCGCTCGCGGAAGAGGATAGAATTTTAATCCGAATTTTAAGAGCAGAAAAAGGATACAATGCAAATCAGATGATGATAGAATTCCCTTTTAGAAAATGGAATAAAATATGCTCTAGATCGATTGATTAAACAAATTGATGCTACGGGAACGTCTAACAGCCGCAACTGTGGTCGCAAACGTTCTGCGCGCACAGCAGCGAACATTGCACAAGTCCAAGAGTTAATTTCCAGCCAAGACAACAATCCAGGGACGAGTAAGAGTCCGAGCACATGGTGGACATTATTGAGTATTTGTTTGACTGAAGGTAAATTCACTCAAGATATTAATTGTTAGTACTAAGTGACTGTTTAGAACTGACGTCTTCAGTTTCAGACTTTTGTTTTTTCTTGCAGTTTTATGGCCAGAAAATGGCACATCGAATATTAATAGCATTATCTCAAAAAGTCGTAAGAGTATCTCGCAGATATTTTGCAGAATCAAAAAATGGGTAATTATCTTCAATCTGATATATTGGACAAGACGCTCAGATACAAATTATTCAAGTTATAAGGCGTCAAAGTTGGTGCATTCCTACTGGCCCACCCTGTATATATATATATATTATATAGGACTAGACTAAGGTAGAAAATGCGTCTGTAAATGATGGATAGGTTCAATATTGTTGTAAACACTGAAACGACGAGCTGCATTGGTTTCCCAGTGACTTTTAGTATGCACTCTCGCCGTTAAGGTGTTAAACTGTTCACTGTTCACAGGATATGAATAATATCACAGACTATTCGTATGAATTTTCGACATTATCTGAAGTATAATTGTACAGTGTCGTAAGGGTCCATATGATATGCTGCCTAAAATAAAGACCGACATGAGTGACTGTGTCGTAGGGTCAACACTTTGGTATCATTTGAGGATGGAGCATCAGTTGTCAACTTGCACAGAAGATGGCATATGTATTTAATTTAGACACCCATCGGGGTGAATTAATCGATCCCCACTCATACGTGCAATCCGGATATTTGCTTCCGAAGACGCCCAGTATAGGCCTACTCTTCTCTTGTGGGCCTCGATGCATAATCTGTACGGTAGGCCCTACGTTACCATGGAATCTGACCGGAAATGATTTAAACATCATACTTTTCGTTTTCTGTATAAGGCTTTTAAACGTGTAGGCTTAAATACGCACCTGAACTTACTGACCTTTTTTCATTATGCAGCCCAAGTACACTCCATAATATGGTCGCAGAATATTGCAAAGAAATCACACGCATTGACGTCTAATGGACTAAAATCCCTAAGACTATGACGCTGGGAAACATTTTGGCCTTGGCCTAGATTAGCAAATTCAAGACATTGAATTATTACTGATTAATTAATTATTGCTTTGGGTGAATATCAGTATAGCTTATAGCATGATTTCGTGGTAGCTTTGTGTTAAATGACAATGCAAAACGTCAGCTTTGCTTGATTTTATTTCTGCATTGAGTTGGTTTTCCAGACTCTTTGAACGCTGAAGAAATGCTGAGTTTATAATGACATTTAGTTTTATAGTGCAGACGTCGTAATAAGCATACCCAATAATGAGTGTAGGTTGAGTGTAGGTAAAAATTGTATAAACAAAACTCATTAACACACGCGGCTTAGAGCTAGCGTTTAAAGAGGGTGGAAACGCATGGGAACGACGTTACCACGGCTCTCGAAATTCTTTGCTTGCGTTCCCACTTGTCACAATGCAATAGAGCCCTGGTAACGCATGCGTTCCAATAAAACTCTTCTTTGGAGTTCCCACTGCTAACCCAAACCACTTCAACCACTGCTTAGAGCGCCTAATAAGCAATACCGTGTTGTATTTATGCTATAAATTATAATCCTGTATTTACCACTTTCAAATCAGGTTGATGTGAAGTTTCTGCACATTTTAATTAGACAATTTTATTTTATTTTATTTTTGACCAGATATTTTCTTTTCAGGCTAGCAGAACAGTGGACGAGTTGACTACTATTTAGAGATTTAGAGATGTTAAGAGGTATTCCGCATATTCTCAGTTCCTCCACCAATACCACCGCTCACTCACTACAATCTGCCTCAGGCAGCACTACTTATCACCTCACAGGCTTTCTACTCCAAATCCAAGTCCGATCTCGTCAAGAATTCTTACCCTAATCCATCCAATACTCCGCCTTCCAGGCTTTCTCGTCCTCTGCTTCCTCTCTCTGCATGGTCCATGACAATCGGACTCGGGATCTTCACTTGACATCTCTCTTCAACATCTCTGGTACGACGAATAAGCTGGTGCCCTTCGCAATAGCTTTAAAGTAAAGCATAAAGCATTTTGAGTTTACGATTACTATTATGATTTTGAGACTTTGTAACCTTTGTTGTTGACTGATTTGTAAACGATGGTACAAAACTCCGCAACGGGAAAATAGTCGTATTTGTATTTATTAGTACAGATGACTGTAATGGATGTTTAACAGCTGGCGAAGGTTTACGTATCATGATTGGTTTTGAGGTTACAAATTTAAGGAGGAGGACGAGAAGGAGGAGGAGAAAAATGAGGAGGAGGAGGAGGAGGAGGAGGAGAAAGAGGAGCAGCAGCAGCAATCCCTTAAGCTAGCACTGCGGTAGCCATGCATGGGTATGAAGTGTTAGTGACTTCATTTTCTTAGCCTCGGCATTTGAGGGCGGGTGGCCAGTTCTTTCCCTCGCCGTCTCATCTTCCCGCCGACATTGTACAGTCAGTGTACTCAGTATAGCTGAGTTCGCTAGGGGGAGCAGGTGGAGCAAAAATCTCGAACCATATTTTGCCCTGGCGGGGATTTGAACCTCCGACCTCTCGATTAACAGTCCAGCGCGCTAACCAGTAACCACTGCACCATCGAATCCAAGATTCGATCTTAATGCAGTACTCTTATCGCAGCACATCTTTAGTCTGAGATTGGTTAATTCACTGGCCTGTTACTGTGGCTGATCTTGAACGCACAAACTGTTATAAGCCATTTTTAGCCATCTGTGGCCTTCCTCGCGGGAATTGCAGTGACGCATGCAGTAACTTACAATTACAGTTGACATGTCACAAGATGCCTATGAGGAAGGAACACTGTCACTATGAGTTGTCAAATGAGGCGCTTCGTATAGTCTGTAGACCATGCGTAGAATCCTATAGTTAGCGGAGAATCTATGGCCACGATGAGGATGAAAACTTAGAAATCATAAAACTAACTTTCAATTGCCACCTTTGATTCGTGCAAGTGACATTGTAAGTAAGTAAGTAAGTATGTTCTTTAATGAACCACCTGCAAACGCACTGTGGCTAAAAAAGTGGTACTGAAAAAAGTAATGTTATGTATATACATATGTACAGATACAGTGTATGCTTGTAATATACATTGTGTATAAATCGTAACGTTAAAGGACCAAGCAGTTATGCATATTCATAAGGTTCGATTCGGCCATTGGACGGATCGGCATAATGTGGACGTCGATTCAATTATTCGGACGCAGCTTTGAGACGATCCCTGGAGACCATCGAAGCCAATGAAAAACGACGGCGAAGGAAATGAAAAAACCAAAGTCAGATCTAGTTTCATTTCTTAGATCTCCTTTAACATGAACCGATACACACACGTACACACACGTACACACACACACGCGCGCACACACACACACACACACACACACACACACACACACACAAACACACACACACACACACAGCCAGCATAGACTCTCACACACACATACTGTAGATATGAGGGCCTATGGGAGGCTTTCAGAGAACAACTGAAATGCCTCCGTATGTATGGGATTACATTTGTTTTATTAGTTTAATTAAATGCGACTGTTTCTTTTTGATACATGCATGACAACCTGCATGATACAGACTTGTGTTGCTAATAGGTTTTACTTAGCCACACCCATAGGTTGTTTTGCAGTACATCTTTTTGTAGCGACATTAAAAAAGTCCTATGGTTAGATCACCTGGACCACTGAACGGGGAGTGTTTTCAATACCATTCCAAGACTCTTGCCTCCTGCATTGACCAAACATGGGCACAAACTGTGTTGGGCCTGCATTAATGTTTGGCGCAGAAAATGACAATCTTAATTCGATGTTTTTGTCTTTTGTTTTGCTTTACCACTTTATAGCTTTGATTGCAGTGTTTGCGCTTTTCATTTAGGCTGTACGTTTTATAATCCTTTCTTGATTCTTTTTCAAACTCATTTTCATCTTTCAGTTAGGGTGTACGTTTTTATCACCCTTCTCTAAATTTATTTTCTTCTTTTTTCATCCTTTTATTAATTTTCTTCCTTTATATAGCGCGAGCGTTCTCAACAGCCTTTCCTTTGAATGTAACCCTATGCGGTTGAAACGAGAGACCTTGTAGGTCTATAATGAGCACGTCGACCAGGGAGGCGGATAGATGGCGACACCTGCGCATATATATATATATATATTATATTATATATTATATATATATATATATATATATAACTGGTCATTATCTGCGTGTTGCGAAAAAATGATGTTAGAAGTACTGTTAGAAGTTATGTTAGATGTTAGAAGTCCAAGGAAACAGCTTGGATGCATTGGACACATAATTTATAATGTTTTAAATTTATGCATATATGATTCTTCAGCTTTTAGAGTAGCAAGTATTAACAGAATTTATTTATTTTTTCAGAAACTGACAATCTGTTCAAGAGTGTTAATATTTGTTGTGAAATTTATAATAAACTGGATGACTCAAAGATGGCGTCGATTAAAGGAGTATTGCAGACGAGTTTTCGAAGATTGACTTTATTGCATTAGTTTTTGCTGTTGTTGCTACAATGGAAGACAATTATAAAGAAATGCAATTTACCCGGAAGCTGCAGCTGTAGCTATCAACGTAATGACCGATGACTTGTTTGATGTTTTTATATAACACCACGCAATGCATCAATGCATCAATGCGCCAATACATCGATTCATCAACCGTTTAGTCGCTTCAAAACAAACGGAGGAAAACCCGATGCGTCTTAAGCAAGATCAAGATTGATAATAAACACACAGTCTGGTATGCAGACGACTTTCGTTTCATAGAAAACAACATAATAGTAGATTCTACCGCTTCCGCATTCTCCATTCAAACATTTTTCTGCAAGGATATTTAATTGCCTAACATCTGGCGTAGGCTAGCCGCATCCACACTGCTGTGTCAGTTTGAACACGTTAAACATTTTTCTAATCATAACATAGGTTACATAGGCCTGCCTATATATACTAAGAATTAAAAAAATATACTTCATAGGACTAAGAAAGTTTTATATATATATATATATACAAAAGAAATAATATATATAAATATTATCAACGTCTCATCCTTTCTCATATGCATGGGACCATTTGGGTATAGTCTACAGATCTTGATCTTCGTGTGTATAGGCTATATAATATTATATATACAAAAGACCAAGTGTAACTAAGGATTTTATAACATGCAGCTATACTTAGTAGAACGGATGTCCGGATACAACTAAAACTGGATTATGATCAATCTGACAACTGCATCCGGCAGCTTCATCTTTGACGTAAGTCTGACTCAAAGATGGCGTCGAAAATTGGTCGGCTATACAACAACATTCGCATCCTTCTCTTGCATCCCTCCCCCTCTCCTTTTCCGCAGCAGATAATGACCGGTATCACAGTAGGACGATATATAAAGCAGGTGTCGCCATCTATCCGACTCCCTTGTCAACGTGTTCATTATACGACGTCTCTTGTTACACCCGGATAGGATGACATTCTGGCCAGGCTAAGTTGTTATAAATTATTGTCAGTGCAGTTCGCCTGTATACTGTGTGGTACACGCAACAGAAAATTGATCTTCTATTGGTTGAGATAGGACTACATTGTTGTAAACAGACTAATGAGAGCCAAACATACGTCGAATGATTTAATGATTTCACTTTAAATCAGAATCAAGGAACGAGTGTTTAGCAAGTCGATTAATCAGAGAGTAAAATTAGACTCAGCTAAAAAGAATATACACGTACAACGAAGCCCAAATATGGTCCTACACGCGAAGTACATGTTCTTTTTCTTAAGTTACAAGTCAGGTGTTTGTACATAGCCTATAATATAGCCAATTGCCCAACTATTATGCATAGCCTATACACCATTGTTGTGCGCATATAGCTTATATGCATACAAACATAAGAATGTATATATATACGCATAAATATACAAATATTTGTATATATATATGTTTATTTGTGTATTGTTTTTTAGATTCGTGTTGTTGGCGTCTTTCGTCTGCGGTGGCTTAACTTATCTAAGGTCAACCTTCATCTGGCGATAAGACGTAATTGCTTCGCAGCTTCTCTTCCACTATATATAGTCTCTCGATCCATTCCGTCTCTCACCCTTCTCCCACCCTTTCCACAACCTTTTCACCCTCTTCCCTCACATCTTTTTTTCATTATGCCTATATACTTCGCAAACACAATTGAGGCGATCGTACGTGTGTATACGCGCATACGTGTGTGCACATAATGGGCCCTATGCACAAACAACGTCAATTGCTGCAGCAACGCTTTCGTATAGGTTCTTCAGCCATGTCCAATTAGTAGGACAACTGGACTAAAGATAGTTTTCAGTCCTAATTAGGCCTATAATGGCAGCTTAATTAGGACTGCGCGTTATGTGTCTATGTTAGGTACATATATATGCGTATACGTTATCCCGATTCATCCTCTCCCCCTTCTCTCCCCGATGTATACCTACCTGAGCTATCTCGCCGTTTCAACTCTGAACACCACCCTCCTTAGCCGTCTGCCTCTCTGCCTGCCTGACCCCTTTGAACCTTTACCTGGAACCGAGATTACGATTACGATTACGATTAGTCGTCTATATTAGACTTTTATATTATGCTTACACATTATATGTAGAATTATATCAAATGTATTTATATGTATAAGTATATTAAGTATGCATCCTGTATAATGTATATTAAGCCTATATATATGTATCAATTAGGACTGTATGTTATGTCCATATTATTAGGCCTTCGTGATAGGTCGTTATATATATCTAGCATTTAGGTATTCGCATGTTGAGGTCTGTATATTAGCTTCACTGGAAGAGCGATCGAAACGATACTGTTATCAGCACATAATTATGTTGAATAAGATCGAAATGATTTCCAACACTGTAATGCTAGCACGCATACTTCTTGGACTGCATGTCTTATATACGTATGAGACAGGCAGAGGCACTATAGGAGTTACAGAAATCGGTTGCATGTGAGAAGACTCAGTCAGCAAGAGAGGGGCCATTCGCAGTTTTAATCAAAGATTATGGACTTGAGGGATTCGGGGGGGGGGGGCGTAGAGTAATGAATAACACACTGGCGTGAAGAGCAGTAGGTACCAGGATCGAATCCCGTAGACCCCGTAAGGTTTATTCAGCCTTCCACTTGCTAGGTGGCGGCGGTGGTTAAATGAATAGTAGGCCGTGATTGGCGCCCTGATGGCTGCCGTATAAAACAGTTATATTATGAATGAGGCAGTTTGCATAATCACAGGAGAGAAGCGTCGAGGGCTAGTATTATTTCGACAGATGATGGCTTGTTTTCTCGAGCATAGTAGTACAAATTAAGAGCAACAATGAACTAGGGTAGCACGAATTAAAGATCAACATTCAACCGAAGGTTGGGATGAGGTAATATATTCAGGGGTGGAAAAAGAGTCGGGAATGCTGGACAGGAAGGATCAAAGGTAGAGTAGAGTGGAAGTGATGGACGTGAAGGAGTGGAGGTTGAAGTATAGGGTTAGTAAGGGTAATGGGGAGATTTAGAGTGGGGGAGTAACTATAGGATGAGAGATGTGGTAAAAGACTATAGACACGACAAAGGGGTATTCAGTACGTGACTGCATGGCTACTGCTGGTAGCGTTCCTGAATACAGGCAACTTGGACTCTGAGAGCAGACTGAGAATCTCTTGTACTTTTGATCACGCTAGAACGATCTGTACGATGACTGTAGTGTATGTACGTTGAAGTGACATTCGTGAAGTCAATGACAATAAACGTCTGAAGAGACTTTCGTCTACGTATAGATGCCGGGCTGATATCTCCTCACATTAAAAGGGCAGAATATCCATATCCGATAGATGCGTCACAATTCCAACCTCGTTACTTATAGCGCTATATATATAGAAATGTAGAGGCGCTATAGCATCTCTCAAAAATGTTTAGTGATTGATATAAAGACACGTCAGACACTGCAAATGGAGACGGTAAAGTCATTATCTGGTCCTTCCTTTGCTCTCGTAATTGATGATTTCCAGACCCTTTCCTAGCTCTGTCTATATATATATATGACTTCCCTCTGCACATCTTACACGCGAAATTTTCTCAGTCAAATCCGTTTTCAACACGTCATCCGACATGAGGCTGCGAAGGAGTTGCTGCCAGTCATATTATGTGCGCAGCTGAGAAAACCCTCTCCGCATCTTTCGCCTCCTTCCCTGCTTTAACTTCCCGTCGTCGTTCTAAGGGTCTGAAAAATTGCAGAGCCAAAGCCAATTACTGCGCATGCGCCAATCTCGCCGCCATTTCTGCGCAATGTCGTCTGCGAAGTCGTTGACGTCATTGAAGATGACAAGACGAAGATGACACTCGCCAGATCTGTCAATCGAGGGGTTCTATTTGGTGGCACAAACAACAGCGTATCGTTGATGGGTTTGTATATCTATCTTAGCACACATCGGCCGGATACAAGCAGTTTGTATAGGCCTATATATACACATCGGCTATATATAGACGAGTAAACTATATACGCATCATAGAAGCCCTAACGATAATTTCTCGTATAGGCCTACAGGTAAACCGATGTATGCCTATGCTGCCTAATAATACAGTAGAAAGTAAGCACTTTCTTCTCTTTATATATAGTTAGATATCCTTACAGCAGCTTCTCATAAAACCAGGCCCTAGGCCTATATATATGTACATATACATGTTTCTTGTAAATGCATAAAACAGAAACGTATACATTTGTATAGCCTATATATATGTAGCATACAATAATAGATACAATTGGGAAATCATGGGGACGAATTAGCTCTATCTATGCTTTGGTAATTGGGACGTGGAGATCACTCAAGAATGACCGGCAAAGAATTCGTATACATAGGCCTATGTTGTCTACGTGTGTGGGCTCCCTGTAGCGCTTCGTTTGGTCCCAAGCACCCATTCCGCCACATTTTATTCAAATCTCAAGACTGTACTCTTCACCCGGGGTTGGGTCGGGAGTGCTTCTGAGTAGATAACCTTGAAGAGGCGCTATATAAATTCTCCATATGAATATGCGTGTGTGTGTATGTGTATGTGTATGGGCCTAAGTGTTAAGGTTGTCCACAGATGTGTGGCGAAATTTTTTTTTCTCAGATTATAATATGCATAGGCTCGTTTTTTCGTTTTTCAAATTAACGTTATTTCTCAGAAATTGCCAGCAATTAGACAGTTTTTAGAGGTTGCTCAATAGCCACAAAGTTTTATGTGTATCTAATATGTAGGCTCGTCGCAAGAGGCTGCAATAGACCATGGCAACAACACTGTTCTATATAATGATGGAAAATGTAAACATTGCATGTTTTCAGTATACAGTGTGTTCAACTGTGTTTCTGATTTTTGGTTAAGCTATATGCAGTGTATTACTTTAGTTCGGTGGTACCCTGTAGGGGTCTGAAATTTAAATTCACTATTAGCATCTGCTATTACAAAAGCTTCTGGTCACGACCTAGACAGCCAGTGTTTTATCTAGACACCTTTTGGGGGGGGGGAAATTCCCCCCGCCAGGATTTATGTTTCCCCCCAGAGGCCAGCAATATTTTAATGTAAAAAAGTCATCAACTTTTTTCAAAGATGAAATTCCCAAACAACGTCGTTGGACGTTGGAACACGGATGAAATTTGTCAAAAAAGGTCGCCCTTGTTGGTCCCCCCACCGACAAACCTTGTTTCCCCCCTCAGAAGAAGGGGACTAGATTAAACACTGCTAGACAGCGCGTCTTTGTCTAGCTCTATGGTTCGTCGCAAACGATTAGAACATCGCTCTGCAAGTGAAAGTAGCATTCGACAAGAGTTTCATGCAATTGAGAAACCCCTTTTGATCATCCACTGAGGTGGAAAATGATGGACACCACAAGCTTGGCGTACCACAAGTCAAAGATTGACAGACTAGCGGTTGGAGTACAACTGGATGTAATATTGACATAATATTGGGAATGGTCAGAATTCCCTCTGGTACTGGGCAAGGAGAAGCCAACGCAACCTTTAAGTTATTCATAGTTTGGGAAGTAGGCCTACAAGCTGGCAATGCAGGTATAATATGCTTCGACACAACGGCTTCTAACACAGGTCCTCGTAATGGTGCATGAATCTTGCTACAACAGTCGATTCAACGAAATCTAAAGTACTTCCCATGCTGACATAATGATCTGCATGAAATAATTACCGCAAAGTTTTCGCCACTTTTATTGGTCCTAGTGGCGGTCTAAACACGTACATTATTTGAAAGGTTTCAGCAGTTCTGGCCAAATATCAATCAGATAAACTATAAACCGCTAGAATTAAGACACTCCACTTGATAATTCAATGCTGTATCAGCTCAGGTAAAGAGCCTGTTCGTCGTTACAGGCTGTTCTGTAAGCCAACATTTACGGTTCCTATGTTTTTACATGAGAAGACTACAGAGAAATGATTGAACTCCGCCTGCTGGCTACAGGCTGCTAATGGATAAGCAGTCTCATTTCCGGCTGTCTGGTGCACACAACATGGCCAGATGGATGACCATGCAAAGTCATTTATTGTATGTATGTACGTGTGCATGTACGTGTGTCTGTATGTATATATGTATGTATGTATGTATGTACGTATGTATGTATTTATGCATGTATGTATGTATCTGGCTATTTATAAAGTGACCGTTAAGAATCACAGGAGGCGATAAAACAACTAAAGTCCTATCTAAACGATCTAAAAAAGGTGCGATTTAACGACGGTTGAAAACGTCTCTTTCTTAGTGAGAAAACTAAGCCTGTGTATTATCAATCCAGAGATAGAATGTTTGCGACAGACAGTTCCATGCACGAGAAAGCAAGATATGTTCGCTTCCATCGGCCGCAGGACGTTAAACTGTCATCAGAACTCGACAAACGAATAAGTAAACAGGACAATATAATTATATCAAAAGTGTAGAAGAGATTTTTCGCCCGCGCTGTACAGCCGAACATGTTTGCAGACGATGCTGTAGGATCAATCGCGACTGCATTACCATTCTATGGAACTTCATCCTTTTGTCCGCGCCAGAGACTAAGCACCACTGCGGACGACATCGCTATAACATGGTCGGTGACGCATTAATTTAGGGTCGCACCGCCTATATGGAGGACTTAAGGGAGACGAGCTGACGAGGTACAAGTTGTGGTGCAGTAGGAGAAGAAGGAGGAAGAAGAAGAGGATGTAGAGGAGGATCGTACGCAGGGTTGAATTGATTTGCACTCAGTTAATTAGGTAATTACTCAAAGTTACGGCTGCTTATACGCTGTCATGGGTGCATTGCAGAGAGAGACAGACAGACAGAGACAGAGACAGAGACAGACAGAGACAGACAGGCAGACAGACAGACAGAGACAGAGACAGACAGACAGACAGACAGAGACAGACAGGCAGACATGTATACAGACAAAGACAGAGACAGACAGAGACAGACAGAGGCAGACAGACAAAGACAGACAGACAAAGACAGAGACAGACAGAAAGACATAGAAAAATAAGAGAGAGAGAAAGAGACACACAGACAGACAGACAGAGACAGACAGAGACAGAGACAGACAGAGACAGACAGAGACAGACAGAGACAGACAGAGATAGACAGAGATTTTTCGCTCACGCATGGAAAATTGATAGAACGTCAGAGAGAGAGAGAGAGAGACAGACAGACAGACAGACAGACAGACAGAGAAACACACAGACAGATAGAGACAGAGAATAACAGAGGCAGAGAGAAAACGAAGGCCGTCGGTACAGGAGAGATTTATACTGATCAACGTGGCAATATGATATAAGAGTTGTCGAGTACATAAGACTATTTATTGGTTCTGTGAAGACATGTGAATACAGATCATTGGAGAAATTTAACAACGCGTTCTTGTTTTCACAATGGAAAACAATCTGTAATCTGTCATCATTCTGTATTCATAAAATCCTCTTCTGTTGACCACCATCTATATGCAGACGACACCCAACTCTTCATACCCTTCTCCCCCAGCTATTTCTCCTCCTCCATTGCTCAACTACGCGATAATATTATCAACCTTTCATAGGCCTACACCTAATTTCTATATGGAAGTCCTCCAACCTCCTCTGCCTCAACCCTGCCAAAACAGAATTTATTATCCTTTCCCTTCCAGATCAGATCAAGAAACTTCCCAACCATTCCATACACCTATCCACCCACTATCTCTCACTTTCACCTTGACTTACCTGTGCGCAGCGCACGCAATCTTGGCATTACCTTTGGCCCACATCAATCCTTCTCTAATCACATCTCCAACCTCTCGCGCACCTGCTTCATGTAGGCCAGGGGTGGGCAAACTTTTTGCACATGGGGCCACATTAAACGACAAAAAACTTCGGAGGGCCGGATAACAAATTTTTAACTTTAATAACGACTAACATGAATAGAAGTTTGCTTATTTAAAATATATTAAATACACTTTGGCTGTTACTAATGAGATGTATGCGACTGTGAACATGAATGCATTTAATTAACAAGTTTCCCATAATTCGGTGTGACTGCGCTGGTTGCAATTCACATGCAGTTTGAGTTCAAGTTTAGATCACTTAACTGAGACCTGTAGGCCTACTTGGATTTGGTTATCTTCATAGTTGAAAATCTTTGTTGACAGATGTAAGTGAATGCGAATAACACAAACATTTTTAAAGCAAAAGTTTGTAGATTTGAGAATTTTTCCTTCCTGAGCGAAGAAATGAATGTTATCGGGTCTGGACCGTCTGGTCCTTTGAGCTGTTCTTTGAGAACAATGTCACGTTGTGGATCGGCTATAGGCCCTAACTCCAGCTGAAGCTCCGTATATATGAGCTAATTGTCAAAGTGAAATGTGAACGGTATAGTAAGCACAGCATAGGCCCTATTTAGTCTCAATTAATTTAAAATCCACAAATCGTCTGGCGAACTCTTTTGTCAAACTTGACAGCTGAAGGCTATTTTTCCTCAGACTCTACTGTGACAGTTTTCAACTGGAGGGTAGGAAAGTCTCTGTAGTTTTGTTCTTTCATGATTCATCTGCTTTGAAAGCAACATTAGCCTTAGGCCTACTTGAACGGATTTCACTTCTGCGTATAGAGATTATGTGCATAAACCGCTGCGGGAAAGTGGGGCAGACCGGCAGAGTTATTACATGAGTTATTATACAGAGAGACCAGTATAGTAAGTAAAAGAGCAGCGCCCAGTGAGTAAAACGAAGAAAACTTCACGCGGTCTGATTTTTTTATTTTCTGAAGAATTGTGGGGGCCGGATAAAAAGTGTTGGCGGGCCGGATCCGGCCCGCGGGCCGTAGTTTGCCCACCTCTGATGTAGGCTATATTCGCGACCTCCGCTGCATTCGACCCATGCTTGACTTTGACAACAATGCTAAGTCAAGGGGCAAATTTTTGTTAACTTTAGACCTGCGATGTCTCAACTGTCCCGTTATAGGTAGGCATATATATACATAATATATATAGCAGGCCCTATTCCACATTATCTTTTCCAGTGCTAGTCGTTCAATGGACATTTATTAAGGTCTATTAGTATTTCAAGTGAATTTAGCTAAAGAAATCTTGTAGTTCGCGCGAGTTAAGGATTTTAAAATGAATCAGGAATGTGCCAGAGTAAGAAATGAAGATAATGGCAGTCTTGTTGTCAAGACCTTAAACCTCAAGACTAAGACCAAGACCAAGACCTTAAACCTCAAGACCAAGACCAAGACCAAGACCTTGAACCTCAAGACCAAGACCAAGACCAAGACTTTGAACCTCAAGACCAAGACCAAGACCAAGACTTTGAACCTCGAGACCAAGACCAAGACCAAGACCTTGAACCTCAAGACCAAGACCAAGACCAAGACCCAAAAAATCGCAATCAGGTCAAGACTTCTAAAAATTGTCAAGTCGGAATATTCGCTATTTTAATGAAAACATGAGTCTTTTATTTTATTCATGCAAATTAACTTTAAATGCAAACTGCAGAGAAATCCGAATTTGTATTCAAAAGTCCTTCATGCAAACTATTATCCCAAATGCCTTTTGTATATAAATTTTTATAAAAGCAATTCGCTCAGAATTTTCTGACCAGGACGTGCCTGGTGGGCCTTATAGAAATTCCGCCATGTGAATAAAAACACGTTCTACAGATGCTGAAGTCGCTGACACACACAGTAGGTTTAATTTGCTCTTCAAGCACTGGATGTAAACGTACAATAGTGAGTCATTTTGAAATCTTCCCATGGTTTATCATACCGTCTGATACAGAATGACTGTTGCTGCCAATGGGTTTTCCTGACCAACAAGACTAACTTGTATCCATCCATAGATATTGGTCGTATGATGCAGGCAGGCTTGATACAGAATTCTTGAGTTCTGTTAAATGTATTGACAGCCGGTAGTGGTCTTGGTCTTGCGAGACCAAGACCAAGACTTTGAACCTCAAGACCAAGACCAAGACCTTGAACCTCAAGACCAAGACCAAGACTTTGGTCTCAAGACCAAGACCAAGACTTTTAAAAACGAATTCGAGTGCACTCGAGACCAAGACCTTGGTCTCGAGGACAACAAGACTGGATAATGGCTATTTTCACCAATAGCGAAGATCAAACTAGCAGCAGGAAAGATCAGGCTATTATATCTGGTATACGAAAGAGGAGGGTAGGCCTCTAACTTACGATAGAGAGATGCGATGGATGCGGTTTTATGCTGAAACAGGAGAAACTCCAAGACTGAAATAGGCTATGTGAAAGCATCATGTATCCTATTATTTGCGCCCAGCTTTCAACAGGATACAAACGAACAAAGATACTTTTAAGTTTTTACAAGTGAAAGGAGGTTAATGCACGAGGCAATGTACGCGTCATAAACCACGTGCCCTGTTAATCAGATGTTGGCTGGATCTGTTCAAAGGTAATACTTTATTCAGCAACTGTGCTTTGAATGGAATTATCTCCCAGGAAATCACTTTTTCAGCAGTTTCAGCGCACGTGAATAAGCTGGTGCCTTAGTTTTTGCACTTGGGTTTCGAGTTGCGCTTTAGAAGTTTGGAGTTTAGATTAGGCTTACGATTCAATCGTTTAGAGGATTACACTTTATTGAATAACTAGACAGACACAGACATTCAGAGGCATTTCAACTCAATGTTACGGAAAACACGGTGTTAAAACGTAATTTTCTATCGCAGAACAGATGACAGCGTAAAAGGGTTAATTGCTATGAAATGGAATTTAGGAGGAAGAGGAGTTTACCCGAACAGTATCGCAGCCAAACGAGACACGATAAACTAATCAAGTTATGGCGCTGCGGAACCTCGTTGAACAGAGACCACAGGAAAAGAAAACAGTCACAAAGGAGAATAATTAGCTTAGACATGCACTCAGATGTTGAACAACGCTTAGGGCTAAATCATTCGCTGCCCGTTGTTTCTCCTTTCTTCCGTCCGTCCGTCTGTCTGTCTGTCTGTCTGCCTGCCAGCTGTTGTCTGCCTGTCAGTGTGCTGTCTGTCTATAGCCAACTACAATGTCTATTTCCCTCATGGGCGTCTGCAGAAATTTTGTTACAGGGAATGTGGCAAAACCATGTAGCAGAAAAATCGTCTTAGAAGGAAGCAGATCCGGTTGACGTGAACATATTCTCATATCGGACCCATGAAGGCCCAGGTGGGAATATGGGTGAATGCTTATGGGCAATATTTGTGTAGGCCTAATAGTTGGAAATAAACTTTGCAATATAATAAATAGATAAAAGTAGACAATAATTCAAAAAAGGTATACTGTTTAGCACATGCATATATTTGAGAATACAAATAGTGTAAGTAATGAACTGTTATGGAAAAACTCAGTGCTGACTCTGCACAACTACATATATATTATCACAGAGAAACTGAAGGCGTCGATCTATCACTGTCGAATTCACCCACGATATTCTTCATAAATTCTTTTCTGTACTAGTTCATTTCGCTTTCTGTATAGGCCCCATTCTATGTACACTCTTTTCTTTCTATACCTCAATTTTATTAGTCACACCCACAAGGGTTGGGTTCACAGAGTTTCTTCGTAGAATTTGGCGGATCGCGCTTGGACTATAAGAGACCGTGGTCCAATGCAGATTGTAGGAGTTAGTGTGCGCTTTTGACAGCCTCATGTGACAGCCTCACGCTGATCTAAATCGCGCAAGGGGGATGCGATCTGTAAGGGAAAAGCAGGGTCTTCGTCATAGATGCGACGAGAGAAACCAGGGTCAAAGCAAACATGACACCCCAGTCTCGACGCATGCATTTGTTCGAAATCCCATGCACCTTCTCTATGTGAGAGAGGGATCAAATATCCATGCTGGCTCAACTCTGATAGGCCATGAGGAAGGTGAAACTCCCATCTAGGGCCTAGTTCAATGAAAATACAGTTATCCATAGGGGCCTAGGCCTATATAGTTTTCACATTTCTCGAGGTCTTTCTGCCCTGCTTCGCACCTTCCATCCAGCGAGCCCTTACCCAAGCAGTTAGCATCGAATATGTTGAAGAAGGCAATGTTGAAGAAATCTATGTATTCCATGTCGTCATCTTTATGCGTGCATTGATCATACGCTCGGAATTACTGGGTGCGCCTAGCTGACACGCAGTGGTCATATTTCAGGTTAAATCGTCTGCAAACCATTTGCCTTAGTGCGTGGCACTGAACATCTTGGTACTGGCTTGACACCCATAAATCACACACAAGTATGGACCCATATATTGAAACCTGTGTTTCGGAGCATCTGTTACTGTTCAATATTATAGATCTCTCGAGGATCATTTCTGTGGCTATATAACAGATGTAAAACAGTGTCCTAAACATGCAGTCAGAGATCTCCTGTTATATTGTATGGGCCATAAATGCCAAACAGAGGGAAAGAGGCAATTAAATAGAAAGGTCCATGCAGCTAAGCTTATATGCTTATATCGCCATCGACCATGCAGTGAAGCAGCCTCAAGGCACAACAATCGCCTTAATATATACATATATATATATATATATACACACATATATATATATATTTATATATATATATATACTGTCATGATGTAGAAGGCAATGCACAACCTCGTCTCGAGACAATATATATATATATATATATATATATATATATATAGGCCCTATATATGTGTGTGTGTGATTGTGTGTGTGTGTGTGTGTGTGTGTGTGTGTGTGTGTGTGTGTGTGTGTGTGTGTGTGTGTGTGTGTGTGTGTGTGTGTGTGTGTGTGTGTGTGTGTGTGTGTGTGTGTGTGTGTGTGTGTGTGTGTGTGTGTGTGTGTGTGTGTGTGTGTGTGTGTGTGTGTGTTGGTGTTAATTGACCTTGAGTGCCATTGTCTTGGTTTTGGGTTTGACCTAGTCTCCCGAAGACATCATGGTAGCTAGGGGCAATTATTTGTCTGAAAGCTTCCAAGTCTGATGAAAATTAAAGTAATTAATCATTGTAACTTTTTGTCCATTGCGGAGTCAAAGTCTTGGTTGGTCTTAAAGGTAACTGTAGGCTATTGGCCTTGGTCTTCGCATCAGTGTTAAGATCTCCGTCACAAATCCCTACTACCGCATAAAGTACGTGGCCTGACACAGTGTACAACTGTACACGTAGTACTAGCTAGTCCTATAGTTAATCTTCTGCCATAATTTGTCAGAACGAGCGAGATCAGAAAGTGAAAGTCTATGAAAATTAATTACTTAAGTAGCTTTATGGCCTTTGCAGGGTGTGCGCCTCAACCTAAGTCTTAAATAAAGGTTATTGTAATGGCCCTGGTCTTTAGCAATGTCAAGGCTATTGTCAGTCTTACCGCCGCCTCAGCACCTTTTATGTAGCGCCGAGTACTTCAAGCAGTTTACAGCCTAAAGTCAGCTTAATGTCTCTGGCAGATTCCAGTGTCAAGATGTAGATGTCATAAAACAACAGTGAACCCGGTTAGTTCATACAGTGGTGACCGTCAAGCCCTATTATTATTATTATTATTATTATTATTATTATTATTATTATTATTATTATTATTATTATTATTATTATTATTATTATTATTATTATTATTCCGGATATTTCTATAGCGCCTCTCGAAGTCAACTACTACTCAGAGGCGCTCCCGACTACAGCATTGGTATACTGTGCCGGAATTTTCACGCCGAAGCGCCACGAGCAATTGCGAGTGAAGGACTTGCCCAAGGTCCGTACGCAAGGGCTAGAGTGGGATTCGAACCTGCAACCCTCCGGTCACAAGGCGCCGAACTTACCACTGAGCCACCACGCCCCACAATGTATGGTCATCCGCTTGTTTACATCGCTGCTTAGAACCTCATAAATGGCCAGCTGCCTTGCATACAGATCAACCTTGGAGCGAAAGCGTTGCTGACCCCACCTAGCGATTAAGCAAACACGACTTCAGTTTCTACAACCACTTTCCAACGCTCAAGCTATAGTCGCACAAGTGAGCCTTTGCTCCAGCCGGAGCCGTTCAAAGTGTTTAGAAATACATTGCAACTGTATTTTGATATAGCCCTCCTTACAAAGTTCAGAAGTGCACACGACAGAACATCGATGGCTCTGGGTCGCAACGCAACGGCTTGAGGCAGATTCGAACCTGTGACCCTCCGGTTACAAGGCACCCAACATATCACTACACCACAGCGTCCCCAGTGTCCTGTCACTGGATTGGTGTACACGGATCGTGTTAACGCCGTAGCTGAACTTCGATTGAAGCGTGTGAAGAGGTGTGTAATTTGAGCTTTACAGACCCCGAGATAGACAGATAGGGTACACACCGGTTACAAAAAGGTCTGACAATGAACTATCAATAGTACAGGTGGCACCGCCGATTCCAAGCCATTCCAACACACAAAATACGCGTATGTCGCAAATGCTTTAGCCGTTTTTCTACCTTAATTGACAAAGAAAATAAGACAGACGAAAGACAGACAGATATATACAGACAGAAAGACAGACAGAGCAGTGCCGGCCTTAGGGGGCGTGCGAACCGTGCGGTCGCACGGGGCCCGCAACTTAGGGGGGCCCGAAAATTTCACAGAAAATTAACACAAACCATAATAATGATATTATGGTTTTAATTAAATCTTCTCTTTTATCAATAAAATAAAAGTCAACTTCCTCTATATCCCAGACTTTTCGTGTATAGTTCAGTTTGACTTGTTGTAAGAAACTTACTTGTTAACAATCTATACTAAAATAAAATGATTAGCAATGAAAAACAGTTTAACTTGTGTCATAGGACATGGGGGCCCGTACAGTATACTCTGCACGGAGCCCGAAATATCCCCCTTAGAGAAATGGAGTATTCGGTTTAGTTTGCATTTTTGGCGGTTTCTAAGTGTATTCAGTCGTACTGTTTGGATTTATTGCACACATAAAATTTTTGAATTGCGTATCTTTAGTTTGTACGTCGACCTGAAATCAATTAATTTTACTTTGTTTTTGGTGATTTTGACTGGAATTTCGTCGAGGCTATCGTGATGCGTATGACGAGGGGGGATAGAATAGTTCATCCCACCGGATACTCTAAACCGGTTTATTCCATCCGGGGGATACGCTTTAGGGGGGATAGAATATCTCGGGACACCGGCACTGGACAGAGATAGACAGACAGAGATAGAGTTCTGATACAGAACAGCACAAAGACAGAGAGATAGAAAGATATAGGAGAGAGAGAGAGAGAGAGAGAGAGAGAGAGAGAGACAGACAGACAGACAGACAGACAGACAGACAGACAGACACAGACAGAGACAGACACACAGACTGAGACAGACAAGACAGACAGAGACAGAAAGACAGATTTTTTATACAGAGCAGCACAAAGACAGAGAGATAGGCAGATATAGGAGAGACAGACAGACAGACAGACAGACAGACAGACAGACAGACAGACAGACAGACAGACAGACAGACAGACAGACAGACAGACAGACAGACAGACAGACAGACAGACAGACAGACAGACAGACAGACAGACAGACAGACAGACAGACAGACAGACAGACAGACAGACAGACAGACAGTTTGGATACAGAGCAGCACAAAGACAGAGAGATAGACAGATATAGGAGAGAGAGAGACAGAGACAGAGAGACAGAGTCCTGATACAGAGCAGCAATAAGACATCACTGCCACAGACTCTTAACCGGCGGCAACAGCAGGTCACGTGAATGAATTCCAGTGACAACAACCTCAGTATATTACAGAGACAATTTCTACGTATATTTTAAAAACCTTTGATTACAAGAATAAAACTGAACAGACAACTATGTTACGCATAAAGTAATTAATACCGTAATTACTTAATCGTTTAATGTCTTATTTATTACCATAAATAATTGTCTTTTAAGTTTCTCAGAGCATCCTTGAAATTCAACAAAATGTGCAAAAGAACACACAGCTCGATAAGAATGCAAATCTGGCGACAAAGAAATAACGAGATTCGTCATCACAAACCAATTAACACAAACACTATTAACAACACATTTTGGCTGTACATTTAGTAAAAATCTGGAATTTATTATTCAGATGCCTGTTTTCCCATAAGGGGCCATCCATATATTACGTATGCAAAAATTGGACCCCTCCCTGTTCGCACTCGCACTTTTTTCCACCACCTGCATATGTACAGTTGACGCACCCCTCCCAAGACCAGCTGCAGAATGCGTCAGTTACACACGTCCAGGCAGCGACTGTCTGCACTTTAGGCCAGATTGAAGGATGAGTAATCCATGGACTCACTGTTGAGTTGTGTGATAGTTTAATAATAGCGTTCAGAGGTAAGGTGGCATACAAGTGACACCTCTCCCACAGTCCTACTTCCTCTGGTAGTACCAGATAGCTGGAAAGACTGAACTCTAGCTCACTTGAAGGCCAATCAATTTGCATACGTACATTATCACTAGACCCCCCCCGCCCCGTAAGCGTACGCAAGCAAATGCATTTCGGTTACCCCCCTCCCCTCCATGCGTACGTAATATATGGATGGCCCCTAAAACAAAAATGCAACCGGCGACAGCAGTGTGCAATAAATATTGAAAAATAAATTAAATGTCCGGAATGTAAAAGTAAATTTCCATCGGATATAGGATGTGCAACCGGCCCCCGTAAATCTGCCTTGGAGAGGTTAGACAATATAAACGTTTAGATAAAATTTTAATGGCTCTAAGTCAAGCCCCCACTCATGGAGTTTCAGGACTAAATTGCCATCCAAATACACACCGACCTGAGGGGTCATCCAGAAAGGACGTCTGCAAAATATGACCTACTTTGGACTCCTCCCTCCCCCTTGTCTGTATTTGACCTTAACTTCCCCCTTTGCGGACGTCTGCACGCCAAAGCCAATTTTTAATGTCATCATCAGTCTTTTTACAATTATTCCAGTTCCTGTGCACATTTAAGTGACAGTTCAAGTTCCACATCAGGATGTGCAGTAATAAAAGCCTCTTTAAAGTCTCAGTTTATACCGTACTTGAGGTTTTAGGCAATCACCTCACTGACCTTTTCATCTTTTGGGAAGGTTGAAATAAGGTGGTGTTTAAAAAACTATCAAATTTAAAAATTTAGATGTGGACTTCTGCACTGGTCATAACCCCTCGCCTTGTCCGCATTTGGATGATCTTCCATCCTCCTCATTGCAGACGTCCTTTATGGATGACCCTGAAGGGATTTAACCTTTTAACGACGAGATGGTTTAGTTTTCCATACATTTTAGAGAATGCTCATCATTAAAGTGTTAAAGGTTGAAACTTAGCCTCAGAGATACAGTGGCCGTGGTTTTTAACACAGCACAAGTCATAATGAATCGAAAATTGTCAGTTTAGAGCTCTGGCAAATAATGAGGTCAATATAACCTTCTTGTTTTTAATGAATCAGCCACAAGAGCTCATGAATCAATATTCAGTAGACAGAAAATGAAGGCCTCACCCACAATGAATATAAGTATATAAATGCTGCAGTGGAGCAAGTTACAGCTAAGAGATGCAATGCTGTAAACTATTTAACTCAGCATCCATTGCATAATTTTTCTGGAACCAAAGGACTTAAGAGTAAATCACACCATACTTAGTCATGTCAAGGAGTGTTACGACAGTTGCGGTCTTTTGACCACATACACAACAACACCAATCCAACTTACACGATGACGACAACCTTATTTCAGACTGTTTTCCATATTCCAAAACACTGCATCGAAAACACCAGGAGCAGAGACTGAGCATGACTGATAAGAAATCTTCAAATGTTCTCGCAGAGTTACACATGCAAAGGCTTCTCAAGAAAGTCACTGTTTAGGAGACTTTAAAGTTCTCAGACAATAGTTTCATTTAATATCTGACAGTTAATTAATTATTAATGCATGAGCATAGGAATGCAAAACACATTTAAAACATAAAAGTGCAATAGGAAAATGACAAAAAGCCTAACGAGCGAATCAACTTCAGATCAGTAACTTAAAATTTGATGCACTGTGCACATCAAAATTAGGTTGTCAAAACACAGGTAAGACCATCATATTAGAAATGTTCTTCACAGCCCATATTTCACTACACAAATACTCTAACAGAAATTAATGGAAAGAAACCGGATAAATTGAAAACTAATAACTACAGCATAAAAACATGCAAAAAGATGTATAGAAGCAGGAAAGTTTCGGTACTTGAAGTAATATCGTGAATTCTTAATATCATGCACTATTAACATTTCACATTATGCAAACGTTATAGGAATCAATGCAAAAACAAGAGAAAGAACAGAAGCACTGACAAAACAGCAGGTTGAGACAAAAATATAAGGAGCAACTGAAGAGATGTATGTAATAACTTTGTTGGACCACACACAGAAAGCAAACGCTACGTTATCTACACACATTCAGTTAAATCATACCAGAAGTTTGCACACAACTACCACTGTCCCTAAGCACTACATTTCAGTCCTTTCATGGCCCAAACTGCAAATCAGGACTCTGTGATTTGTCACTCGCAGGCTCAGAACCTAAAATGCAGAAATGAACACCTCCTAATATCCTCACGTGTGGGAGACGTATATAAACCATGTGTTCAAGAAGAGACAATGTATGGTCACAGATAAAACACCAACCCACATTCTACAGATTACACGATGACAGTATGTCTGTGTGTGTGTGTGTGTGTGTGTGTGTGTGTGTGTGTGTGTGTGTGTGTGTGCGTGACCTGCAGGGAGAAAGAAACCAAATCTGGGGTTTCTGGATTAAATAAGCCCTGACGTTGGACGATGTCATCGGGACATTTTGCAAATTTCTACACGTCCAAAGATGAACACCTAAAAACTGAATTTCTGAGAAAATGGACTAAGAAATTTGCAGGCATTTAAACCATTGCTCCAAAAGTCACAGCTAAAATTAGTAGGTATGTAATATGACAAGTCTCTGTAATTATTCTAAGTTTGAACCATACCAACTTTTGATGCAGCAAGCTACTGAAATGTCACATAATAAAAAATCAGGGACAAAAGGAGTATTGTCCCATGTTCAATAGGCGGTTTACTAAAGGTCCAAAAGCTAGTAATTATTTTTTTAATTCTGCAATCAAATAAACTTATGCAAAGTAACTCTAAACCACTTAACTGCCTAAACAAGTTTTAAATTAATAAAATTTACCAAATGCAGGAGTTTACTTCGTTTTCTGCAGTAGACATTGTGTTGCCAAGTTTCAGTGTCCAATTTTACCAATTATATAACACTTTGGTGGCTTTACTTTACGAGTAGTACAGTTTAGTCATTCTGGTGGTGGTATGTGAAGCTCATCATTACCAAGCATTGCTTTTTCTGACTAAAGAACAAGTGAGACTAAAACTTGCAGACTACTGATACTGGTGAGTAAAAACCCACTAATGACAAGAAGAGGTGGAGGAAGAAAATGAGTGTGAAGCTCACAAGTTCAATAAGTCCAGATTGGTAAAAATAGGTTCAGTTAATCATGACACCAGCTGGTGAAACAGATTTGGAAATGTCTCCTGGGAATGACCACTCCCTTATGCTGTACTCCTACCTGCAAAGTCTTCATAACGACTATCATAATCAACGCTCTCTTCACAGAAGTATTCCATCAAGGTATCTTCAACAGTGTCAAGTCCAGACACAGATCTACCATGAAACTAAAGCCTCAGGGCCCCCATCCCCAGAAGTGACTCAGACTGTAGTGCACAATGCACAAAGGTCTCATATAACAGTTCAAGCTTCAGGGCCCAAAAAATGTAAGTCCACATCTGGTCAAGTCCAAAACAGCTGAGTTTTAATTACATCTTTCAAGTGACTACAACTTTATCCAGTTCCCGACACCGGTCGCCTTAGTACAGATCATGTATCATCAAACAAACACTGAATACATATGGATAAAAGTGGACTGCCAATCATCATTGCCGAGAAAAAATAATATTGCACCTTGTGCTACGGTACATCCACTTTCAATTTCATCTATCTTAGCTTAAATTATGCTCATATTAACATGCATACAGACATGTTACCATTGCATATCCATGAGATACTTCCAGGATAAGGTAACATAAGTCGGTTGGCTTTGGCTAGTCACAAAATAGTAATTTCTTTCATACCTGTCTAATGTAAGCTGCTAAATAATAACACAATAAAGGTTAATTAGCAGTAATTTACCTGTAACTCAAAACCAACATCTTCAAATTGTTGGCATTAACCACTACAATGATACTCTTTACTTATAGGCCTACAACTTCGTAACAACTTACTTTTATTAAAAAAGAGGTAAATCAGTATAAACCATTCAATATATCAAATCAGAAAAGCTTGTTCTATGCTTGCAAAATTGACACACTAAAATAGTCTAAAATAATAAGGAAGAAATTAGGCAAACCCCACTTATAGTACCTTTTCAGATTTATCATTTCTGCCATATAAATGAACTTTGTTTACTCAACATTAGTAAATTTGTTATTCCTGCAGCATGATTCACACCCAACACAAGCTCAAACAATCACAGACCCAGTGTGTGAAAAATGACTCCACATACATTCAAAACTTGATTTGCTTAGTAAATACACACACCTGATTTGGTAACTTTTTCCCAGCGGTCAAATATATTTATATGCACAAACAAACAGCAACGAATCAAATGAGAGAACACTTTGTAGTGAGACCTTAGTTGTTGAACACGGTTTGTTTCCAAGTCTCACTCAAACATCAAATGGTCATACAAAAATTAAGTGTCTCAGATCAAGCAGAAGACCATAATAAATATGGACTCTTCCAGCCAAGGGGTTTCAGGTTATCACAGCGTCACACTCCAGTTGGAAAGACGAAGAAAGTACACAAATTGGTGAAAACTGCGATGGCACTCTACCGACAATTGCCATCTGGAAGGAATGTTGTCCTCCACAGACCCAGTGGCAGAGGAATGTATGAGCCCACCATCTTCTACCATTGGCAGGGGACTGCTCTCTGTTGGGGTTCATGTGTACCCTGCATTGTTTTTCTTCCTCAACACAACATAGTCCAGGAACTTCAAGCATCACATCCACTATCAGCTTTGTTTGGAAATCTGGTCACTTATTAATTACAGTTTTGTTCTTAATTGACTTTAATGTCATTAGTAAGCAGTGCTTTAATGAGGTATATAAAAGCAGCTTTAGTAAGTGTCCACATACATTCATACACAATTGAATCAATGTTTTAATTTTAATTAATTCTATGTGGTCCATTACGATATTTCACAGCTCCTACACAAGGGCAAATAAATATTTAAACACGGAAACACAATATGACTTACATTACTACGAAGCAATTCAATTTCCTAGATTGCATTCCAATTCAAACAACTGTAAACTGAGTTTCACGCAAACAACATGAATCTACGACTTCTAGTTGAAACAACGATCGATGGGCAGAGACAAACCTTACTGTAACACATGAGTTTTTACTTCAACCTAAGCCATGGTAAATACCAGGGGCGCCCGCAGCGTGATGCACTGCGTCCACCACCAAATCAAATCCACACACTAGGAATATGCATCGCATCGATATTTTTGAAAGCAATTGAGTCACCTACATAACAACCAAAACAGAACATTGTTAAATAATTTTTAACCAAGAGCGGAAATAAATGCTCACAGAAACAGTATTTTGTTAAACGGCAAGTTAAAGCATTTAGATGTTATCTAAATTGAAAATTGTTTTGTTGTGCGTCCAATTTTTTAAGCCTGCGGGCTCCCCTGGTAAATACGGCAACCAAGACTACACAGCATGTTTTTCTACAAATGAACCATTTTGAGATCTATATCTTTTGATAGAACAACCAACGTTCATCACTGGGTAGGAGTGGTGTATGATATTATCTGATAAAATCATTCTAACTGTCGAGGACATACGAATGCTTTCATAACATTTCCGTAGATAAGTGGACATTATAAGCAAATGGAACAGAAGTTACTACGAGAAAAGCATCATAAGTGGACTACATCTGCAGGCCCTTGGCAAGTAAGCACCTGGCACAAGCACAGCTGTCTCTGTGTAAAAATTCTCCCGAAAAAACATTTAATCTTATCTCATGTTGTAACTTTTTAAAGCTGCCTGTTCCAGCCACACGAGAGTTCAACAATTGTCCAGCTACGTATATACATAAATACAAAAGATCAGATACTCAGAAAGTTACAACATGAAGTGCACACAGATATTGATCAGCAGAATGAATGCAACATGGAACAGTTAAAACTGTAAGCAGAAACATATACATTAGCATATAAATGCATGCAGCACAGTCAGTGGCAATTTTCACTTCTGTCTAAAACACTCAATATTACCAATCTGATTGGCCTTCTACGTTTGCTACCACTAAATACAACCTCTGCCATGATGTTCCAAAATAGTTGCACTTTTACTCTTTCCACTAAGTACGAACATCCTTTGTAATACTCCCAAACTACTCTCCCACCTTTATACCACCACTACATATGATGCCTCTAAGTAATGTCCCAAAAAAGTTGCCATCTTCACTCACCCACTGCACATATGATGCACCTGCCACTACAAAGCACTCAAAGTGAATTCCTAGATAGAATATCTTTATTTCTCTTTGCCACATGGCACTGTAACTCAGGAGATTCTAAATGTGCATATAATACTATACGACTCTTTGGTTTCTTACAATTTTTCTTGCTCTCATAAAAGACAACAAGAAGCTGAGACATTACTTTGGCGCGCAGGGTCAAACTTTACAATTCACTACAGTTTTGGCTTTCTAAAAACCAAAAGAGGCAGAAATATTCAGTATACTGCCAAAGTTCACAAATATCAACAGAATTATCAGCAAAAGAAACAGTCCTCATGGCCACGTTAAGACATCTGTGACCTTGTATACGGCATTCATGGATCAGTTCTACTTGATGACTTTGTCTATGAACTCCATAAATCGCCGTGCATACTGGTCCGGCTTCACGGTGGATATTTCAGCACCAGAGCCGTGTTTTACGGTCTTTGCAGCTTGTGCCGTTCGTTTCTTTACTCCGTAATGAGTCAGGATGTCGATGAGGGCCATAAAATAGATCTCCTGCTTTCCACATTCTGTAATTTAATTTCAAATCACTTTATTTACTATCATTTTCCTGTCATAGTTACAACTATTAGGTATGGCAATAAGTAACAACAAATTACATACCATCAAAAACCTGTCAGTCATTTGTATAAGGTTACTTACAAACCAGCATTACAGACTGATCTTCTGAATATTGACCTGATTACGGCTTGGTTTTGGTGAGCGATCGGTTGAAGCCCTGTGCATTAGAAGTTACTAATTATTTTAATTTTATTATTGATGAAAAATGGGAGATCAAGAGACTCCACTGCCTGTTACTTCTAAATTTACCAAAGTTCTGAGTAGCACTCAAATAAGTTATGGCTGACAGCCTACACCCAGTCCCATGAAATGCTAAAGCCAGAAAGACCAAACCAAAATAAACTGAACATTTTTACAATTGTATCAAAAGCGTGAAAGACCTAAACTATCCTGGCAACAGAAAATGTAAAGAGGAAACTGGCCAGATGGTAAAGTAATGTAATTGTTAGTTATGTAAACAATAACTTTCACACAGTACAGTAAGACTTCAACCCCATGTACAGAGGTAAAAGCCCTACACATATCAATCTATGACTGTGCCATTCCATTTAGTTATCTAATATTATCTAACACTTAGTTCTCCAGACACTAACAAATATAGTGCCTTTTATTTACCTCACAAAAGTGCTGCCTACACAAGTACTATGTGTTCTGCATGTCAGAAAGTCTTAGGTAAACACACAAAAAGTATGCTTACGGTCACCGCACTTCACTGCAAAGGCTTCGAGTTTTGGGTCGAATTCATCGGCCGACATCTGCCTCTCATAGTTGCCCATTGGACTGTCAGGTGGGGTGGGAGCAGCAGCAGCAGCCCCACTGTTCACATTCTCCTCTGGGTCATCATCATCAACCCCATTTTCCTCACTGTCAAACGGGTCATTGACCTGCGGGTCAGGGCGATCAGAGTCATGGATGCCAACCAGCAGACTGTAGTCCATCAGATTTAGATTGGCCAGAAACTGCAGAATAAAATATAGTAAGTATCCTGTTAAATTAATTAATAATTAATTGTTTTATTAATCAATATTTACATATCAAATACAATCATGATAGTAACAGAAAATTAACTTAACTGACCTCTAGAGGACTAATTACATTTCAAATTGCACACGAGTTCTCAAAACATAAATTTTAACAAGCTCACTAATAAAATAATGTCTTCTGCATGAATATTCATGTTTCAAGCAACAACTTAGAAGATTTTCAATGATATACTTAAATACAGTAAATCTAAAGGTTACAGCCAGGAAAGAGTTAAGAAAGCTTTATGGTAAAAGATTAGTATGACTCCTTAGTAAATGCAATCTGTTAAAGTCAGCTGCTTTGCAGCACGGGTGATTATAACATACAGATGATATTTCAAATCAGAGCACAAGAGAAAATCCATAAGTTTCAACTTTTTGAACAAAAACATGAAATCACCTGAAAATTGACTGAACTGACAAATATCTTGGCTTAAAACTATTTCCCAAATCTCTGTTATGGTCTGCATCAGGAAGTAACAAAAAATCCACTCAAGCAGCCAAGTAGAAAGCAACAGGTCCTTAATCAGAGAAAGTATTTCAGCATCGTTCTCAAAGATTAAATCAAAATGTAGTTATTATTAATATTAATTATGCCTTTATCAGTCTTGTTGTCAAGACCTTAAACCTCAAGACCAAGACCAAGACTTTGAACCTCAAGACCAAGACCAAGACCAAGACCTTGAACCTCAAGACCAAGACCAAGACCAAGACCTTAAACCTCAAGACCAAGACCAAGACCAAGACTTTGAAACTCAAGACCAAAACCGAGAAAAATACCAAAAAAATCACAACCATATCCAGACTTCTATTCCTTACTTAAAAAATTGTCAAGTCGGACTACTCGCTATTTTAATTAAAATATGAATCTTTATTTTATTCAAACAAAACAACTCCAAATGCAGACTGCAGAGAATTTCGAATTCGTATTTACAAAAGTACTTCATGCGAAATGTTATTCCAAATGCCTGTTGCATTTTATAAAAACCAATTCGCTCAGAATTTTCGGACCAAGACGTGACCTGTGGGCCTCATAAAAATTCTGCCATGTGAAAAATACGTTCTACAGTGCTGAATTCACTGGCACACAGAGCAGCTATTCAAGCACTGGATGTAAATGTACAAATCGTGAGTCTATTTTGAAATCATTCTATGGTAAATAACCGGAAGTCAAAATAATTGTCCAAAACAACAGTAAAGCCTCATTCACACCGTGTAAATACTAAAGCAATTGTATTAGTAATTATTGGATAAATTTTTAAAATCCTTACGTTTTGTTAAATGATTGTTCATATTGACAGCCGGTCTTGGTCTTGGTCTTCCGAGACCAACACCAAGACTTTGAGCCTCAAGACCAAGACTTTTGGTCTCCAGACCAAGACCAAGACTTTTAAAAAAGAACTCGAGTGCACTCGAGACCAAGACCTTGGTCTCGAGGACAACAAGACTGGCCTTTATTAAGCACCATTATCTAATGACCACAATGGCACTAATTGCAAAGGATGGACTTGCTCAAGGTCTCAACACAGCAACCGTCTCAGAGGAGGCTCAAACCTGTACTCTCCACATTACAAGATGTGTGCTCTAACCAATCTGCTAACTAGTGCCCCATAGAAATCATTGTGGCTGATCAGGACATCTCTACATCTCTTTCCAAGCCTCCCAGTATTCAGACAGAGTTCTAGTATCACTCAAAGTGAGGGAAGTTGTTTACTGATTGTGCATAGCCTGTATTTAGATCTCAGGGCCTCACAGACCTTGAGTGGCTCTATTCAATGCATCAAACTTTCAGAATGCAGTTCTGCTTAGAAGCAACAATCAACTGATGCTTTGCGTGCTGCGATAAAAAGGCGCTATAGAAGTTTCCAGATTAGATTAGCTTTCTAAATATGTGTAAGAAAACCTCTAAATTCTGAGCCTACCCCAGTGTCTGCTTCAAGGGTGTTGATGAGCTTAATACGCTGGTCTGGTTCCAACTGCAGGCTGATTCCATCATTTACAAAGTCATTGTCCTTGAATGTGGGAAGATCCTTTGCCCTCTCCTTGTCACTTGCTTGTCGATCAACAGTTGAACCCTATAAGCAAAGATAGCAGACTTCTTATTCATTGCTAACATTTCCAACCTATGTTCCCACACAACATAATCTGTCAGTGAAGCAAATTTATCAAGTAGAGAAAGCTAAATCTTAGAGAAACAGCATGAAGCTGAATATGTACAACAAAAGAAGGAAGGAAAAAAACTACAACATACCACAGGCCATTATTTGGAGATAAACTTGCAATTACAGTAACCATAACAACCTCAAGAAGCGATAGCCAAATCACTTAAAGGCTACAATATTCTTAGGTCCAGGAATAACAAGCTGACAACATCCTTTTGCATTAGTTAGAAAACCTTTAATATAGGAACAACTCAGAGATGCATTCACTGGCCCACATCTTGTGTCAACTGGGGCAAATTGGTGGCCACCCAAAGCCAAATGTGGACCCCATTTACATGTCTTTAAGGAAATGCAGTCTATGCTCACAATTTTGAAACTCCTGTAATCTAGTCTTCCATGCATGCTCCAGCACTCTTTCCACGTAAGCTCAATAACAAATTGACACTTTTGAAGGCATAATGAGGTTTGAATCCCAAACCAGGTGACAACAGGAAGCAGGAAACTCAACCTGTAAGTCAGTAAGCAAGTAAGTAGCTGCTGCCATTGGAGAAATAGATTTATTTTGTGAGGAAGCTTATATACCTTGTATGTATGTATGTAAGCATGTATGTGTCTGGCTATTACGAACCTTGCAAGGGCTCTTAACATGGCAATCTAATAGATTTGAAAAGGTGCATCTTAAGATGGCAAACCTTGAGGTCATATTTCTTGTGAATGATGAGTCGAGAGCTGAAGATGTTGCGCATGATGACCAGGTAAGTTTCCGTATCATTTACCGTCAGGCGATACATTCCAAGATACTGAGGCAGCAGAGTATCTGCATGTCGCTCCACAACATACTAACAAATAAGCAATGAAAACAACAGAACTGTTCTAAGTTTAACAGCAATCTGGAAATCTTATTTTATATTATCTTCAATACTGCCGGAATCTCATGCAATCGCAAAGAACAAGCATTACTTCAGTTCATTTCACTTAGCCATGCCTGGGTACTTGAGATTATTGCATCGAGATACATTCATCGGCAGCTGAGCTACAACTGACATCAGTAGAGAAGGGTGATCTCCGTGTACGAAGGTTGAGGACGCGTTTTGGCGACCATGCTTTTTGACTGCCGGTCCAAGATGCTGAAACAATCTCCCTCCCACAATTCGATCTGCCAACTCAGTAGAGTCCTTCAAATCCAAACTTAAGACTTACCTTTTTTCGAAGGCCTATTCTGTTTAGTTGGTTGTGAGGTGCTCTTGTGACGGCTAAGCTGTGTTACGGCGCCATAGAAATCGTCATTCTTATAATTATAATTACACACTGCACAATGATCACCAACACAACAGTCACCAACTTTATTTTGGATTTAGTATATTAGGAACACTGTGCAGCAACACAAAGCAAACTGGAAGCATTGAATTCTCACAAGAACTCCATTTTATAGCACTCAGATCTACATGACATGAAAGAAAGCCAAGGCCACAGAGTGAGTTCTGGACGAATGAGTCCTCCATATTGCTGGTATAAATTATTTTAGTGATATACCTGATTAACAGGTGTACTTACAATGATTGTCTAGTTGTAGGATTACCAATGACACTTCAACCAAAACATCATTCAACCAGGCAAGCAAACATTTGATGCTTGTAATTATCAGCAGCATGTAATAACTGAGTGATTACCTTACATCACATTAATTAGTGACAACTAATTATTGACGACTGACAGTGACATATTTGATTTCTGACAAAGCTGGCAACTCGCACAAATAATCCGCAACGTACCTGATGGTAGTCCTTTAGAATTCTGTGCATCTCTGTAACTTCTTCGCTTGCAAGTGTTTTCACGACAAACTTTCTGTCATATGACATCAGAAACCTAGCGCCACTTCGTCCCGGAGAGTCCAATTCAAGCGGACAATGTTTGGTCAATGAAAGCTGAAACATCACACAAACACAACATGTGAAAGAACGTTCTCAAATCAGAATAAACTCAGGTTTCTTTTGTGATAGAGGATTATATAATAAAAATAATAATTTGTTCTTTAATTAAGCGCCTGCAAACGCACTGCGCTGTACAGTGAACATACATATAGTAGAAACGGCAGCCACGCAGGGCGCCTTATATACATGTATATAGTAGAAGCACACGATAACAGTTTTACAGGAGTCGAATATAATTGTTTTTAAGCGGCAGCCACACGGCGCCAATCATGGTCTACATTGTTGCATTCAGTGCATAGTAATAGACTGGGTGTGCTAGTTCTGGATCGATTAATGGGAAATCTCAAACCTCTATAAATGATCTATGTTTCGATTAAATCCAGACTAAATTTTGGTTGTTAGTGTTGCATGGCCTTTTAGTTGCCAGTCTCTCGACAAGTCCAGTTTTATCTCTCTTTGGGAATGAGCTGTTATTATTTTTTATAATCAGATTTTATTATGATATTTTATATGAGAGCTTCTGTTTGAGTTCTTGCTGCTGCGTGAGGATTACTGTTTCTTGTTTGCATATGTGAGATGTTACACTGTAGATAAGCCATAGGTAAATATAATTTCAACCTAAACTGATGTTAACATTTCATATTTCAAAATTTTGATAGAGGGGAGCAAAGTGACGTTTTTCCTATTCCTGAAAACAGAACACCTGTCAACTTTAAAAATAAATAATGGACCAATGGTCAAGGACTTACCTAAATAATCAAGTGTTTTTGTATTGAAAATCATGTTGGGACTGGTGTAATAATCATAATAATCAAAAGATTTTATTTTTGTAAAATATTTGCAAAATCCAGGGGTGCAAATGCCTTCCCTTGACCCCCTCAGGACGTCCATGTTCATAATGGAGCAGTATCTTTACAGAATAGACTACAGATTATGATCTGTAATAATAATAACTATGTCAGTCATCAGTCTTATGTCTCATATTTCATTACTGCATTATTCATCACTCATTTATGGTTTAATTACAATTAAAACACTAAAATTATTATGCATAACTATTAACTACCTAATAATAATTCACATTAAATTAAACATGAGTATTAAATATTAGTCACTAATGTATTACAGAATTATATTTCATTACATTGTGAAGTGTTACTATTTGATCTTAATCCATAAAATTTATTTTGACTCCCATTATATACTATAACCAGTATCAGATGTGGATAAATCCAGCTACACAAGTAGCTGTGTCATGTGTGAATTTGTGTCAGTTTATCAGTGTTTTGTGTCAAGGTCTAGTGCCAACAAACACTGCAGGGGGTCTGGATACACTGATCCCTTCCAGTCCTGAGTTAATGATATGAAAAGAACGAGCTGCTTTGGTACTCTATTAGCATCTAGGCTGATTGAAATTCATCACCTGCAGGTTGCAGGAGAGATGACGTAATTATATCAGGTTCAGGTGATCTCATCTGAGATGGTGTGAGTTGGTCATGACTCAGATGGCCGTAACATCAAGAACATAACCACACTTTCCACATTTCCTACATAAGCTTCTCATCGCAAAATATCCAAGTAACCCACCCACGAAAAACCTGGATTTCATGGGATTTGCAATTTTGATTGGACTGCCATCTACTGATATTATACCCAAGAGATGGTGTCATTAGAAAAGAAAGATATCAACATCAAACCCTATATGTCAAATAAAAATTTAGTTTTATTTCCTCACTAGTTTTTTACAAACACCCAATTTTAATTCAGTATTTTCTTTCTTGTTACAGTAACTTCCCTTTCTATACATACTCCAAAAACATTGAATCAAACAGGACTGCCAAAACTTGTTTGAGCTAGCATAATTAATTGATTACTAGACTTTTTTTTATCAATACTTAATGATTTTTTATCAATATTTAATGTAACTTAATGTCATAAGGCATTTCACTGTCTTCTTTAAATATCAGTTTTAAAGTTAAAGACAGCTACAACGTTGCGTTTTACTGTTTCTTTAAATATAACAGTTTTCAAGTTCAAGAATTCTACAATGTTGCCATGTTAGCATTAACAAAAATGTAAAAGGACATGTACAAAATCACATTTAAAAGTCAGTTGCATGTCTTGAACTGAAGTTCACATATGGGATTGTTACATCCTTCTCCAACAAAACATGCACGCATGCAATGGAAGTGAGTCACCATTGGCATATACATGTCACAGTGAATCACCAGTCACTATTTTAGTCACACGACTACATAGTATCCTTAGAAATAGTTCTTCCCATTCAGAACCTAATTCTATCACCATCATTAGTAAGCAGGACATGCTGTAATGTTTAATCATTACACCACCACCACCACAACCAAGGAAATTTTATTTCCCCAGCCCACATTGCATGAAAACTTGCGTCAACACAAAGAAACAAAGTAAATCTTGAGCTACGAAGACTTTTATAGTAGGCCAAGCGACACACTGGTCCTGCAGATAGTGATCTTCAATACACAAACAAAGCAGCAGGCAGTAAATCATGTGAAAGTCTTTATGTGTTTTGTATTGTGGCTTTTCTTTGCCGAATGCTGGTTCTAGCCACTACACAAAACCAAACGTAACGTCACGTGCGGTTTCAAGGTCCCTTAGCAAGTCCATTGCGTTGAGATTTTACGCGAGTTCCTAATGCACTACTGCACTGCACCACCAAATATATATTGTATATATATATATATATAAATATATATAAAAATACCAAGAAAATGTTAAAACCGGTAGAAACAAAGATTGTGTTGCATATATTCAGTAAAATATAAATTTAACATAAATGTGATAATGTACTACATGCTGCTGCTTCTACATGAATCCCAACAAAGAAGCATCCTGAAGCATAATTATAGATAAAATAATTTAATTAGTTTATCATAACACTATCCTTAACAAATTACACATTACTGGGCCACAAAGATTACACCAGTTAGACTTTCTGCAAATCCTGTTTCATTATACAGTATTATGTTTGTTCATAATTACCAAATAGCTTTCTTCATCAATACCAAATCGCTCACGTAAGTTTCTGAACACTAGGGGGCACCATTCCTTGAACTTGAAATGACTTGGCATGTTGTCCCTACAAACAAAATAAACAAACATTTTAACTTTATTCCCTCCACAATTGGGAAATCTGTTTTACTTTTCAATTCGGTCAAAAACCAGTTCTTTGCTGCATATGCTTACCACATTTAACCATGAAATTAACTGCAAGCCATGGACAGCTGTAAGAAAATAAAATCTAACAAATGCAATATGTTATCATGCATTTACACATCAAGTATTCTTCTTCTTCAGGTCCTCTGCTCTCAAGAAGGTTCAAACTTCCAATGTCGCCACTCCTCTCGATGTTGAGCCTCTTCTTTAAGTCTACCATATCCCTCCTTCATCATCCAATCCAGCATCATCTGTCTTGGTCTTCTCATTGTCTTCCTCCCTCCATTCTTCCCTCCATGACATTTCTTAGGAGGGAATCTCCTCTCAGCTGATTCCAAGCAATAATTTTGTAAAATTGGAATGTAAACAGAATATCCAATGGAAAGTAGAATGAAATGAAAATGATTAAACTTGTTTCAAGTTGGCAGATCGTATATATATTATGGCAACAAAACAATTATTTAGAGCAGGTTGGGATAAACCTGGAAGCCAGAGATTGAAATTACAGAAAATAAAGCACTCGAAACACACAGTGTGGTCGCAGGAAAAATTCCATCACATTAATTAAAAAAATATTCATGTTCACTTGTTCAGTTATATAGCATCCCATAAGAAGAACTGCTGAGGCAGAGGCATGATTAGAATGTCAAAAATGTCTCCACTGCAAGCAACACTAATTCCACGTATGCAGGCCATGGACCTCAGATGAAGAGAGCCATTAGGCAGCTTCTCCACTGCAGAATAGATTATCTTAAATCAAAATGCAGAGGCAGGCAGTCATCATCATTAGCCGACTATTCTTAAGCGGAACAAATCTGTACCATAGTGACATAAAGCAGAGCCAAGTGCAATAAGTCTCAAATTATCAGCCTAGTTTAATTTCGCTAACAGTCCAAGGTATGTGCTATTCGCTTTAATAATAATAATAATAATAATAATAATAATTATATTCTTTATTATTTCAAACCAACAGACGCAGTAAGATTACATTGAAACATGAAAGTACAATCAATATCTTAATTAAACACACGGTTTGGCAGCCATGCAAGGCGCCGCCCTAGAGGGGGGGGGTTACGGGAGTCGATCCGCGTACCTTATGCTCTCCTGGCCATGAGTGTTACCACTACTCTATCCCCCCTCCCATGATGAGCAAGAACGAGGCAGGTGTAGGGATGATGATCATGATGAGTGAAGTGATAACAAGGATGACCACTGAAAGCTTTACGATACAAAGGGAGTCGTTGTTCACCGGGGATTATGCAGCAGAAAACTGGAAAACATAACACAACCTGATCGTCTGCTACTCCAGACATCGATATTCTGAACACTGAATATGTGGCTCACTGGGGACCCATTGCAACTCACACCAAGGACATTTAAACTAGAACTCACACCACTACAGAGCTACATCTTTATAGCATGTTACAGCATTTACATACATATCACTACATGTATACATAAGTACATACAAACGTTACCAAAATGGAAAATTTGACTGTTTGGGAATAATTACAAAATAATCGATTGTAAAGAATGTTTTTGTGTGATATAATCATCAAATGGCTTTCAAAATAATGTTGTGTTTTATATTGCTCCAGAAAAAAGCATTAAAAGGTTCAGCACTGCAGTTAGGATATTGAAATACTTAAAAAGTACTTAATGAGCATATTGCAAATCTCACTCAGTCCACTATGAATGGTTCTGCAAGAAACAATTTGGGGAAAATTTTAAAATATGCCAATTGATTCATTTCCTTCACGTATTGAGAGGGTTTGGCACTGTTTGATAATGTCCATTATAGATTTGCATATAAGGAATGACACAAAGCACTGAAAACCCCACACAAACAATGGACCGAGTGAATTTGGGAATTCATGATCTGCTCCTCAGCTTGTAAAGAAACCTTGACGATACCAAAATTGGTAAAAGTTAAGGAATGCTTTTGAATCAATTCTTTGATACATGAGTATCAATAATTTCAATTTAAACTGAAAGATCCTACAGGGAGAAACGTTTAACCAAAACACAGTACTGTTATCAAGAGCAGTAGTAAGCAGCTGGGCAGTTTCCTATTTATGTACATAATCCAGTTGCTTGTACTGTGGCGGCATATAAAAACATGAGTCACTTAGGAGTTATTGTATCTGCACACCGCATACAAAACTAATTAATCAAATGGTTTTTATGCTATCATTTCATTTAATGCAGAACAAACACATCAGTATTTGTAACTAATTTAGCACAACATTGTAACCAAACAGTTTTTTTTACTAGATCTACCAACGTCAATATGTAGTATACAGTAATGCTTAGTATGCAGTATTGCTTACTATGGGCTTTGTGTTTCGCGTGTTGATTTATGTTATGTGGAAAAGTCTATCTGCAGTCTTATCTACGCCAAATCCAAAGTGGATATCCTGCGGTCCTTGTATTACATGCACAAACAGCTCTCCAATCACATACATTCCACATGAACCAATCTAATTCTGACAGGTCATTGCATAGATGCAGTGGATCCAACTAGAACCCAGCACAAATAACGGGTAGAGAGGATGGTTATTTATGATAGCTGACTTTAGCAATTATCTCTGTACCCACAACTACATGCAGAGGAGTTTATACTTCAGAATTTATGGTCAACTGTCACGGATTTTCACATGTGTTGTCCAAAATTGTATGACACCATATAGAAAGCAGAAGTCAATGTTGATGTCTGCTTTGGATTTGCTCAGCTCTGGATGATATTTGTACCATTTCCACTACTTCTGCTTTCTTTCACCCATCGTAATTACACTAGGCTTCTCAGAAGATTTTGATTTTAGCTAAAATTTTGCTTGAAACAACTATCAGTTGACGATTTATGCATTAAGATAATGGTGCTACAGATTGGATAGGATTAGATAAAGGTTTGGCCATCATTTCTTCAGGTCTGACCGTTATGCAAATCATACATATTACACATGTATGATGTTGAAAACAGGTTTACTCATTTGAAGAATTTCAAATCTGTAGCTATGCAGAATTTTCATCCAGAAAATTGAAGATCTGGTTCTGCCATAATAACCAAGCACTGATTGTCCACCACAAACCGACTGTTGTTAGTGGTCACCTGCCTTGACATTACCATTGATGAATTTTGAAGCAACACCGACCAGCATGTAGAACCATGAAATACTGCACACACAACTATCAACCACAGGAAGGCCATTTGTTGACAGCAATCACGTGCTGTGAGCGTCTACTGGGTAGTTAATTTTCACATATGTAATTTTTTATGCTCCGAGAAACAACATGGAATGGATTAATAAGGGTCTAGAATAAAATTAGTTCATGCACTGTCAATAGCAGATGTGGGATTTCACAGGCAGGTTATTTTTCTCTTCGGAAGCCCAAAGCTGAAGACCTTCACCAGTTCTGTGCGCATCGTTCAGCTAGTAACAAATTTAGTCACTCTTCGAATTGCAGCATCAAATTAGACTATTCACAAATGCCTTTGAGAGTTTTTTAAAAGCTGTGATACAAATGCTGGACATAAAGATATTTAAGTATGGTTCAAAAATAATTGGCAGTTTAATATTTCCTCTGGTAGTTTTTCTATATTTTAAGTAAAATCACAGCATGTAAATTTAGCTACGAAACCACAAATATGTACATTATGTATTACACATGTATAATGTTATACAAATCAGCATATACTGTAGTATAAAGTATTATTAGTGTTTGTGTGTGTGTGTGTGTGTGTGTGTGTGTGTGCGTGTGTGTGTGCGTTCTGAAGCCACTATATAAGCCTTTGAGTTTCTCATTGGAGTTTAAGGTTGGCTCCCTCCATCATTGTAGCAATAAGTTAACGGATGTCCTTGTATACCAGTACATGTATGTACTCTTGAGTCCAGTTTAACTGCTTGGTTTCGAGTGTGAGTGTTCACTTAAAGTTTCGCTTTAGGGTTTTAAAATTAGGTTGAGTTATACATGAGGACAGTTGTCATATGACACCTATTAAACTATTAAACTAATCAGAAACGGTTAAACTCTGATAAGATTTAGCACACAGTTTCACATTAGTAATTGTTTGTCATTTTTTATTATTGGGTCTGCTTCCAAACAATGTACCAATATGTACATCATGCTGGTATACAAGTTTTGTGTACACCAAAAATAGGAAATTTATGCATTTGAGCAGTTACATACTACATCTGCACAGTAGGGTTGCTGCACACTACATGCACACAAGAGTTACAATTATCACCAAGCCTTGAGGTGTAATTAAATTAAGTTTACTCAACTTATCTCCATAAATAGGCAAAAATAACCTTGGATCAAATGCTTTGCTAATGATAATACCATACCACATTAATCACCAATAATGGCATATCACCATTACTAGTGGTTGGCCATGCACAGCAGATACAGGAACTTAGTTCAAACTGCTATGCCAAAATTAACTGCACTTAAACATAATGTAATATCAGACTTATCAGTTGTCTCCTTACTGAGCCATTTCAGCTCCATATGAAACCGCAATGTAGTACTTACCCAGTATTAAACAGAGAGTAGACTAAAATAATGGGATAAAAATATCAGAAACAGTCCATGGATAGGAGACAACTGCTGGAAAATGAAGACTATAAGATTCAAGATTTAAAGGAAAGAGAAACCAAGGAAGACCACAACCATGCTGGATAATAATATTCGTTTATTAAATTCAAACCGACAAGTACGCAGTAAGATTACACGATTAAGAAAAGGATGCAATGCAATTCAGAGTGAAGTCAGTGATGGTTTCATGGCAGTTCATTTGTTTCTAATGAATGCCAGATACACTACAACCTCATCAGATACACTACAACCTCATCGTAACACTATCTTTGTGAGTCATATCAAGAATCGCCTTGTAACAACACTGTGTGATATGGAGGTCATATTGAAACACTCAACCAAATTTGGCATCCATGTCTATGTTATATCAGTGTCATAATGAATCATGTTATAGTTTAGTGTACTGTCGTATCATCATTGTGTAGTGAAGCCACACAGAAGCCATTCAATGATCACCTATATAATGAGTTTAATATCACTAATGCAAACAACCATTTGTTCAACAATTCCCCAAGGTCGCTATGACAAAGAAACGGCTAAATGAAAACAATTCTTTGTTTCTAATAGAAAATCAAAAGTCCACAACCATGACGATCAATTGGACCACGGACAACGACCACCATGACCTTTGTTGTTGATTCGCTTTTAGCGTCATTTCAGCAGATTTTTATTTTTAATGCAGAGGTTGCTCAATAATTTCTCTAATATTTGGTATTTGGACAATTATTTCTTATCAAGTTTAAGCGTAGGATTTATTCATTTCTGTAACACTGACTTTGTAAATTTTATACACTATTTCCTTTGCACATCATCCTGACCTATGTGATGTGACTGCATGATGGATTGGCTTCCTGATGATTGGACAAGCCTCAGATCTACAGACCCATGTATGCCGTTTGCATGCTGGTGACTTGGTCTCAGCAGGAGAGGAGAGACTGGGACTTTGGAGCAACCTTGCTTGTTGATCACTGGTAGATCTGCAACCTATAGGCCTAGGTGGATTTGGTGGCTTGATAGATATCCGGATGCTGCTTTTTCTATCACCTGTTACAGATAGCTGGGTGGTGATGTTATCACGCAACATTGCTGCCTGCTGTAGCATCTTGACCTATGTGATGTGACTGCATGATGGATTGGCTTCCTGATGAATGGACAAGCCTCAGATCTACAGACCCATGTATGCCATTTGCATGCTGGTGACTTGGTCTCAGCAGGATAGGACATCTATCTATCATGACATCAGCTGACAAGCAGCATCAGGATATCTATCTATCATGACATCACCGATGCAATTTGGTTCGGGAACTCTGAACATGACATCAAGTGTTAACTCTGCATGGAACACTCATCTTGTGTGTGTGTGGGGGGGGGGCAGGGGGCAACCAGTGGCAACTCTTTTGGTTACCTGAGCTTTCTTTGCTGACTATTGTATAGTGCAAAATACTTAAGATGAAAACAGATAGGATGAAATATTGTTTAGTATGAAATGGAAGCTTGGTTCATTCCCCACGTCAGTGCATTTTAACGTTAAATTATTGATTAAGACTGATAAGATGAAATATCGGTTATTTTGAAAATGAATTTCGGTCCCATGAACATAACTCAATGTGAAGTCCTACAGGTAAGACAAAATATTGACAAACACACAACAGTTACACAGGTTACGGTAAGGTTCGTCTTTGCACATCGTGTACGCCTACTGTTGAATTGACATCATCGGTCTTTGATAAATGTCTCTATTCGATTAATGGGATAGCCTAGGCCTATATGTTTATTATGGGATGAAAAAGATCAAACACCTGTGCATCAAATTCATCATGGTCTTTATAAAAGGCACTTTACTCTTCAGCAAACTTTAGGTGGCACTTGGTTATATGTAACTCACTAACCAACAGCACAATCACGTTGATGAAAATGACAACCACCACCATCTGAGTAGATAACCAAATGTAATTCCAACGCTAAAATACTGAATTCTGCTGATTATTGCGAGACTGACTTGTTGAAGAGGTGGTTGTCGATTCGTATCTTGATGTACGACTTGAAGTCATCCGGCATTAGCATCACTGGAATGGTCACATGACCCAGTTCATTTATCTGCAAGAACAAAGAATATTTACACTGGAGAAAAACAGCAGTTCCTTACACTAACCGCGCAACTAAACGTTAATGACTTCATTCTTCTTAGTCTCAGCATATGAGGGCGCAGGGGGTAAGTCCCACCCCATCTACGTTCCCAACAGCATTTTTGTAACTGAAATAAGAAATTCATATAGCACTATTTCCAGAGAACACTAATCAGAGTGCTCTCTGCACTAGACTACGTGATTATGGTTATGGTTATGGCTATGGTTAAATGTCATTAAGAACAGAAATTTCATCAGCATCCAAAACAATTGCCAGAAAACTAGCAAATCACCAGTGGCGCATCCACACACACACACACACACACACACATGGAGGCCAACCAATGGATTCCCATCCGGAGTTGATACATAGCAGCAAGTTTGGATCTCTGGACCGAGCCGTGTCAATTAGTATGGAGTGATGATGTCCAGCAACCTGCAGCACATGACAAAGCCACTTCTCATCAGTTCCTCATTGGTAGAATATGAGGCACACCTGGTCAGTGGTCAGCCCTTGAGCTGCTGGGTACATTTAGAAGAGGCACCACCAGTGACTAATGGTCGACATCACTCCAAACACCCACATTACAACCCTTCTGCAGAGACAAAAAATACCCAGCTGCAGTTGGCATACCATTAATAGATTCCTAACTGACCACACAACAGGAAGCCCATCCTTCTTCATGCAATCATGCAGGCCATCTTAGAACAAGCAAACAAAATACCATCAAAACACACAAAATCTGCAGCACAAACAAAGAATAAGTTCAATATACAATTTAGCAAAGGGAAAATCCAACATGATAGAAATTAGTGAGCAATCCTGCATTTAGACAAAATAATCTGCTGAAATTACACAGAGTTCAATAACAATTGACATGGCCATGGCAAGTGTCTAACTCACATGACCGGTAACCAGTGTATCATATCAGGTTTCACATTATAATTATCCCACGCTGTATAATGAGGTTCTGGTGTACTTACATGCATGTATAATCGTATACATGCTTGTATCAAGACACTAAATACAGCACATCTTAAGTAACTCACAAAAGTTCACTCAAGCAACATAACTGATAGCTAAAATTAAATTTATTTGCACAAAGTGAATTATAATATAGCAAAGTGCATATATTCGTAGTAATATATCTTATTGATGAAGTTTTATAAACAAAATGACTTGACAATGTGGGTTCTACAATCCAAATTGCTACAATCATCTTTTTTATAGACCATTTCTGAGTAGTTATCACACTGGGTTGCTGACATGGTAACAGTGGAAGGAAATCCTAGCTGTTACACGAAATGCAATCAATTCTGTTGTAGAATCAGCAAAAATTGTGTAGTACTTTAAAGTTGACCTAAACTTGATGCATATTATATATATAGTTGTCACAAAAATGTTGAGAATATCATGGACAGAGAAAAGGACGAACGAATCAATACGAGTGGAGATTGGTGTCGAGAATGAAGAGTCATTAAAACAAAAAGCGACAAGATTGAAGCTTGGATTCTTTGGTCATGTCATGCGATCTGATGGGCTAGAAAAGGAAATGATGTTGGCTTGTGGTGAGGGGAAAAAAAGACGGGGTCGACCAAGGAAGAAATGGATGGATGAGATTCACGATGTAACTGGCATGAATCTGGAAGCACTAAGGGACCTGACTTCGAATAGGAAGCAATGGAGAATGTGTGTCGTGGCGATTGCTAGAGCTCCAGGAGTTGACAGCACAAGGTGACAAGGTGAGTTGTCACAATGTCACATACATGACAAACAATGTTTAAACTGTTATAACCTTACTGAGAAAACAGTTTTCAAATAACTGCATTCATTTTGTTTATAAACATTATTAAACAGAGATAGCTTTCAATGGCATTAGCCATGGCAGCCATAAGCTTAGAGCATTTGGCTTGTAACGTGGACAGCACGGGTCCAAGTTGCTCTCAGGTGGTTAGCGTGTAGAGACCTTACAAATACAGTTGTATTGTATTAGTAGGGCCTATATTTTGTCCTGCAATTAGTACTTGATACTAAAAATGCATTTGGTAATTACATCATGTTCCTAATAATGGTTCTCAATGACTGGGAACATTTCAGATAAAAAGTCTTTTGATGTTAGCTTTAAAGTGATTGATGTATTACTGCAAGCAACAGGTGCTAACCCAGGCCAGTCACAAGTAACAGGAGACTGTTCAAACAGTAATCAGGAACAACCGCGATAATGACGACTCTGGTTTCGAGGGTTCTGAATAAATCTGTGATCACCTCAGCAAGTCGGATTAAATGTGTTAAAGTACAGCTGTTAATGTGGCCATAAACCTTAGATCCTGTGAAACAAGCATTTTGTACTCTTCAAATTTCAAAACAGGTTCTTGCCAGTTTTTGGTCCTTAACTTCTTTTCAAAGAGAATTCTTCCATTGAAAAGGCACAAGAATAGGGATAAATTTATTACTCCACTCTCTTCTAAACTCATAAAAAAATTACACAAAATAGTTTTATAGTTTTTGGAACAATGAGGGCATGACATCAACAGAATAGCAAAATATTCACTGATCTCGTTAACATATGTACACAGTGGGGCGAACATGTAAAATCGGGGTGCCCATGTACTATCTGGATGGGTGTCTTTGCATCGTGAGGGTCGGTTAGGGTCAGGGTAAGCGTCGTGAGGGTCGTTTAGGGCTAGGGTCAGTGTAGCCTATGTATTTGTGAGACTAAAAAAGCTATTCCTGGGAGTGGAAGCTGGATTTTAAAATTCAGGACCAGGGTTAGGCGATTGTACATGATCGCCCACACTGGTTTTAATTATCAATTAATCATTTACTTCTAGATCAAGAATTGTCACAAAATAATTTTCATGATTTTAGCATAAGTTTCCAATCACATCTTTCAAAATGTTCGTTATAGAAAAAGGATGCAAAACGTTAAGGCACAAAGGGTTCTGAAAATGCTCTTCCAACCTATAGATGTCTTCCTCTGTCGCTTTCAGGAGAGCAAGACAGAACACTACAGCTTCTGGTTCCAAAATATCCCCAAACGGGTCCATGAATATACAACACGTTAAAACATCTCAACCACACCTCCTTCTTCAGATACGATATCCTCCGATTAAGTCACACGCATAAAACAAGCCCTAGTCTAGCACTGACGATAAACTGTATTTACCGAGTAATTGACACCCCACATGAGAACGCTGAGAAGTGGTTCCTTTGCTCGAAAAACCCGTAACTTCTGCTGAACCGCTCTAATTCTCTTCTTCTTCTGCTTCATAGCCGCCAACGGAGACATAGCAGGCAGGCAGGTCCTTCAAAACACCGGAACGTAAACACTGACGAAAACCAATGAAAGCAATATTACCCGTCCACGCAAACCAAGAAATTATTAATCCAGATATTATGTATTTGTCAGGTGACGAATGCAAAGATATCTAAATCTGAGATCGCTCTGCTATGTATGGACGATTCCGTCCCCATAACATCACTACACCTCAACATAAATCCCACAATGCAGCACTGCAACCAAAGACACTGAAACCTCGCGCACCATAATTCGCGCACTTGCTAAAGTATTTCTGTAGCGCCTTCATATGCAATCCTCGTCACTCAAGAAGCTATATTATTTTGCTCTTTCTTATTTACTAGAAGTACACAGTGTGTGCAAGTTAGAGTTATTTTTGGCAAGATTCAATGGGAGGCATAATGAATAATAAATTATGTTTGTTTCATGGATAGGGCCAATTGGTTTATTAAACATAGCCTATATGGCCTACCTAAATGGGGGGGTGGTGAAGGATCTCACCCGATTTTGCAGTTAAACGCCCTATGATAAACAGTGTTTATTTGTGATAGGCCTATCTTAATCAGTTCTTGATCTACATGAAGTAAACATCGTTCTTAATCATTTTACCTCCACTTCAAGAAGCTATAGGCCCTAAGCGCCAGCTAGGCCTAGGCTAATTCACGAACGCTACGAGGGTTGCACAAAGGTCTACAGCACATTGTCCGTTTGCCAGAAGAACGCGGAGAGAAGAGAAAAAGAGTCGAGGCAGAGGAGCTGCTGTTGTGGGTTTCGTTTAGAATGACAGAGATTTTATGCGGGAGTCCTCTATAGCAGAGGTTTTCAAACTTTTTGGACCAGGGACCCCTATTTTTTCTAGGCATAGCTCGCGGACCCCCAGTATTTACAAAGCAAAATTTAGGCCCCTATTCTTAAAATTTAATTTAAAAAAACAGGCAGATAGACTATTTCCACAATACACGCTTGCTTATTTATGACGCTGAGGACTATTATAATATAAAAAGTAACACTAAATAAATTGTTATTAACTCCCTGCAATAACTATGGAACGCAGTCATTTTTAAAAGAAATGAATAACACCGGTTTCGCCAAAAGCCAGTAATGTCAGCGAGAGGGATGTGCTTGCTTTGCCTTGCAAAAACTGTCCATAATTGGTGCTATTTTGGATAGGCCTAAGCACTGTTTTCTTACGTTTCAGAAAGTTATCCATAATACAAACAGCAAAATTATATAGTTAGCATATAACCAGGCCCGCCGAGAGGGAGGGGCAAGGGGGGCAAATGCCCAGTAGGGTGCATCGATTATAATGGGAGAAAATTTTTTTGTCTCATTTTTATTTCTAATAGTGCAAAGTAGTTGCCATTTGATGTCAGCAGTATTCTGGTGCAATTTCATGAATTTAGCACATGACCTTGAGGTGCCCCAACGACCTTGAAGTTTTGATATTAGACGCACAATGTTTGCCCAAGTTATGCAAGGAGCAAAGTCCAGAAAAATTAGCTTCTACAGTATGAATCTGATGAGAAGTAGAATGCAATATTGGTAAAACATAGTAGGTATATTATTCCATCATTATGTCCAGTACACCAATGATGAAACAGTGAGTTGAGTCTAAACTACAGTAACGGTAAACTACAGTAGTAGTCTTATCCCATTAATACAAGTAGGCCTAAGTAGTCATGCTACGCGATATTCTTTCTTAGTGCTAAAAGTCGGCATTATTCGCCCCCTTGTTCTTATGAAACCCTTCCTAGCTTTGATGCCGCAGACTGCAGCTGCAAGCCTCAGTCCCTACTTTAACATAACGCTTCCCTGCCTATGAGTGGCATGGGAATCTAGGAAAGTCAAACTGTTGTGTTGGATGCGTCGCTACAAATTACATCATTTCTTCATCAGATACTTTTAATGCTAGTGGTGTTCTGCTACGCATATTTGCCAGAAAATGAGTGCAGTTTCATCAGAGGAATCAAACTTTAGCACAGGAACAACGAATTCCGAATTCCAGACCGTACATGTACAGTTTCCTAGCTTTTAGGATATGACGCATTCCCAGCTTTCAAATTTTCTTACGGCCATCAGTTAACATTGAGGAACAAGCGGTCCTTGTCCTTTCTCTGGACCATTTGGTAACGGGTTATTTTGTGTAAACAGTAACAAGTAGTGAATCGGATTTTCCACCTGCAACTTTAACTGCACCTAAACAGTGACCGGCAGTATTGTGGGACATTAGTAACACGGTCGTTAGAGGCCAGTGCTCGTTGAATTAATCTAGAAAAAGACAATGGAACATTGAATCACTTGCGGTGGTTGACAGCTGCAAATAGAATATTGCAGTTGTACATTGGCAGTTGCAAACCATCAGTAGAGCTTCAAATGCTGGCGATGTATGTAGTGAAAGTACATGTAGGCCTATATGCTCCGATGTGGTTAACAATTTTGCAAGGCTGATCTAGTCGTGGGTGATATGTCCGACGTAATTCGATCCTGGTTCCTTCATTCAACAACGATAAGTTTTCCTCGGTAACAGCTCGCCGGTAGTATACTTAATTCCTTCCTTGACATTCTGTACATTCTGTACATTCTGTACCTTGACATTCTCTTGACTATAGAGTTTTATCTTTTCGACCATCAAAAATAAACCAAGTAGGCCTAAATCACCTACGTTGTTCTAGTCTTCCAGCTCGTTGCGTTAGTTTCATCGTTCACGTCTAACTTTATTTTGGTCAATAACATTTGACAAATCAGCATCACATATAACACCGAAATCCTGCAGCATAGCAAGTTATCTCAGCAGCTGCTCTGTCTAGAACACCTTAACGATCATAGGCTTAAGTTAAATTTTGGTAGTCTACTTCGAAAGTCTCTTGACTATAAGGTTCGGTGCAGGTTCATCACAAGTTGATTACTACTAAATTGAACAGTATGATTTTTAGTTTAATCTTCTGGTCAATTACAAGTTTTGATCTGCTGGTATGGAAATTAGATTCAGAATCGTCTACTAAGTCATCATTAACATCCACGACCTTCCACCACATAATGACGCTATATATTTCGACTCGTCGAACTTGTTTAGCTTTTCTTTTCTGCTTGTCAACAAGCTTATTTGTTGTAAGTTTGTCGACATTGCTGATACACATCAACCTTTCTGTTCTCTGGTCAGTTAGAAACTCCTGCTCATCTTTAGGAACTCGAATGGATTGCTACCTACCAGTGGCGGCGATCTTGTTTGACAGGTGGGGGACACTTTCGAAATGATCTGGTCAAAAAAGAGTTTTGAACTGATCTGGCTAAAAAAAAGAGGTAACAAAATTTCGCGCTCAATCGCGGTAACATTATTTTACCTTTTTTCGTGTTTCTTCAAAATTTGGGGGGGAGGGGAAATGTATGGTGTGTCCCCCACTGTTAAAGTTGGGTCTTGTACCCCTCGACCCCTGGATTGCTGCCCATGCTACCTACCTACTAAAAGATCAACAGAACTCTTTAAAGCTATACACAAAATTAGTTTGCCCTACAACAAATTACGTTAAATGCAGTGCTCGGGAGTCTTCAAATCAGGAACATTTGAGGGTCCTTGGGGCACCTCAAGAACTTATCCAAAAAATCCTAAAATTTACATGCTAACTAAGTAGTATAAAAGGCACCTATCGGCAACTATTAGAATATTCTTTTCAAAAATTTTTTTTTTCGATGCACCCTAATGCCCAGGGGCCCGGCGACTTTTTAGGGGCCCGGGCCGGGCCCGCAATCCACTTATGAAAAATATTATGATCAGTTATAGCCTACAACGTTTATGATTTATGCCTTTTTGAAAAAATTATCTACAATCAGTTTAGAGTATAAGCATCTGAATAAAATCATAGTTGTATATATAAATATAATATCGTACGGTCGTACCCGCATTTAAATTGTTTCATTTTTATTTTTTTCTTATTTTTTCGTACGACCATAAGATATCAATATAGGCCTAAAGCCTAAAGATGAGTCATTTTCCGGTAAATGCATAAATTGACAATTCAGCTGTCCCCGGTCATTTCTAAGAAAACAATGCCTAGTCTGATCATGCTAAGTGATTAGATTAAAACGTTATTGATCAGTCAACAACTTAAGACCTTTGAAAGTAATTCAGAGCAATAAAATAATTTATTACAATTTATTTTGAATTTAAAATGTTCCACTCCGTTACCGTCCCTAGGCTATAGTACATATTGCTTTCGTCTACAATTTCAAAATGATTTGCATTAAACCAAAAAATGTGACTGTTTCTTTTATAATAAACATAATTGCATATTTCTAAATACAACTTAGAAACTTACAACTTCAGTATAATTTTTAAAAATATATTTTAACTTGTCCCCGGAAAATTATGTCCGCTCCGTTAAAATGTAAAAATTATCTCGTATCTCACAACCCTTCCAGTTCTTTGGTCCCGCTACTTAACACATCTCTTCTGTGAAGATCTATATAAGTAAGTATGTCTTAATACAGGATCTGAATGCTAAGACAAATTTCTTACAAATTTTCATTTATTACGTACCTCATGTGTTTTTTCATAATACATCCACTCCGTTACTGCATTTTGGCAATGATTATGAATAAATATAATTTAAATAATATTTTTAATATAACATTTATAAGCTATATAATGAGTGTACCGACGATTAATGTGGACGCATGAGAGATAATGTGATATTTACCGTGCTGATACACAATTTGTCCACTCCGTTAACTGTCCACTCAGTTACCATAAATGTGACCCTTGAGGTACTAAAATTTATTCCACTGTCAGGATAAGTCGTCTACCTACATTATCATTTCTAATACAACTTATATAACAATATATGAAATTTTAAATAAATTTTTGCTTCGGCAGACTGTTTTTTTTAAAGTTCACTTTTCACATTCTGTGCTCAATTCTCGACAAATGGTAACGGAGCGGAACTTTTTATGGTAATTTTTTATGCAATTTTGATGTTATGAGCAGATTTTTAAGACAACATCATAAATATTTTAATGTTTTTTGTTCATTTGATCACTGGTAATGATTAGCTGAAGTGATTTTTATTTTGTTATTTGGCCAAAAAAAATACAGTCAACTTTACGTTGATTAGATTCCCTATTTTTCTTTCGGTAACGGAGTGGAACTTCTTAACAAAATTTAAAATGTGATGGAATTAAATAATCATTTGTATTGTAATTTCTTTTATATTTATTTTATAAACATTAATACTAAGAACATATTGGCATGTCAAACTACGCAGTAGGAAGCTGTCTACTATATATAAATAGCTCATATGTTTTGGTAACGGAGTAACGGAGTGGACAAACATTCCACTCCGTTTTTCGTAGGGCTATTTTCTTTCTGCTAAAAACTTCATAATTTTACATATTAGTGCAAAACCAAATATATATTAGTGAAATAGAAATATTCAAGATTTGCTTCAAACAAAAATCAATATAATTTGCCAAAAATTTTTTTTTGCTTCTTCAATTAGTGAATGTGACATATTACCGGAAAATGACTCAGATAATTTAGAGCAGGGCTTTTTTTTCAGCCGGAACGAGCCGGAACGGCGTTCCGGCACCTTTTTTCAGCTACTAAAAATATTTTTTTTATTTTAATAATAAAAACAATAATTTTGTTATTTTAATTTAATTTTAGTGTTTTTGAACTGTTTTCAGTGTTTATTCAGACCCCTACCAACACCCAATCCCGTTTTTCTCGTGATTTTAGCCCACCCATAAATGTTGCGTTCCGGAACCTATTGTTCCGTTCCGGAACCTTTTTTTCTAGAAAAAAGCACTGGTTTAGAGACCCGTGAATGCTCTGCCTAGGGGCCCGTGATTGTTCGGCATAGGGGCCCGCAACTGCTCTGCCTAGGGGCCCCGAATTTCTGTCGGCGGCCCTGCATATAACAGCGAACGTGAACGAAATAGGGATATGCTTTGCAAATCTCTGTATTATCGTTCATCTAAAGGCTAAAACCAGGCGAATTCCACAAATTTCTAATTCTAGAAGTCCAGAGTACACAATCCGGAAATAGACCAGCATATTGCAAATGAAGCCTTCACTGGAGGAACCACCAGAGTCCATTTTTGACATTTTTTAAAGCTAACTATGTCTTGTAATACTCAATGCCATAGACTATAGAGCAAGTGTGTTTTTTCAGAAAACCCAAGTCAGTCCAGAGTTACAATTAGAAGAAAATATAGCGTTTATGTAAAAACAACTAGCCTATAGAGTCCTAGCTAGAGCTTCGGTGTTTCTTCCATGGAAAAAAACAATCAGGCTCATATTCAGTGTTGATTTTCTAAATGAAACACTTGTAGACTTTCAAAGTTTGTTTTGTGAATATCTTAAACTTTTTAAAATGGAATCTAGTTGTAGGCCTACTTCTAATGAATTCTTCAAATACATCGCGCTTACATTGGGTGCAGAAATGATTGGCAGTCGATTAGGCCCTAGCAGAAATTATAGGCCCTATATTAAATTTTATAAAAACACACGTGTTATTAGGCTAGAAATGTAACGTGACCATAAGCGTATACATCTTATTTACGTCACTTTAGGCCCTAGTACGCAAAGAATAACTATCAGCAGCATCACAAAACTGGTGTGATCGAATACCCAATTGGATCCTTGTGGATCATACAGTTACAGGCACACTATAAGTAGCGTATGAATTTGAAAACACAGGCTGTTAATGATAAAACCATACAGTGTTAAGCATCACATTATTTTCAGAACTCTCTCGCGGACCCCCGCCAAATCCTTCGCGGACCCCCAGGGGTCCGCGGACCACAGTTTGAAAAACTCTGCTCTATAGTGGTCATAGTTCGAGAATTCGTGACTTTCGGTTTTAAAATTCGTAAAAATTCGCGAATTTTTGGTCTTTTTTAAAATTCGTAAAAATTCGTAAAAATTCGCTGGGCCATTCTTGTGCCTTTTTCACATTGATAGTGTGTTTGCAAAAACAGCGTAAGCAACAACAACACATGTGATGACGTCATGGTTTGTTGTGTTAAGCTTCTGCTTAGAATTTAATGTAAAATTCAATATAAAAGTTTATTCCGTAACGAGTTAATTTAGTTAATATCTAACTTTTTAACGATGAAACAACATCGACCGGAGTGGAAGTATGTACCGTAGTAATTTTGCAGGAGAAGGAAAGGGTAATCCAAAAATACAGTGTTGTTTTAGTGACGAGGAATTTGTTGGTTGTTCTGCCGGATTTCGGGAGCATTATGGCGAAAATACAGGAACCAGAGTCGAGTTGTAGCAGTGGGCTTTCCTGACTTAGAATCAGAGGACGATGAAGTAGGAGACACAGCTCGGCGAACGTTGCCAACCCTTTATAACCATGTTTAGTTGCGAGCTGTGTTAGTGGCTGACTGGTGACACTGGAGCTGCATGGGGCACTGGTGGTTTTTCGTTCTACTAACTGACACTCACAGTCACACACCCCAACTATGATAGAAATCGAAGGTCAATACTCCAAGTAGAACAGTAACTGAGTATCAGTACTATTGTGTTGCTAGTCAGCTATCTTTTACGGCTGATTGATTGTCTATGACATTGACATTTACTTGCTTAAAAAGTTCAAAAATAAACAAATAATAAAATTTGTTGCCATGGCAAAGAATTCTATTATTTTATTATTTTACGAATTTTTACGAATTTTAAAACTGCAGTTTTAAAATTCGTTAAAATTCGTGAATTTTGAAAATTCTTAAAATTCGTAAAATGCGAATTCTCGAACTATGATAGTGGTGACTCCAGCTCTTTGGCTTACTGAGCTATTCTTATAATGATGATAGGCCTATTTAAGTTGGCGCACACAACTCTTTCTGTGAAGTAGGCCCTACTTAAAGGCGATATATGGTAAGTGTCTATAGATACCGGTGCGTTCCGGAACCTTTTTTTAGCTACAAAAAAATAATTTATTTATTTTAACAATTATTTAATTTCAGTGTTGTGAATTGTTTTCAGTGTTTATTGAGACCCCTCTTAACCCCCAATCTCCTTTTCTCGAGATGTTAGTCCTTCCATAATTGCTCAGTTCCGTAATATGTATTGTTCAGTTCCGGAACATTTTTTTTCTAGAAAAAAGCACTGTCTAGATATATACATACATACATACATACATACGTATACGGTAGGGCCTACATACATATATGCATACATAGGCCTATGTATACGTGCATACATACATACATACATATATACATATATGTACATACATACATATATATACGTACATACGTGCATGAACACACACGTACATATTATTACCAGTCTTGTTGTCAAGACCTTAAACCTCAAGACCAAGACCAAGACCAAGACCTTAAACCTCAAGACCAAGACCAACACTTTGAACCTCGGGACCAAGACCAAGACCAAGACTTTGAAACTCAAGACTATAACCGAGAACAAGACCAAAAAATCACAACCATATGCAGACTTATATTACTTATTTAAAAAATTGTCAAGTCAGACTACTTATGGGATGGATTCTGATGCATGGTACGGTTGCACTGTGGATCTGTGTTGTCTTTTATTTTATTCACACAAAAAAGCAACTCCAAATGCAGACTGCAGAGAATTCCGAATTCATATTTACAAAAGTCCTTCATGTGAAATGTTATTCCAAATGCCTGTTGCATTTAAAAAAACCAATTCGCTCAGAATTTTCGGACCAAGACGTGAACTGTGGGGTCTCATAAAAATTCTGCCATGTGAAAAATACGTGCTACAGGTGCTGAAATCATTGGCACACAGAGCAGCTTTTCAAGCACTTGATGCAAATGTACAAATCGTGAATCTTTTTTGAAATCATTCCATGGTAAATAACCTGAAATCAAGATAACTGTCCAAAACAACAGAAACGCCTCATTCACGCCGTGTATATATACTAAAGCAATTGTTTTACTAATTATTGGAAAAAAATTAAAATTCTTGGGTTTTGTTAGATGACTGTTCACATTGTCAAAAGTCTTGGTCTTGGTCTTACAAAACCAAGACCAAGACTTTGAACCTCAAGACCAAGACCAAGACCAAGACCTTGAACCTCAAGACCAAGACCAAGACCTTGAACCTCAAGACCAAGACCAAGACTTTTTAAAACGAACTCGAGTGCACTCGAGACCAAGACCTTGGTCTCGAGGACAACAAGACTGATTATTACATACATACATACATAGTATTCCATGCATGCCTACATACATACATACATACATACATATACATACACGCATGCATACGTACAATCGTACATACGTGCATACAATAGGCCCATATATACATATAGACCTATAATATGTACATGTATGCGCTGCCTATATGGGTGTATGTATACGTAGGTACGCATGTAGGTATGAGCTTGCTGTGTAGCTATTGCTAGGTATACATCGGTATGGAAGTATTGGAAATTTTGTTTAGCTCCCTCACAAAAGCGGTTCTCGCAAGCGTAACTAATGTTGCAGTTCTAAAAGCAAGCTAACTTCGGCTGTCCTGCATCTGATGAGACTCACGTGGACTCTCCACGGGCCCCGTGTGGAATATAGGTCCCATAAGGGTTCCAGGTGAAGTTGGTGAACCTGATGGCGGGATATGCTCAGTTAGCTGTGAGACAATCTCTATTGGCAGTCTCATTCAGACACGTAGGCTAAAGATGAATCAACGAACTCCAACACATGGTTAACAGTTGGCGCGTATTTAGAGTATGGAAATATAGGTCCCATATGGGATCCAGGTGAACCTGATGATGCTACGAAATTCATGGGCGCATCAACGGTTAAAAAGGAAACTGGATCCGCAGTCAAACATGGAAGCCGATTCAGAAGAAGCCTCAGACCAGACTGGGAGCGAAGACAGACGACTATGAACGTTTGTACAACAAGTGAAGGACCTGTCTTGAATTTGACCAACAGCTCAAAAAGACACCTTCTCCAACTTCAGGAGTCTGTGCTCCACCATGCCACATGTCTCTAGTCCCATAAAAACAACGATGAGCAACTTAAGTGACAGGACTAAAAAGATCGAGAGGTGGAAGGAGTACTGTTATTACAATGTAGTGTTGTAACTATATCTGAAACATTCTCCACCGTCAGCTCCAGCAGATCGATGGAACGCACTCGAGCGATCCCGGATCACTAGATTGACTGCAAGAGGTATACCAGCTGAGGCACAGACTCAAGAATGCAAAGTCTCGGGAATATGTGATATTATAGCTTTATGACTGCTCTAGGAAGAGGAATAGTCAGGCAACAAAGCTCTAAGAAGAGGAATAGTCAGGCAACAAAGCTCTAAGAAGAGGAATAGTCAGGCAACAAAGCTCTTGGAAGAGGAATAGTCAGGCAACAAAGCTCTAGGAAGAGAAATAGTCAGGCAACAAAACTCTAGGAAGAGGAACAGCCAGGCAACAAAGCTCTAGGAAGAGGAATAGTCAGGAAACAATGCTCTATGAAGAGGAATAGTCAGGCATCGTTGGCTGACTCGCGTATTCAATAGCGTCCGGAATGCAGTATCCGGGCCAACTGATTGGACCAGAGGGTTCATCTTCTATTCTACAAGGGTAAAGGAATCCGTTTGGATTTTAAGAACTATTTAAATATAATCATTCAATCCGTATCTTGGAAGGTCTTTGCATACGTCCTCTTAGCTGAGATCAAGTATCGCCTGTTACAACTCAAACTGTAATTTTAATTGTAATCAACAGCGCTTCAAGAATAAGCTCATTAGTGGTCTTCTGCTCGAAGCAGTACAATTTCTACCCCCTCTTGGATTTCCAGAGAAGATTATAAGAGAGCTTTACTCCAATATAATGAGCGCTGTACCCATTGACGATATAACTTCTGATTGGATTTATCATTGGATTGGATTGTTACTAGTGCAGAAAGTGTAGTAGGACAAGGTTGCAAACTTTCTCCATAGCGGCTCTTGCTGCCAGTCGTTAAGTCATGAAGCAGACTGTCGCTAAAGGAGACGCAGATGCATGCATTGGATTGGAGCTGTTCTCGGATGGACTTTACCAATTATGTGGCCCTGCTCGTCGAAGTTCTGAAGACCTAAATCTGACGTTGGAAATACTGGACCGGACAGCATACCCAGTTTGGTACTTGACATATTCAAGTTGCGTTCTGACAGCTTGTATTAGTAATAAACGAAAATTGATTGATTGGTATAGAGAGACCAATTACCCAAAGTCAAGATTCAGACAACGGTGGAATTGCCTATGATGGCGGATCACATACGGGTTGATGGAAACATGGTGAAACTGGAAAGAGGATTCACCCATACCTTAATTGAGTCGAACGTCGAAGCTGATGGCAACAGCAAGCCTAACTGAGATCCGACGTCGAATAGCAATTAGGCTTGACAGTATTAACAGCCTCAATTGAATTTGTAGTATAAATATTCAGTTGGATTAAAAACCCGTCTACTTAATTCTTACGTACTACCTATGTTCCTTTATGCTGCTATCAGCCTCGGAGATCTGAAGGCATATCGTGACGCCAGAGAACAAACTACATTATAAGGCCTACGTGAACGGTGGAGGCGATTTCATCCGCTTAACTGTGGGCTACAGACAACCTGTAGAGAGGAGCCCGACGAGCCACGGTTGGTAGAGTCGTGTACAAACGGCAACCCTCCAAACTCATGAAGTACCCAGAGGTATAGATCTATACAGAATAGCCAAAGCGATTTATAGTTCATGTAGGTTGTTAAACTAAGTTTAACACTTTACCCACGAGCTGCATTGGCTCCCAGTCGCTCTTAGTTCACTCTCGTCGTTAAAGTGTTAACAGTTTATGTAGGTTACTAAACTGATTGGCCTAGCTGTGCTTAGTCGGGAGGCCTAAAACTATAAGACAGAATAGAGACACTGCAAAGTATATAGCCATTTCATTTGTTATATTAATCCAAGAAGCCACATAATATCGCTTCATCACACAAACTGCAGTAGGAAAATATCGTACATATACAGGCCTACAGGCACGTCATAATTATCAGCAAACTTTAAGAATATTTCACAATTAAGTTTACGGAAGTACACACAGTTTACCGATATATACTAAATAATTTTATAAATAAGTCCTTTATACGTTTGTTAATGTTAGCCTGTTACTAAATTAACATCTACAGCGTAACATTGGTTCGTTTAAAAATCTGAAAATGATCGAACTATTCAAAGTTAAAGACAACATACTGGTGAAATGGTGCCGAGTATCACAAACATGCAAATAACATCTGTTTAAGATATAAAGATTCGAGTTAAGGACAATTGCCCTTTTAAGGGCGTTTGCCCTGATAATATTTCGTTGCTGTGTTTTCCGCATAGGGCAAGCATATAATTATATATTATTAGCATAGTCAGCGAAGTGTTATAAAGCTGATGCAACAATTCTAGCAAGCTTTAGTGTCTCATTTAGTGTTTGTTATAGCGCACGGTTGATTCTAACAAGCATCCCCACAATGATGATGTTTTCCTTAAGCTCATATTAAGCCTGTGCAGTGAGCAGGTTGGCTCTACTACACTGTTGCCAAACGCCAAGCGGAGCCCTATACGACAAAGTTCTCTGAATTGGTCATCGTTGTGTGGTTCAGACAGTGAAGCACTGGTGGACCTTGTTCGGTAGAAGGTACTCGAAGGGACAGTCGATGTTAGCGTTGCGCAGGCGAATGTCCTCCGAGACCTGACGCAGTCTACGACGGAAGTTATCGATGGCAACCAGACACGGTGCTTCCGAAAAGTATCGCTCGGGGTAACTTCCGAGCGGAACCTGCAAAAGAAAACGGCACATATTGGGCATATACGGTTCTCGACAAAATAAAGTCATCCCCACTTAGTTATAATTGCCCTTTAAAATCACGTTACTATAATGTTAGTATGAAATGATGGGTAGAAGCTTACATACAAGAAGTCACATATTCACGAAAGAAATCACATAAAATTCACAAAAGAAAACGGCAGATAGGGCCTAATGGTACACAGCTCTAGACCAAATAAAAGCTTAATTAATTATAGGTGCCTTTATTATTATTACGCTATTTTGATGGTTTTATGAAATAAAGGGCTAAAAGTTGTATAAAGGAAGTCACATATTCACACAAGAATTAGTGACAGCTATACACTGATATATGTGTAAATGATGAAGGAGCTCAAGGCAACAACGACAACAATGATAACGACGACGACGATGACTGAGAGGGTGTACAGTATACCTCAGCTGGTTTATATCCTCCGAATAGTAGCATAACGAATCCGATGAATCGTTCGACGTGATCTGGGTTGGGCAGCATGTCCTTCATCTCCTGTTCCGTGTAGCCCTTGGGGTGTCTGGCTATCGGCGGTGGTTTCATCATGCAGGGAGGGGAGTTCGGACAGTAGGCGAACGTGTCCAGAAGGCCTCGGCTGGTCGCCGCCTGGTGAGATGTACACCTACGGACGCCAACGTTGACATAATAACAACAGCAATAATAATGATCCTATAACTTATATAGCGCCACTCTATCTCAGTGGTCTTTATCATGATTATCGCTGCTAAGCAGTTCGTTATAGAGGCAAACAGAACTATGCAGATCCATATGTAACATATAGCATGTCTGTGATGTTCGCAAAAGCGCAATTTGACATATAGACTATAAACACGTAGATCTACATACATAGAAACATACAAAGACGCATACAGACATACAGTGGCCTACAATAGAGGCATGGACGCATACATACATACATACATAGGCCTACAGGGGCGTCTATCCCCCTAAGTCATTGGAGCAACGTCCCTTTTCCCCTCTTCTTCCCCCTTCCAGTTCCTTCCCCCTCCTCAAAATGGTGGCACACACACTGACAGATCCCCCCCCATATCTTGGATGGAGCATTTGCTCCAAGGTTTGTTTCTATGGTGTAGACGCCCCTGCATACATACAATACATACATGCATATATACATACATACATACATACATACATACATACGTACGTACGTACGTACATACATACATACATGCATACATACATACATACACACATACATACATACATACATACATACATACATACATACATACATACATCCATACATACATACATACATACATACATACATACATACATACATGTACATGAATACGCATTATGCCATGAGTTGTATCATGATCTTCAATGTAATTAAACGTGCATAAATTATATGCATCCCATGATTCGTCACTGTGTATTTTTCTGTTGAATGTTCTATTACAAGTTCTTCATCAAAAAGGCTTTTGCAGTTAACGTATAGACATATGTTAGAAATTCCTTATTCGTATACGGTATGCTCTGAGTTGATCAACCGTAGACGATTTTCTAGGTTACGTTGCGCAATCGCATTGATATAGCACCGGTATTTCAGCTGGTCTATCGGAAGCCACTTCTGTGTGACGCTGAGTAATTTATCAAATTTACATTTACATTACATGTAGAAAACATGACACTGGCTGTTCCTGAGACATCGAGTGTCATGTATCTGAGAGGTAGTGTTCTTAATTGATGCCACGACGACAGAAACAAGATTAGTAGGTTAGTAAAGAAACAATTAGTAAATTAGCAATCAGTTAAGAAATATCAATTTCTGCCCTTCGTTGTGATTATGCTTCTGATCGTAACTATAAGACAGCGATTGTGGATCTTACGTGAAAATCACGGAAGTCACGAACTGAACCAGGTCAGCGATGGTCACAGGTGAAGCCTACAAGAAAAGTTTAGGTTTGTTTTAGACGTTTACTTTCACTTGTTCCTTGTCCAAATGATATGATTGATGATCACGTACACTGATCAAGACTACTAGGATTCTATTTCGTCGCAATAGTTATTGTTGGACTTCTCTGTGAGTCGTATAGTTGTCGCGAATGATGACATTTTATGGTCATGGAGTCTGAGGGAGAAATGATTAACATTTTTGTCATCATCTTTTTGGTCGCCGTCAGGAAATTGAAACATAGTCACCACAACCGACATCATCGTCATCATCATCATCATCGTCGTCGTCATCATCATTTGAAGCGTCGTCAACATGGTCAACGTCATATAGTCGTCGCTCTTCTTGTTCTTCGTTATCGTCATCAAATCAAAGTCAAGGTTACACTTACGATCGACGGCAGTCCCCCATCCTGACGCAGGTCCTCCATGAAGTATCGGAGTTCTACATCAGACGCAACGTCTGAGTCGGATTTATAGTAGACGCCGATGATTTCGCTGACGAAGTCCTCGAGGGCAGACCAGTGACGCAAGATGTCATCTCGCAGCCAGTAACCTAAAACGAACATTCTATGATCTAGTATTATCATCATCAGCGTCAGCATCTGACACCAATCATTTGGCGGCGTTGGGTACGAACAAATGGTCACAATTGTCTTCGGTCATTTGCCAAGTCCAGTGCTCTGCTGAACGTTAATCCAAGACTTGTAATGTCGTCATTTGTATTGTCTATCCAGCGCATTCTAGGTCTGCCTTCATATGCTTTTCTTTCTTTCGAATCGGGAATTCAGTCAGCTGGTATTCTCTCCACATGTAACATGTTCAGTACCAGATCTACACCCGCAAAATATGTAAACACTAGAAAAGAGCAGTCTCGTATGCCAACCCCGAGATGCGGCCATTCATTCATTCATTCATTCATTCTGAAGATTTATATAGCGCTCCTTCAAGATACCTACTCAGGTGCGCTCCCAGCTCAGCCACGGCTAAAAAAGAAAGATTTGAGCGATTTATGAAATGCAGGCAAATTATTCAGAGGTAGTAATCGCAGTTCCAGCGGGAGCCCATTCCAAGTGGAGGGACCCACAACTGAGAAAGCCCGGCGCTGCCCAATAGAAGAACGAGCACGCGGGACCAAGAGCTCCCCTCTGGCCGAGGAGCGTAGTGCCCGACGCGCTACGACGTCGGACACCGGGCGGCAAAGGTCACGAAGGTAAGATGGAGCGCAGCCTAGAAGACAACGAGAGACTAAGGCAGCGATCCGATAGGAAATACGCTGCGCGATAGGGAGCCAGTGCAACACATCGCGCATGTAGGCAGATACAGGAGCGAACTTGGGGATACGCCCGTGGGTACGAAGCGTTAGCGACTTCATTTCCTTAGCCTCGGCATATGAGGGCCGGTCCGTTACCTCATCGTCTGATCTTCACACGGACAGTGTGCTGTTACTGTGCTCATTATAGCTGAGTTGACTAGGAGGCGCAAGTGAGGCAGAAATTGCGAAACAAATTTCTACTCTGTCCGTAATTTGAACCTCCGACCTCTCGGTTGACAGTCCAGCACGCTAGCCACTGTTGGCCCTATAAACCCGACTGTCTGGAATTCTTATCTGCTGATAAACACAAACCTCGCTTGGTCATGGGCGCCGTAGGAATTTTTCTGAGGGGGCACAACAATTTCTAGGGGCAACAATTTCTAAGGGGGCAAAATTTTTTTAGAGGGAGCAAAATGAAGTTTTTTTGCATGGAATAGCTGACTTACCTAAATAATTAAGTGTTTGTTAGCATTGAAAATCGTGTTGAGACTGTTGGAATAATCATAATAATCAAAAGATTTTATTTTTGTAAAATATTTTCAAAATCCAGGGAGTAAATGCCCCTTGCCACCCTCCGAACGCCCATGCGCCTGGTTAAGAAATCAAAAGTATGACTCCTATTCTTAATGATAATTCTGACATAGTTCTAATCATAATTATCAATTATAAAATTCTCACCGGGCAGGATGTCATCGTCGGTGAGTAGGTTGAGTTTACGGAAAGTCCTTTCACCGTCGAAGGAGCTGAAGTTGGACTCAGCTACGAGCTTCGCAATGTACTGGAGGTGGACTCCTTTGGTGATCGCAAGAACCTCCGCCAGAGCTCCATCTATCGGAAGCACGTGTTGTCGGTAGATGGCGTTGATGGCGACGATGTCCTTGAGGTGTTGTATGAGCAGCTTGTGGATCGGATGAACGGCTGGTAGGTTGCGGATGAGAGCCAGTGCAACGGGCTCCATCATCAGATGAGGCGTGATGTTGGCACCGATGATGAGTGCGTTCGTGGCTGCCACGCGCACCCACATCTTGGCTACCATCCAGTCTGAGTAGGTCCCGATGTCGTCGCGTTTCGTGAAGATGAGGGGTTCACCGCCAACGGGTGTCTGAGCTTCGTTCAGTTGAATCGCCAGAGGGATGATCGCAGGATGGTCGCCTACAACAGTTCTTATAGGGATGGAAAGATAGTTGAGGACAAATTGACGTGTGTCGAAATAGAGTTCGGGTTAGAGGTCTCAATGGTTGAGTGGAACGCCGAGTAGGAATTTGAATTGTAGATGGGCATACAACTGACGGACTTCTATTACGACGGGGTAGGCTGGGGAGGGGGCTATTTAATTCTGGGTCTCAACGTCGACGATGAGAATGATGGTGCTGTTGATATCAATGGTGGTGGTAATGATGACGTAGCCATTTGTTGTTGTTGATACGGATGACGACGACGACAATGATGATGCTGTTTTTATTTTAGTTTACGGTTGTGTAATTGTTAATGGTGCTTATGTTGTCGTGACAGCGGCCTTGACTGTGATGATGGTGGTGGTCTCTGTGATGACAATGATGATGATGATGACGACGACGATGGTGACAGACTGACCTCTTGTGGAGTAGAGCAATACCATCGGAGCGCAAATGAACCGTGGTGGTAGTTTTCCTTTCGTTCTCCTCTGTTGACTTCGATTGGCATCTGCAAAGTTATTTCAACAGACGATATTCAGCACGGATAATAAATATATTACGCAGTCAACGCACATATGAACCGTTTATATAAAACGCATGTATTAACCATGTAACAAGACTGATAGGCCCACCAGGGGGTCTACACCATGGAAAGCTTGGAGCAAATGCTCCATCCAAGAAATGGGGGGAGATTTGTAAGTGTATGTGCCATCATTAACGGGGGCAAGGAAGGGGAGGGGGAAGAGGAGGGGAGGGAGAGGACGTTGCTCCAATGACTTAGGGGGGGAGGAATAGACGACCTTGAGGCCCACAGGAGTCCGAATATGAGACAACGATGTTTCTGCATGTCCGGCTTGTAAATCGACATATAGACTCCAGTGCAGTGTGAAAGAGGTGAGAAAATTGACAAAATCTCCAATGAGGAAATAATAGCTATGTGCTGAGGATGACTGGGCATCGTCGTATTCTAAAGTCAGATTGAGCATGTATTCCTATTGTTTCTCGTTCATCTCTTACTCCTTTAGGATAATCTGGCATAATTATTACCCACTATTATATACCCAGGTCCTATAATGCAACTTGTGTAGCCTAGGACTAGGTTCAGAACATTTCATGTACCTGCTTCAGCCAAACAGATTATTGAAGGTTCGAGAAGGTCTGGAAACGAAACGAGGAAGATTCGACCATCCTAAGAAAACACAAGAGGTATATGCCCTACTTAGGCCCATTTGATAATATATAGATACCAAAACAGGAAATTTTTAAGGCCTACAAATTGTAGGATATCAATCTTAACGTCTGTTAAAGTCGGTTTGCATTTGTAGCAAATTTTAGTTATGTATTGTCATTATTTACAATAATTATAATACAATCCAAATTTGATAGCCTATAGTGCTTTCTTATAGTTAGCATATATTAGTAGGCCCTATATATATATATATATATATATATATATATATATATATATATATATATATATATATATATATATATATATATATATGTGCATAAATATACACTGCTGTTTTATGTTATATACAATTATATATATAACAGCAGTTCAGAAGTGCACGTTGAAGCCTGGCAACAGGATATATTAACAACCATAAACATACATGTTTTCAGTTTAGAGCGAAAGGCAGTTTTTCAAAGGCCAAGTTATGATGAGAACCCAGGCATCGTATACGTCTGTTTAATTAGAGACTTATGAGTGCAGCGTCTACTTGGTCACACGGTGATTATTCAGTAATTTGCATCATAGACTAAGTATATATATATACATGTATTACAATATATGTATATATATACAGATTAAAGCTATACTATTCTCTGGTATATCCTTACTTAACCTATTGTAATTTAATATGGGCATCAAACTATGACTCCAGGCTAAATAAACTAATAGTATTGCAAAAGAGGGCAGTAAGGATAGTAGAGGGTTCCCGCCGATATGCACACTCTGGCCCAATATTCAAAAACTTCAGGCTGTTGAAAATTAAGCAGATAAGAATCCTACAAATAGGGGATTTCCTGTATCGCTATAAGTACGGATTGCTTCCAGCTTCATTTACGGGATACTTCACCATGGGGTCGCAGATTCACATACATAATACGAGGAGTGCTACTATGTATCGCCCTGCTAGAGCTCGTACAAACACAAGGGAGTTCAGTATTAAAGCATCGGGACCACAAATTTGGAATAATATACCTTTAGAAATTCGCTCCTCATCTAATCGCCATGAATTTAAAAATGGACTAAAAACCTGGTTGATAAATGATGAATGAATTGATAAATGGTTGACCTTTTTGCCGAAAAGCAGGCCTCCCTACAGGCGCCTGGATGGCCGGACGGGGTGTGCGCACCAGGGCTCGGGGGACAGAGTCCCTTAGTTAAGAATATTAGTTAAGAAAGTTACTTAAGAAGAACTAAACAACCTCCCACAAAGAATAATGGCATTACTGGGTATACGCTATATATAGATCTAGGGAGAACTATGTAACCAGTCATACTATTATAAATGTGTAATTTGCTGATGGGGGACCCCCTTAGCGGGATTGTATCCCTTTGGGGCCACCCTTTGCAGCCAATGCTCAGCATACCTTGAATGTAATATTTAAACTAAACTAATTCGTTGTTATTCTGTTGTTGGTTGTAATAAAGATTTTTTTATTTGATTTGATTTGATATATATATATATATATAT
>OY744604.1:62418657-62476157 GCA_963556255.1 Allolobophora icterica | reverse complement strand
CAAGGTAGTGACACATCAATACATCTCGTAATCTCATCTGTGATTCTAAGTATCTATAGATCCACAGGGCCTGATATTGCAGTTGGCCCGGTCTTGAATCCCAGAACAGTGGAACCCGCGCAGACCCTGAAAAAGTATAAACAGGTTCCATAGGGCATATATATTCGAGTAATCTGCGGAGGCCCGAAATCTGACGTTACGACTCTGGATCTCAAGACAATCATAGGTATCTCTGTTTGTAGTCGAACAACAAGTAGGCCTATATTCGATATTGCACGGCGAGGAGCAGTTGGAAGCTATCGTATCGCTAGTTCAGATTCTTCACACATGTTTTCCATACATATTGCGACATGTGAACGCCCATTACATTTGTAGTTCACTTTCTCCATCTACGCTGTCGCCGTCCTCGTGTTTTTTCATCTCATCTTCCAACCACGGCACCTCTTCTTCCAGCCACATCTTTTCTGCGTAATACCGTTATTTAGGCTATTTAGACAAAATAAATACTAATAAATCCCGATTTAATAGGCAGAATGAAGTCAAAAGGTCGGCTACAAAGTGTTGTCGACTAACGACTCACGAATGCCGTGGCCGATATATTTGTATGCGCAACCAGTTTAGAGGATGACCCACAATACCAAATGACTTTTCAATAAAAATAACTATACCAACATACCCCCCAAAACTTTCAACCAATTAGATTGCAAATGAGCTGCTGCTTACATCTATGTGACCCTGGGAGTGGCACGAGACATGTGAAGTTGATTCTTATCCTATGAGTCACCAAAACATGAAAATATTCGATTTACTTGACGTTAGGCTAATCGCCCCTGGCTGTCGATGACGCCATCAATGATAAACGGCATATATAATAAAAACAGGCATTGTATTCGTTTCTAGGCCTAGGACTACCGAGCAGCCAACTGCCGCTGTATACGACGTCGCTAGCAACCGGGCCCATCCAAAATGATATCCGCATGTTGTTACACTGTATGTCAAAAGAACAGTTCAGCTTTTGTAGTTTGATACGATGGCCGTGGTTCAATTTCAAAGCAGAAGGACTTAAGATCCCATATGCTTCCTATTTTAGCCCAGTAACCAAATGTCTAAAGTTCTAACCCTGCAGCCAAGTTGACCGTATACTTGGTCGATCGAGTTAGAGCAGATTCGATTACACTGTTTCAGAGCGCCAATGCAATAACCACGACACTGTAAGGTTGTGCATCCTCGGTGCTTTTCCCATTTCTTAGTTCCTTCTTTAAATTGGGTCACTGTAGAAGTTTAATGAAATTTGCGAATACAACGGTAAACACATTTGATGCATGCAAGCAGCTGAGTAATAAAGAAACCACTTGCATTTGCTGTTGATGTTATTTTCTGTCGTTGCCTTTGTTACAGTTATCATCCTAATAATCATCGTAATCACTCTCATCCTTATGGTAATCGGGAAGATAACCATAACGATGACAATTATTAATCCTAATCATATTCATGATTAAGATGAAGTCATCTGATGATGATTATCATCATCATCGTCATCGTCGTCGTCGTCATCAATTATCACCATCAGCTTCATCATCAACATTATCACTACCGCCACAACCACCACACAATTTATTATCTACGATATCTTCGTTCAAATCCGGAGTAATTTGGTCACGGCAGAGTAGGAGCGATGGGGGTCTGGTTTGACCTCGACCGTCATCACGGGAGACCCTTTGACCCACAGGCGACGAATACCTTTTGCACGCAGACCCGGCAGTCCGGCAGATTTCCGGATGCTACGTCATCTACCACCAACAAGGGACTGCTTGACGGTGGTGTCACTGTGTATACCCCCTTACTTTTATATGTATTTTCATTTGTTTTGTTGGGTAAGGAAGGGGTACTCACAGGAATGTCCAAATGTCGGCGTGCTGTTCTGGTAACAGGCGCCCTGTCTCTTTGGCCCCATCTTTCGGTATGACCCGGAAACGGGCGAGGTACTTCCGGGCGCCATCTGTTGACCGGAAGTTGTAGATGACCGGTGAGTAGTAGTGCTGATGGTAGTATGATTCTGGAAGGTTTCGTAGGCCGTCCAAAGCTGCCTCAGCGCTAGAGTCATCAATCAGAATTTCAGAAGATATTGAACAGGGAAGAGATAAGCTGATCAAACATATTCTACCCTTTAAGTCATTGTGTGAGCACACAAAGGTTTCTTCGACAAAGGCGACGACAATGACAATGACTAATGATGATGATGATGATGACGAGCATAATATGAATGGTAATGATGATGAAAATGAATACGGTGTTGACGACGAAGACAACAAAGACAACGACGATGATGATGATGATAAAAATGATAAAGAAGATGACGTTGGGATGAAGATGAAGATGTAGGCAAAGATGATGACAAAGATGATACTGATGCTAATGGTGATAGTGATATAGGTGATAAAGATGAAGATGTTGACTTTGTAATGTAATGCAATGTAATTAGTAACTTCTATTGCGCCGGTGTCTAATGCACAAGGCATCAACCGATGGCACACCAAAACCAAGCCGTAATCAGTTCAAAATCCAGAAGGTCAGTCCGTAAGACAGAGAGGCAGCCTATGGTGGATAAGCAATTTGAAAGAGGTAAGTTTTAAGTTGAGAACGAAATGACAAAAGATGTTCTAGAAGATAAAGATCATGATGACGATGACGACGAAAATGATGATGGTGATGACGATGACGATGATATTGTTTACCATGCCGGCGTAGTGATGAGTGCCTGTCGGATGTTCTGAGTCTTTCCAGTGCGTAGTGCCGCCTGGAACTGGTCCATGGTTTCTGCGCTGCAGTACGGACTGATCTGTCCTGTCTGGAGAACGAGGTCGAACGGTGACTCAGTGTCATGATCGCTCAACTTTATCGATAAAGTCTTGAAATTCACTCGACGGTCATCACTGGACGCTGTAGAATCACATGGAATAGATTGCTAACAAGTGTATGCATGTATGTAAGTATTAATGTATGTATGTATGTATGCATGTATTTATGATTGTATGTATGTATGTATGTATGTATGTATGCATGACATGCATGTATGTATGTATGTATGTATGTATGTGTGTATGTATGTATGTATGTATGTATGTATGTATGTATGTATGTATGTATGTATGTATGTATGCATGCATGCATGCATGCATGTATGTATGTATGTATGTATGTATGTATGTATGTATGTATGTATGTATGTATGTATGTATGTATGTATGTATGTATGTATGTATGTATGTATGTATGTATGTATCATGTATGTATGTAACTGGCTATTTGTAGAGTGCCTTTTGATTGAGAACCTCAAATGACGCTTAGCATAACAGACCATTAAAGGTGCTTCTAAATATGGCTTGAAAATGTCTCTTAGGCTGTGTGCCACAAAATAGTTCATAAGTCTAATGGTAGAAGACTGTCCCAGGAGCATGGTTTAGTGCATAATTATAAGAAAGCAGGATGTAAAAATCAGGGTTAGAATCCGTCTCGGTCTCACTTGTAGGTCATGTCTTGACTTTTTGAAAGTGCTTTCAAACAAGTCTTGTTCTGTCTTGAACTAGTGGTATCGACAAATATCGCGCAAACTGTCTTGTTACTTGCGCTATAAAATTGGTCTCTGCACTCTCTGGTTATTCAGAAGTCGGAAGTGCAATCTCACTGGAAGTGCTGAAAAAGGGTCTTTGTTGACAGCTATGTAGCTGTCAAGAAATAGTTAATAATAACTAATTGGTTACGTTCTGTTTATTAAAAGTCGGTTGAGTTGGCAGGCAACAGCTATGCTCTATTTTTTATGCATTTGTAATTTGTTTCTAATCGATATAATTACAAAAATGTATCATAGAAGTTTAAACTGTGAATTGTGCGTTCACCATTTCAAAAATATGAAGAAGAAAAAACGGAAATGGTGTGCGCATGCCCTTGGGATAAAACCAACAGAATTTAAAATTTCGGACACTTCAAGATTCGCTATAGGTGAGCTATTTTGAAAATTTATAGGCCTAATCTTTATTTAGTATTTAAATATTGGTTTGGAATACGATTAGTGTTGAAAAATCGTTAATAGATTTCAGACATGCTCGAGATTATTATTCGAATCTCAACCAATAAAATGTCTTTTACACTATTACAACACGGCAAGAGGACACTAGCCGTAGGCCTATATCAATAGTTGCTCAAAAATCAAAAGCGGCAAAACTAATTGAATCTCGACTGGAGAGATGAATGTAAAATCTCGTTTTAGGTCCTGTAAGTCTGGCTAAGGATGTGGAACGGAACTAAGTACGTACGTGGGACAATTACTAAGCTGGGTGATAAATTTTGACCGCTGTGCATTCGGTCTTTCCTAGTGTTGAGCTACAATGCTGTCTATAGCCTATCTGACATTCTGAACTTAAATTTTGAAATTTCTGTGGAATAGGCATAAACTGTGAATATCGTATACAACACTGGTAGAAAAATGCTCTTGGATGCCTGAAGATGTGAATAATTGACCGACCTGGGAAGCAGGAGTGTTTGATTCGCGCCTCGAACACTCTGCCAGGAGTGAAGAAGTCGTTTGGCGGAATGGTGACGTCATTGTTGACGACAACGAATCCGACGGCTCCAACCGGTCTGCTGTCTTTGCGCAGGAGCTCTGAACTGGTCTTGATGGACTGGGCCTTGGCAGAGAGGGCCACTGCCTCGGCACTTCTAGGCGATGCAGGCGGACGCTTACGGGAACCCTCCTGGAAGAAAATCGTTAGAAGTATTTCCTACTATACGAAGCAGAAGAGAACGGTAAATTGCATTCATTCATTCATTCATTCATTCATTCATTCATTCATTCATTCATTCATTCATTCATTCATACATACATACATACATTCAGTCGGGTTTTCTTTTTTCTCTCTCGTTACCGTAGTTCATTAGTTACTGCAGCGATTAATTGATTCACCGATTGATCAATAGATTTTTAATAAAATAAATTATTAAAAATTCAACGAAAATAAATTATTAATAAAATAAATAATCTAAAAGTCAATGACCGGTGAATAAATCAGTAGGTAGGAGCTAGTAATGACATGTGCCTACCTGAAACAGTTGAGTTTCCTTATGCTTTCTTCGGTCTAACTCGTTGGGTCCGATTTCCCTTGTGGCCAAAGCGATCAGACTGACGGCATCGTCTCTACAAGCCGTGTGCTCCTGGATGGGAACAGCCTCGTCTACACAACCAAATTTAGATAATTGATTACGTTTTGGTTTTGGTACTGTATTGGTTGATGCCTTGTGTATTAGGTACCGGCGTTATAGAAGTTTCAAACTGCTAATAATAGACAGCTTATAAATAGCTCAGTTATGTCATAGGTTACTGCACACTGACTGATCGGGTTAGGTTATGCCGACGTGATCTAATCAGTAGGCCCCTATAGATGTGATAGTTTTCCATTCCTGCCATAACATCAACACGGAATTGAAGGAACTGAGAAGACGAGAATTGTATTGTATTGTATTGTATTAAGGTATACATTAGCGCAAAGAAATGAAGCGAAGAATTGAGAAATTAAGGTAAAAATCAGGAGAAATTTGGAGAATTAGACAAATAGAACGTGAAACAGAATGTCCGTATTGTAAAAGACGACACTAGACTTTCACAGACGCGTTACCCTGCCAGCATTTCCACGGTCATTAGTACATGGGACCCATAATACGGGTCCCATGTTGTTATATACATCCTACGTGGGCTCCATGAGAGCATGCTGACAGGGTAACTTCAGACAGGGTTTGTACAACGGAATTCTACCTTGAGCTTGGACAGGGGTAGGCTGATGGGTAGAGGGCGGTAAAGTAGTAGCATGCAATGTCGGAGGTTCTTTGACGACGGCTTGTATCGATGATAAATCTTTCATAATTTCTTCATCCGTCGGTTCCGTACTCAGTCCGTCCAGAGGTGGCGTTACGGGTTCCTGGTTCCTTCCTACTGGTAGAACTACGACTGGCTGACGTTGAAGATGGTGGCTGATCAAAGCATCTTCTGCCATCTCTACTCCGTCCTCGTTGGCACCTTCATCAGCCGCCTCCACAGTCGGAGTTCCAACCGACGTTTCAAGTAGCTTCTGCTCAGTAGAACTACGTGCGCCTAGTTCCACATCTTCGGGCTTTTCGGAAGCCATCATTGAAACTGAACCTCCTGTAAGACTTGCCACAGCACTCCGGTCCAATTCGCTGCGGAAATTCCTCTCTGTCGATTCAGATTCTGTTTCTAAGCCGAGTTCAGAACTTACCGTTCCAGTCTCTATAGAGCGAGTTTCGTTTCCAGATACAAAGTCCGACCAACCACTTTCCGGTTTATTACCGATATTTTCCGCTCCAGTTTCAGTTTCGTTTGCGTGGATGCCTTCTGCACTGCTGACGACGTCTTTCGTTACTTTAGACGGCCGTTCAACTGGAATGCTACGTGAACTCTCAAACTCTTCGTCCTCTAGCATCAGTTCCTTTGCGCCTGAAGTCTCCAGTGCTGATTTCCTAGTTTCGACTGCTGGAACTTTATCATGCAAGTCAGACGCCACTTTGGCGCCTAAGACTTTGCTATCAAAGTCCTGAATCTCTGGTCCTTTTACGTTTTCGGCAGGAAAACTAGTTGTGAAATCCTCCGATGACAATTCAGGCACCTTTTCGAATATATTGCCTTCAACTGCAAAATCATGGACCTCTGCTGTTGGAACCTGTTCCAGTGGAACGCAACTAGCCAAATCTTCCCCAACGAATTCGTGTATATTTTCGGGTCTTTCAACTTTGAATGTAAAATCTTGAACCTCTGTTGTTGGCCGTTTTTCAGACGAAGTGTAACTCGATAAATGTCCTCCTGAGTATTCAGGCAATGTCTCGGCTGCTTTGTCTTCTATTTCTTTGGCAGATTCATCTACATTCGCTTCCTTTATGCTAGCGTCTTTCGATGGGAATAAAACTGGAAATACGATGCCACTATGTTCATCTCGTGGCTGTGTCATTGCGAAAGAATCAGTGCTTGTCTCGAACGGTGCCTCGTGCGATATTGTTGCTTCACTCTTTTCCCATTGAGATAAGTCCGCTTCTTGTTTCCGATCACCGCTGGAAGCACCAAACTGAAACATCGAAGGCAGCTCAATCGGAGATTTTGTACCCTTTTCACCTGCAGGTTCTGTGCTATCTACTTTAGCTACACTTGCAATTACAATGCCTGACTCAAAATCCTCTCCTGCCAATTCAGGCTTCTTTTCAGGCAGGTCGATTTTCAAGGCAAGATCATGATCCTCTCTTCTCGTGAGGTTTCCAGATAGAATGCTAGTCGTCAAACCCTCTTCACCGAATTCACGATCAATCTCTGCAGTTTCACTTTTTACTGTAATAATTTCAAAGTCATCAAATTCAGGGTCTATTTCGAATGTTTTGACTTTGAATCCAAAATCTTCAAACTCTGTTGATGGCTGCTTCTCAGATGGAATGCCAGCCTTCAATTCATAATCATCGTCGCCAAACTCAGGTTCAATTCCGGATGTTTTGACTTTGAATCCAAAATCTCCAAATTCTGTTGATGGATACTTCTCAGATGGAATGCCAGCCTTCAAATCATCGTCGCCAAATTCACCTTCAATTTCGGATGATTTGACTTTGAATCCAAAGTCTCCAAACTCTGTTAATGGTTGCTTCTCAGATGGAATACCAGCCTTCATATCATCGTAGCCAAACTCAGGTTCAATTTCGTATGTTTTGACTTTGAATCCAAAATCTCCAAACTCTGTTGATGGCTGCTTCTCAGATGGACTACCAGCTTTCAGATCATCGTCGCCAAACTCAGGTTCAATTTCGGATATTTTGACTTTGAATCCAAAATCTTCAAACTCTGTTGATGGCTGCTTCTCAGATGGAATACCAGCCTTCAAATCACTCTCGCCAAATTCATAATCAACTTCAGGTGTTTTGTCTTCGAATCCAAACTCTCCAAACTCTGTTGATGGCTGCTTTTCAGATGGAATGCTAGCCTTCAAATTATCCTGGCCAAAATCAGGTTCAATTTCGGATGTTTTGATTTTGAATCCAAAATCTCCAAACTCTGTTGATGGCTGCTTCTCAGATGGAATGCTAGCCTTGAAATCATCGTCGCCAAATTCATCTTCAATTTCGGATGTTTTGACTTTGAATCCAAAGTCTCCAAACTCTGTTGATGACTGCTTCTCAGATGGAATGCTAGCCTTCAAATCATCGTCACTAAATTCACCTTCAATTTCGGATGATTTGACATTGAATCCAAAATCTCCAAACTCTGTTGATGGCTGCTTCTCAGATGGAATACCAGCCTTCAAATCACTCTCGCCAAATTCATAATCAACTTCAGGTGTTTTGTCTTCGAATCCAAACTCTCCAAACTCTGTTGATGGCTGCTTCTCAGATGGAATGCTAGCCTTCAAATTATCCTGGCCAAAATCAGGTTCAATTTCGGATGCTTTGACTTTGATTCCAAAATCTTCAAACTCTGTTGATGGCTGCTTCTCAGATGGAATGATGGCCTTGAAATCATCGTCGCCAAATTCACCTTCAATTTCGGATGATTTGACTTTGAATCCAAAATCTCCAAACTCTGTTGATGGCAGCTTCTCAGATGGAATGCTAGCCTTCATATCATCGTCCCCAAATTCATCTTCAATTTCGGATGTTTTGACTTTGATTCCAAAATCTCCAAACTCTGTTGATGGCTGCTTCTCAGATGGAATACCAGCCTTCAAATCACTCTCGCCAAATTCATTATCAACTTCGGGTGTCTTGAATTTGAATCCAAAATCTTCAAACTCTGTTGATGGCTGCTTCTCAGATGGAATGCCAGCCTTCAATTCATAATCATCGTCGCCAAACTCAGGTTCAATTCCAGATGTTTTGACTTTGAATCCAAAATCTCCAAATTCTGTTGATGGCTGCTTCTTAGATGGACTACCAGCTTTCAGATCATCGTCGCCAAACTCAGGTTCAATTTCGGATGTTTTGACTTTGAATCCAAAATCTCCAAACTCTGTTGATGGCTGCTTCTCAGGTGGAATACCAGCCTTCAAATCACTCTCGCCAAATTCATAATCATCTTCAGGTGTTTTGTCTTCGAATCCAAACTCTCCAAACTCTGTTGATGGCTGCTTCTCAGATGGAATGCTAGCCTTCAAATTATCCTGGCCAAAATCAGGTTCAATTTCGGATGCTTTGACTTTGAATCCAAAATCTCCAAACTCTGTTGATGGCTGCTTCTCAGATGGAATGCTAGCCTTGAAATTATCGTCGCCAAATACACCTTCAATTTCGGATGATTTGACTTTGAATCCAAAGTCTCCAAACTCTGTTGATGGTTGTTTCTCAGATGGAATCCTAGCCTTCATATCATCATCACCAAACTCAGGTTCAATTTCGGATGTTTTGATTTTGAATCCAAAATCTCCAAACTCTGTTGATGGCTGCTTCTCAGATGGAATGCTAGCCTTGAAATCATCGTCGCCAAATTCATCTTCAATTTCGGATGTTTTGACTTTGAATCCAAAATCTCCAAATTCTGTTGATGGCTGCTTCTCAGATGGAATGCCAGCCTTCGAATCATCGTCGCCAAATTCACCTTCAATTTCGGATGTTTTGACTTTGAATCCAAAATCTCCAAACTCTGTTGATGGCTGCATCTCAGATGGAATGCCAGCCTTCAAATCACTCTCGCCAAATTCATAATCAACTTCAGGTGTTTTGTCTTCGAATCCAAACTCTCCAAACTCTGTTGATGGCTGCTTCTCAGATGGAATGCTAGCCTTCAAATTATCCTGGCCAAAATCAGGTTCAATTTCGGATGCTTTGACTTTGAATCCAAAATCTCCAAACTCTGTTGATGGCTGCTTCTCAGATGGAATGTTAGCCTTCAAATCATCGTCACTAAATTCACCTTCAATTTCGGATGATTTGACTTTGAATCCAAAATCTCCAAACTCTGTTGATGGCTGCTTCTCAGATGGAATCCTAGCCTTCAAATCATCGTCACTAAATTCATCTTCAATTTCGGATGATTTGATTTTGAATCCAAAATCTCCAAACTCTGTTGATGGCTGCTTCTCAGATGGAATACCAGCCTTCAAATCACTCTCGCCAAATTCATAATCAACTTCAGGTGTTTTGTCTTCGAATCCAAACTCTCCAAACTCTGTTGATGGCTGCTTCTCAGATGGAATGCTAGCCTTCAAATTATCCTGGCCAAAATCAGGTTCAATTTCGGATGCTTTGACTTTGAATCCAAAATCTCCATACTCTGTTGATGGCTGTTTCTCAGATGGAATGTTAGCCTTCAAATCATCGTCACTAAATTCACCTTCAATTTCGGATGATTTGACTTTGAATCCAAACCCTCCAAACTCTGTTGATGGCTGCTTCTCAGATGGAATACCAGCCTTCAAATCACTCTCGCCAAATTCATTATCAACTTCGGGTGTTTTGACTTTGAATCCAAAATCTTCAAACTCTGTTGATGGCTGCTTCTCAGATGGAATGCCAGCCTTCCATTCATAATCATCGTCGCCAAACTCAGGTTCAATTCCAGATGTTTTGACTTTGAATCCAAACCCTCCAAACTCTGTTGATGGCTGCTTCTCAGGTGGAATACCAGCCTTCAAATCACTCTCGCCAAATTCATAATCATCTTCAGGTGTTTTGTCTTCGAATCCAAACTCTCCAAACTCTGTTGATGGCTGCTTCTCAGATGGAATGCTAGCCTTCAAATTATCCTGGCCAAAATCAGGTTCAATTTCGGATGCTTTGACTTTGAATCCAAAATCTCCAAACTCTGTTGATGGCTGCTTCTCAGATGGAATGCTAGCCTTCAAATCACTCTCGCCAAATTCATAATCAACTTCAGGTGTTTTGTCTTCGAATCCAAACTCTCCAAACTCTGTTGATGGCTGCTTCTCAGATGGAATGCTAGCCTTCAAATTATCCTGGCCAAAATCAGGTTCAATTTCGGATGCTTTGACTCTGAATCCAAAATCTCCAAACTCTGTTGATGGCTGCTTCTCAGATGGAATGTTAGCCTTCAAATCATCGTCACTAAATTCACCTTCAATTTCGGATGCTTTGACTTTGAATCCAAAATCTCCAAACTCTGTTGATGGCTGCTTCTCAGATGGAATGCCAGCCTTCAAATCACTCTCGCCAAATTCATAATCAACTTCAGGTGTTTTGTCTTCGAATCCAAACTCTCCAAACTCTGTTGATGGCTGCTTCTCAGATGGAATGCTAGCCTTCAAATTATCCTGGCCAAAATCAGGTTCAATTTCGGATGCTTTGACTCTGAATCCAAAATCTCCAAACTCTGTTGATGGCTGCTTCTCAGATGGAATGTTAGCCTTCAAATCATCGTCACTAAATTCACCTTCAATTTCGGATGATTTGACTTTGAATCCAAAATCTCCAAACTCTGTTGATGGCTGCTTCTCAGATGGAATACCAGCCTTCAAATCACTCTCGCCAAATTCATAATCAACTTCAGGTGTTTTGTCTTCGAATCCAAACTCTCCAAACTCTGTTGATGGCTGCTTCTCAGATGGAATGCTAGCCTTCATATCATCGTCCCCAAATTCATCTTCAGTTTCGGATGTTTTGACTTTGAATCCAAAATCTCCAAACTCTGTTGATGGCTGCTTCTCAGATGGAATGTTAGCCTTCAAATCATCGTCACTAAATTCACCTTCAATTTCGGATGCTTTGACTTTGAATCCAAAATCTCCAAACTCTGTTGATGGCTGCTTCTCAGATGGAATGCCAGCCTTCAAATCACTCTCGCCAAATTCATAATCAACTTCAGGTGTTTTGTCTTCGAATCCAAACTCTCCAAACTCTGTTGATGGCTGCTTCTCAGATGGAATGCTAGCCTTCAAATTATCCTGGCCAAAATCAGGTTCAATTTCGGATGCTTTGATTTTGAATCCAAAATCTCCAAACTCTGTTGATGGCTGCTTCTCAGATGGAATGATGGCCTTGAAATCATCGTCGCCAAATTCACCCTCAATTTCGGATGATTTGACTTTGAATCCAAAATCTCCAAGCTCTGTTGATTGCAGCTTCTCAGATGGAATGCTAGCCTTCATATCATCGTCCCCAAATTCATCTTCAGTTTCGGATGTTTTGACTTTGAATCCAAAATCTCCAAACTCTGTTGATGGCTGCTTCTCAGATGGAATCCTAGCCTTCAAATCATCGTCACTAAATTCATCTTCAATTTCGGATGATTTGATTTTGAATCCAAAATCTCCAAACTCTGTTGATGGCTGCTTCTCAGATGGAATGCCAGTCGTCAAATCAATCTCACCAAATTCTGGTACTGCTGTAAATTCTGAAGCTTTAAGTTTATGTTGAGTTCCTTCAGCCGCTGTTTTCGAAGGGAATAAAACTGGCAATTGGATTCTACTACTTTCATCCAGTAGTCGAGTTCTGTCAGAAGATTCGAAACCCGACTCAAGCGGTTCTTGCGATTTTGTTACGTCAGTTTTCTCCCACTGAAATATTTCCGATTCCTGTTTCTGATCATCGGTAGAAACGGGTTGAGCACCTTTCTGGAATATTAAAGGTAATTCCACAATCGCCGCTTTATCGTCGGAGTCTTTAATCTCTGGTTTATGCACATTTTCTTGTTCTTTTGGCTGCTTTTCCTGCACTATGATAAATGCAGTCTCTTGTTCTTGTGGCGTATGCGTCTCCGTGGTTTGCGCTGCGTAGGTCAAGTCTTTTTCTTGGTGACTTCTCTCGTCTAATTCAGTGTCTTCTGGGAGGTCTTTGGCTTGAAGTTCTAACATTTTCCTAGGAGGGCTTCCCAAGAGGAAGTCCTCTTCAAATTCGTCGCTGGCCTTTCGTTTAGATGTTGCACCTATTGTCACTGCTTTATATTCAGTGCTTTGATCTCCAGTACTATCCAGTTCAATCTCCCAACCCTGATGTACTGATGTCTCATCTTTTTCTGCTTCTGTCGTGTGCTCGTGAGCTGATGCTCCGAGGATATCAGTGGCTAAATCCTGATCTATTACGTCATCAGTTATTTCCTGTTTCAGCAGATGTTGCGCTGGTTTCTCCTGTTCACTTCTTTCGTCCGTTTTGTCCCTCTGATTCCTCGGCAATCTCGGCCACTCACGTCTCTCCTCTTCATCTTCACTGTACGATGGACTGAACTTCTCGAGCAATTCGTCGTCCACCTTTAGGAAGTAGTTTTCTTCCTCTGCAACTCTCGGACTCCCGAGTTCCGCATCGGACGTGGACTCTTCCTCGGTTGGTTCCTGATATGATATATTGATTGACGGGCTCTTCGTTTTAGGGTCTGGCTCACGTTCCTCGTCTTCGGGTTCTGGCTCATTTTCGTCCATCAGTGCCGGAGACCAAATCAGATTCTTTCTGTGCTTTATCTGGAATTCTCTTTCGGTGCTGCTCTCTGTTTCTTCGCCTTCAATCTGACTCACCTTCTGATCTGTTTCTTTTGCGGTCGTTATTTTGTGTCTTTCGTCCTCTTCTTCATAATCGTCGATCTTTGTAGCAATTGGCTGAGGTATTTGCTTTGGATTCAACTGATCATCGGCTCTGTCTAGTTCGTATAGCTGTTCTTGGTCTCCTTGATCGCTGGCCAAAGGAACTGCCGTGTAATTGTCTAGGTAACTTGCCTCTGCAGGTGCTTCAGACTCAGGCGGGGATTTGGAAACAGGTTCTTCCGGAAGCGCTACTTCTTTTTCAGATCTAATTACCTCGGTCTGTTCTTCTGGACTCGACGTCGAAATGGTCCCAGCAAGTGGCACTCCTACTTCTACCTCTGGAGCTGGTTGATTGGGCGTATCCAGCAATTTGATATCTGCATCTGATAAGTCCCATTCTATTACGGTGTCTTCTCCGCTTTCTGACGACTCCTGTCCCCGATCGATTTGCTTCCATACAGGTGCGTTTTCTTCTTCCTCCATTGTCAAATCGGCTTCAATTGATTCCTGATAGGACAGATGCCGCCGTTGTTCCGATGACTGCCAGATCGGTCTCTCGTCTGAGTCGAGTTTTTCAGGTGGTTCTTCTTCCTCGTTCAGTTCTGACATCCACGCAGGTTTATCTTCAGCAAAATCAGCTTCAAATGGTTTCTCTTCTTCGAATGAAATTTTTTCCTCTTCGATAAATTGCTGCTTTTCATCTTGCAACGGAAACTCCTTGTCCTGGTCAGAAAATTGCCAACGTTCTTCTTCCAGAGCCGGTTCGGTGGTTTTTTCTTCCTGCAGTAAATCTCCCACAGTCAGACCCTCAGTTACATAATCCTTGTCTAACAGAGTCCAATCTCCAATTTCTTCCCCTTCCAAAAGCGACTTTCTTTCACGTTCTTGTTGTTCTTCCCTCGCTTTCAACTCTGTAGTTTGAGATTCTTTTTCAAATATTTCCCAGTCCTCGTTTCCCTCCTCACCCCACGAGATGCCCTCAGTTGTTTCTTGTTCCTTATCTTTGACAGATGTTTTACTTAAGTCTTCGATCGCTATGTCAGTCTGATCGATGTACACTGAAATATCCCGTGAATCAGCCTCTTCATTAAAGTCATCTTCGTTCTCCGAACTAGTATCTACGTCCGATGCAAAAGTCACTTCCACTGTTGGTATTTCCGCCCCTTGCACGTATATCTGTTTGGGAACGTCTGCATTTGCTCCCGCCGATAACGTAGGTTCCATCACATCTTCCTTCGGTGTAGCAGACGCACTGCTTCTCTCTGCTGTTGTCTGAAATGCATCGTTCATCGCACCAGCAACTGCCTCTTGTATAGAGATTTCTTGATCGACATCTTCTTGTGAAGTCATCTTTTTCAGTGACAGAAGCCTAACTTGTCTTTCACCTGTGTCACCAGCTTCATCTTCTTCGGAAGACTCTTGCAATGCCTTCTCTTCCTCTTCTACTTCAGCATCTTTCGATGGATAGAAAACAGGCAATTGGAAGCTGCTACTTTCATCTACTGACCGTTTTGTCTCAACGGATTCCTCGCCTGCACCTTCTGAAGCTTCATGTGATTCTTTGCTACTCTCACGAGAATCTTCTATCACATTTCGACCCTCGATGTAATCTTCCTTCTCATCCGAACCAGACGATACCTTTCTTCCAACGATTCCCGCCAATTCTTTCCTCCTATCAGAAGGAAATTTATACATTCCAATTTCTGTGGAATAGCTAGAATCATCCGTTTCTCTAGTAGCGGTCTCTTGCGCTTGAGATGTTTCTGGCGGATTTTCTGCTAGTTCTTCTTGAGAAATTTCCTCTTGTATAATGTGCTCAGATGTCGGAAGTTCGCTCACAACTGCCTCAGATGGTCCAGCAGCAACAATATTCTGATCCGCATCTTCAAGAGAGGTCATCTTTAAAGACAACAGTCTAACACTTCGACCAGTCGATTCAGAGCTATCGTCTTCTGAATCTGAACCCTGGAATGTATCCTTTATCTCAGCATCAGTAACTGCTGGTTTGCTGATGTCTATGTCCCCATCTTCAAGTGAAGTCATCTTCAGTGATAGAAGTCTAACTTTTCTTTCATCCTTGTCACCATCCTCATCTTCTTCGGACGACTCTTGCAATGCCTTCTCTTCATCTTCTACTTCAGAATCTTTCGATGGATAGAAGACTGGCAATTGGAAGCTGCTACGTTCATCTGGTGATCGTTTTGTCTCAACGGATTCGTCAGCTGCACCTTCTGAAGCTTCATGTGATACTGTTATTTCCAGTTTCTCCCCTGGAGATAATTCCGTCTCCTTTTTCCTGTCATCACTGGTAATGGCTGTATCAGTTGTCTGAAACATCGTTGTTAGTTCATTTAGTGTTTTAGCATCTTCCTGATAGACTTTCTGTTGTCTAAATTCATATTCGCCAGCGAACTCTGCTGTGTCACGAACTGTTACCTCTTTTATTTCGTTATCTGCACCTGGTGAAATTAACTCTTTTCCACCTCCAAGTGTAACTTCAGGTTCATGAACACTAACGCTGACAGTTTCCGTAGGTGAGTCCCGTGGTTCATCTCGAAATTCTTCGCTAAACTCATGAGATTCTTCTTTCACATTTCCATCTTCACTGTAATCTTCTTTCTCGTCCGAACTAGTAGATAATTTTCTTCCAACGAATCCCGCCAATTCTTTCCTCCTATCAGAAGGAAATTTATACATTCCAGTTTCTGTGGAATAGCTAGAATCATCCGTTTCTCTAGTAGCGGTCTCTTGCCCTTGAGATGTTTCTGGTAGATTTTCTGCTAGTTCTTCTTGAGAAATTTCCTCTTGTATAATGTGCTCAGATGTCGGAATTTTGCTCACAACTGCCTGAGACGGTCCAGCAACAGCGATATCCTGATCCACATCCTCAAGAGAGGTCATCTTTAAAGACAACAGTCTAACACTTCGACCAGTCGATTCAGAAATATCATCTTCTGAATCTGAACCCTGGAATGTATCCTTTGTCTCAGCATCAGTAACTGCTGGTTTGCTGATGTCTATGTCCCCATCTTCTTGTGAAGTCATCTTCAGTGATAGAAGTCTAACTTTCCTCTCATCTGTGTCACCAGCTTCATCTTCTTCGGAAGATTCTTGCAATGTCTTCTCTTCATCTTCTACTTTAGAATCTTTCGATGGATAGAAGACTGGCAATTGGAAGCTGCTACGTTCATCTGGTGATCGTTTTGTCTCAACGGATTCGTCGCCTGCAACTTCTGAAGCTTCATGTGATTCTTTGATACTTACATGAGATTCTTGTGTCGCATTTACATCCTCACTGTAATCTTCCTTCTCATCCGAACCAGACGATAGCTTTCTTCCAGTGATTCCCGCCAATTCTTTCCTCCTATCAGTAGGAAATTTATACATTCCAATATCTGTCGAATAGTTAGAATCATCCGTTTCTCTAGTAGCGGTCTCTTGCACTTGAGATGTTTCTGGCGGATTTTCTACTAGTTCTTCTTGAGATATATCCGCCTTTGTAATGTTCTCAGATGTCGGAAGTTCGCTCACAACTGCCTCGGACGGTCCAGCAACAACAATATCTTGATCCGCATCTTCAAGAGAGGTCATCTTCAAAGACAACAGTCTAACACTTCGACCAGTCGATTCAGAAATATCGTCTTCTGAATCTGAACCCTGGAATGTATCCTTTGTCTCAGCATCAGTAACTGCTGGTTTGCTGATGTCTATGTCCCCATCTTCTTGTGAAGTCATCTTCAGTGACAGAAGCCTAACTTGTCTTTCACCTGTGTCACCAAATTCATCTTCTTCGGAAGATTCTTGCAGTGTCTTATCTTCCTCTTCTACTTCAGCATCTTTCGATGGATAGAAAACTGGCAATTGGAAGCTGCTACTTTCATCTACTGACCGTTTTGTCTCAACGGATTCTTCGCCTGCAACTTCTAAAGCTTCATGTGATTCTTTGATACTTACATGAGATTCTTGTTTCACATTTACATCCCCACTGTAATCTTCCTTCTCATCCGAACCAGACGATAACTTTCTTCCAACGATTCCCGCCAATTCTTTCCTCCTATCAGAAGGAAATTTATACATTCCAATATCTGTCGAATAGTTAGAATCATCCGTTTCTCTAGACTGTATATTGGTTTCGAAAATAGCGGTTTCTTGCGTTTCTATTGGACTACCTACTTCTTCTTTTCTAATTTTGTCGTCATCAAATTCTCTAATATTATCTTCCGACAAATTCGGTGTCGTCAGGATTTTACCTTCGTCTTCAAATGAGGTCATCTTTATGGAAACTAACCTAACTTTGCTTTTAGAAACCTCTGCCATATCGTCTTCATCTTCAGAGTCTTTCTCCATTTCGTCTCCTTCTTTCGGCAATTGGAAACGGTTTTCTGTACGAGGAAGAAGACCAAAATCTTCGCTATTGTCTGGTCTGCTCTCGTGTGGAACAGTGTGCGATGTCGTTTTATGCAATTCTTGAAACTGAGACTCTTGTGATTCTTTTACAGGATCTCTTAACATATCCTGTTCTCTACCTGTGTCTGAATCAGACGGGATAAATTTGTCTGCTCCTTCAAGGTTAGTTTCAAGTGGAATTTCCGCACATATAATGGGCGCAGATGTTGTAAGTTCGCTAATGGCTTCTTCGGACGATCCAGCAACAACGATATCCTGTTGCTCATCCTCGAGTGAGGTCATCTTCTGAGATAACAGTCTAACATTTCGTCCAGTCGATTCAGAACTATCGTCTTCTGAATCTGAACCCTGGAATGCAACCTTTGTCTTAGCATCAGTAACTGCTGGTTTGGTGATGTCTACGTCCCCATCTTCTTGTGAAGTCATCTTTAGCGACAGAAGCCTAACTTGTCTTTCACCTGTGTCACCAGCTTCATCTTCTTCGGAAGATTCTTGCAATGCCTTTTCTTCCTCTTCTACTTCAGAATCTTTCGATGGATAGAAAACTGGCAATTGGAAGCTGCTACCTTCATCTACTGACCGTTTTGTCTCAACGGATTCGTCGCCTGCAACTTCTGAAGCTTCATGTGATTTTTTTATACTTACATGAGATTCTTGTTTCACATTTACATCCCAACTGTAATCTTCCTTCTCATCCGAACCAGACGATAGCTTTCTTCCAGCGATTCCCGCTAATTCTTTCCTTCTATCAGAAGGAAATTTATACATTCCAATATCTGTCGAATAGTTAGAATCATCCGTTTCTCTAGACTGTATATTGGTTTCGAAAATAGCGGTTTCTTGCGTTTCTATTGGACTACCTACTTCTTCTTTGCTAATTTTGTCGTCATCAAATTCTCTAATATTATCTTCTGACAAATTCGGTGTCGTCAGGATTTTACCTTCGTCTTCAAATGAAGTCATCTTTATGGAAACTAACCTAACTTTGCTTTTAGAAACCTCTTCCATATCGTCTTCATCTTCAGAGTCTTTTTCCATGTCGTCTTCATCTTTCGGCAACTGGAAACGGTTTTCTGTATGAGGAAAAAGACCAAAATCTTCGCTATTATCTGGTCTGCTCTCGTCTGGAATAGTGTGCGATGTCGTTTTATGCAATTCTTGAAACTGTGATTCTTGTATACGATCTCTTAAGATGTCCTGTGTCCTACCTGTGTCTGAATCAGACGTGATAAATTTGTCTGCTCCTTCAAGGTTAGTTTCAAGTGGAATTTCCGCACATATAATGGGCGCAGATGTTCTAAGTTCGCTAATGGATTCTTCGGACGGTCCAGCAACAACGATATCCTGTTGCTCATCCTCGAGTGAGGTCATCTTCAGAGACAAGAGTCTAACACTTCGATCAGATGTTTCATCAATCTCATCGTCATCATCAGGAATCTGGAATGCATCATCCCTCTCAGCTGGAGATGATGTTGGTATGGAGACTTCTTGGTTCACATCATCAAGCGAGGTCACCTTCAAAGACAACAACCTAACGCTTCGTTCTGGCGTTTCCGACTCCTCTTCTTCTTCTTCTCCGTCAGAAACTTGAAATGTATACTCTGTGGCAGCAGCAGCATCAACAACCGTTGGCAAGGAGATTTCTTGACCCGCATCCTCTTCAGAAGTCATCTTCAAAGACAACAGTCTAACTCTTCGGTCAGTCGATTCAGAAATTTCAGAAACATCATCTTCTGTGTCTGAATCCTGGAATTTATCCTTTGTCTCAGCGTCAGCAACCGTTGGTTTGGAGATGTCTACGTCGCCATCTTCAAGTGAAGTTATCTTCAGTGATAGAAGCCTAACTTTTCTTTCATCCTTGTCACCATCTTCATCTTCTTCGGACGACTCTTGCAATGCCTTCTCTTCATCTTCTACTTCAGCATCTTTCGATGGATAGAAGACTGGCAATTGGAAGCTGATACGTTCATCTTCTGACCGTTTTGTCTCAACGGATTCGTCGCCTGAAGGGACCGTAGCTTCCTGTAAAACATATGCTTCACGTTTCTCACCTTTAGAAATTTCCGGGTCTTCTTTCTTCTGGTCTTCACCTGCAACGACTGGAGTACTTGTCTGAAACATAATAGGTAATTCAAACAATGTTTTAACATCGTCATTAGTTTTAGAATCAAACCTCGTCTCTTGATCTACCTTACCTTCAGGCTTCTGCACTATTCTAGTTTCGCCGTGACCCGTTACTTCGGCTGCTCCCACTTCCTTTGGGAAAGTAGCAGTGTCGTCTTTATATTCACTTCCGATTTCTGCTCCGTCGGCAAATTCCTCGGCTAATTCCGTCGCTCGCTCAGTGCCATCTTCTCGGCGATTGTTATGGATATCTACAACTGCTTCTTGGAACTTTCTTTCCCGGGGTTCTGCGACAGCATCTCTGCCTTCTTTTCTTGCCAACAACAGTTCCTCGGAATCTTCATTGTAGGCATCCTCTTCATCGGAATCTGACCAAAAGCCTTCCGCATCCTCTCTTCTTTCTACCGCAGACTGAACGTCTCCCGCGCTTTGCGCATAGGTTGGGCCACCTGCGCTTTTCCAGCGGTCATAGTCTCTCTTCTTTGATGCCTCTGCTTCGGCTTCATATTTGTCAAATGTATCTTCTTGACGGCTTGGTAGTTTTATTATTTGATCTTCATCGTCCATTGACGTTACCTTTGCCGAGACAAGCCTGATGTTTCTTTGATCAGCGCCAAAGGCGTCGTCTTCATTGCCTGAATCTTCCGAGGCTTCTAGTTTGAAATCCCTGGAACCTGCTTCTTCGCGGGTTTCTCTTTGTGTAAGATCTCCAGGAAGCTCGATATCTGCAAAATGATCTTCTCGGAAGTCTAGAATCGGGTGTTCTTTCTCAGGCGATGTCACCTTCACGGATGATATCCGGACAGTCCTCTCAGATCTTTCAGCAACTTCTTCACCATCTAGCACTCCACACGCGTCTGATTCCTGAATAGTAGAAGTCGAAAACCCAGGAATTTCTCGGGTGAAATCATCAGGTGAAGTCCTTGAAGCTAACTCGATGGTTGTCTTATAGTTGTCTGAAGAACGCTGTTTTTCTTCATCATCCTGCTCAGTAGACCTGTCTCTGACTGCTGCAGCGGAAGCTTCGTCGTAGAACGCCGGGAGTTGAATCTGACCGTCAGTGTACCAAGTTGTCGTTGCTTCATTAGAACCGGGACCGTACTGTAGATGATCTTGCGGTGTCTTCTCCTTCTCTTCTCGTGTCTGAGGCGCATGGGACTCCTGCACGCGATCGTGTAAAATATCAGCCCCTGTACTGATCTCCTTCTCCCTGTCAACTATATGATCCGTTGCAGCATTCTCTGAGTCAGAAGTTCGAGGCAAGGCTACGTTCTGTTCGACATCGTCCAGTGATGTGAGCTTCGCCGAAACCAGCTGAACTTTTCGCTCAGACGGAAGATCCCGATCTATGTTCTGCGTCGACTGGTAGGCGATGTCTTCCGGATGGACATGAATGACGATCCGCTTCCTTGGACCACCAGCGAGAGAGGTCACGCGTCTATCGCTTGCCTTGCGATCCGTCGCTCTAGTTATCCGCGAGCTGAGTCTGTCCGTCTGAACGTATACTCTGGAGCGATTCGCTGCGCTGGCTCCCAGCCAGTCATCGCTTCTCGCCTCGTAAATTCCATTGTACGAGACGGGCGGCTCTAGCACCTTCACGCTGTTTCGAAGTATCTCATCCGTCACTCGTTTTGCAACCTCTCGGTAAGCCTCTTCGCCCACGTGAGTTGATTCGGAACCCAAGCGTCCTTCCGGTTCACTTCCCAGGCGTCTCACTCCGCCGTATTCGCCCAACATGTTCTCATTCTCGTCTCTGCGCACAGATGATCTTTCACCAAATGCGTCCTGCCCGATGGTCCCCATCGAGAACCCTAGCTCTCTTCTTTTCGAGTCTGGAACTTTAAACATTCCAATTTCGGTCGAGTATGAAGTAGCGTCATCGTCAGCATGGAACGGAGCACCTGCAGTCTGCTGGGCTAGAGACACCGAGATTTTTTCCTGCCTGTCGTACTCGCCATCGAGGCTGAGGCTAACAACGGGGCGATGTTTCCTCACCGTACTGCGAACCTCTAGTCTTTCTGTCTGAACGTATGGTCCCGGATAAGTCCCTGCACTTGGTTCCAGCCAACTATACTCGCCGCTGTTCGATACTCCATTGTACTGGATTGAGTGCTTAATCGTCGCCATGCTGGATTGTAGAACCTCGTCTGTCACTTGTCTTGCAACTTCGTGGTACAACTGATTCCCATCGGAAGGGGAAGCCAGTGCAGAGTCGCGCGATGATAGACTTGGATCGGATGTTGACTGCAACTTCTCAACTTCGGAAGATTTAACTAAAAAAATTGACACAACGTGTCTTTGTTACAATTTAGTATTCGACGTTTGAAATTCTAAGCCTCGTTACATTTATCGTTTGCTAAAGTTTCAGAGGCATTTAAATAGAGAACATCTGAGAAGCAACTGCAGTCAACATCGCGAAACAATTCTCGGTCGTTACGGTCACGAATAAGCAAAGCCCAACACCAACAGGCTATGAGTTGTAATTTTACTTGTGGATGTAAATTTATATAGCACCGCTTCACGACAGACTAATCAGAGGCGCTCTCTACGCTAAACGAACTGATGTTAAATGTCAGTAAGAAGAGAGAGTTTATTAGTTAGCAGGCAATGTTTAGATAGACCTAATTAGAAAAGTCACCAACGGTCGGCCCTCGCATACAAGCAGAGCCCAGACAATGAATTCCCATCCACAGCTGGCCTATGACTTCATGTTCATGTGTCCTCGTCGTTATTAATCTTCAGACAACCAAATAATGTGTCACCAGAATATACTAAAGATTCTTCGTAGATGCAGCACACACACACACATCCAAAGTCTTTTTAATTGTCCATAATATGGTTAAAGAATTTCCTATCTAGGTTTATGCAGGATTACCAAATATGCTAATCAGGTTCTGAACGAGCAAAAGGTTTTCAGGACTGGACTTTCGCAATTGTCTGTATTATATTATCATAGTTATTGTCTGTATTATATTGTCATAGTTACGCTCATACTTGTGAGAAACCCCTATCTATAAAAATACTTTCACAAAAGTGTGATCGTATAGACTGTAGGATTTTGTGTCCGCGTCCGAAACTGTCGTTAAGCCATACTTGTCAAGGGCATCGGAGTTTGTTCGTTCAACACGTCATCAGCATTTGACCATTTGTCATTCTTCAGCTGTCTACCGGAACTCCTCGTAAAGAAAGCTTTTCGCTCAGCATGACTAAAGATCAAAGCTAATAAAATATTTCCGCGGAACGTTTCCTGCTTCTAGAGAAGGTCGCCAGGTGGTGATCATTTGTCTGAAACCATCATTCCATGACGAATTCTCTCTGTCTTGGCTGACAAATGGTGGACAATGCGTTCAATCTGTTCAGCGCAAACAGAACAAATAAAGCCATTTCAAACTGGAATCTTATTGTTTACCTGTAGCACCTGCTGATGTTGACGTCGACATGTCGCTGCTAATATTCAATTAACTCGGACTTCGAAGTCGTTGTGGTTAGGACCATCAAAAAGTCCAGCGCTCAGCAAACTCTGCACAAGTCAAACAACACATGACTCAGCGCTTTTGTGAGTTACTTTAAAATGCGCTATATCAAGTGTCCTCGTATACATACATACATACATACATACATACATACATACATACATACATACATACATACATACATACATACATACATACATACATACATACATACATACATACATACATACATACATACATACATACATGCATAAATTTTCAGCGTATCAGATTTAATCTAATTTCTACCCTTATCTAAAGACTTTCATAGAACCGTTATCGTAACCAACAAGGCATCAGTCGATTTGAAATCGAAGTTAGTATCAAAATCTAGTGCACATACTAGGTCAAAATCCGAAAGATCATGGATAGATAGATAGATAGATAGATAGATAGATAGATAGATAGATAGATAGATAGATAGATAGATAGATAGATAGATAGATAGATTAGATAGATAGATAGATAGATAGATAGATAGATAGATAGATAGATAGATAGATGATAGATAGATAGATAGATAGATAGATAGATAGATAGATAGATAGATAGATAGATAGATAGATAGATAGATAGATAGATAGATAGATAGATAGATAGATGAGAGAAAGAGGTACAGAGAGATTGGAAACGAGCTATGGCCATGAATACAAACTTTTTAAATATAAACTTTGTAATTGTAATTGTAGTTACGACAATTTATATAGCACCGTAAGTAGCAAGCTATTTCTAGGATGCTTTGCAAACGCTCAGAGTTACATAATGAGTACATTTTAACTGTTTTTATACATGAAAGCTTCTGGTCTTCTGAGTAGGTGCAAAAAGACTTTAATTCATATCAAATCCAGTGCTTATCAATGTCTCATACGTAAGAGATAATATGAAGTTAAGTTAACACGATAAGTTATGTTAATACACAAAGTAAAGATTGTTTTAGGATATTACGCCAACAGTTGTTTATTGTAAGCAGACAGATAAGCAATATGATCATATAAAACATCTATTGTAAAATGTAATATTGACTGAAGCTAAACTATCCCTTAATCTAGCATATGGTCACTTATTAACTATGTCGTAGGGCCTCAGCTACAATACTTTCTATTTCATATCGCGCAGACTATGGCTTTTTATATACACATGCTTAATACACGCATTTTTTACCTGTCTGAAGGCACGTGTTAGATAAGTTTGATACATAGCCGTTATGCATGGCTTTGGATGTTAGAAAAGGCTCTACGTAAGAGCCTTGATACGTTCATAGATGCAAACATACATGTATAATTGTATATATAAATACACTCTAAGCACATACAAACACACATACATGCATGATACATTATATATGTACGTACGTATACAAACTATACATACACACATATGCATATATAGTTTATAGTCCAAACAAGCATACAAATGTTTGTAATCACATCAATCTCCCTATCATTTCTTCAGCATCTCTGATCAGCTTCACTGTGCCTCCGAATAGGGATCTTGAAAGGGCGCTATACAAACTTCGCTTGATTGAATGACTGAAACAGTTTCCGCTCTTGTAAACTGCACCAGACAGCACTGATTAAATATGCATTGTCGCACTAATGAATATGCATGAGTGTTTGCATTAGCGTCGCAGTGGCAGTGCAGTGGAGAAATCGAGAGGGGTGTAGACTTCGCCTGGCAGTAAAAGCGGAGTCCTCTTGATGGTTGTGTGTATATAAAAACGCCAAGCGGACTGATGCGCCTATATACGGACAGTCACCTAACAAACATCTGACTACAACTTAGCCACCGAGCAAACTCGTAAAAAACACCCTGAGGCCGGACAGTCTGCCTGACCAAACAAACACCCACTTACTTGCGCACATTGACCTACTTGCATAATCATTAATCTGAACTGGAAGCTGAAAATATGCTGAAATGTACAAAAAAAGTATATGCCTGCTAATTGGTACAAATAATTGTGTAAACGACAATATCGGTGCAAACGCATGGACTTATGCAAATAACAATCGTCCATGAAATGTGTGCAATACTGATGTATTATGACAAATTTCAACGCATTGGGAACATAAAAAAAGACGCTATATTAAATATATTTATACATGCTTACATACAAGCACATTATGCAGGCTGAAGTTTCCAGTAAAACTTAAGCAACATTGGAGGGGCTCAGGTTGGCTAATCATACGCCTTCAGCTCATGAAACATCTTGAAACGCATTTTTATGTATCTGAATAGATGTCATAATAGGCTAATAGGTTGGAGTATTTGTGTAGCGCTGAGACACTGCGGCAAATCAAGAGACATGTAGTCGTTAACATGTTAAACTTGTACCTGTGTTGGTGAAAGTGTTTACAGGAATGTTGTGGCATGTGTCGGGAAACTAGGCCTACTTTGAAAGAAACCGAACCTTGTATATATAACTCTATAGACTTTAGGCAGGCCTTACACATCGTGTGGCACTGTGGCAGCAGAGGCTTGGACGGTTCTAGGACGTTTGGTCAACGGACGATTGGTCAACGGACGATTGGTCAAGCGGACTGTTCGTCAAGGGGATTGTTGATCAAGGGTCCTTTCGTCAAGAGGACGGTTGATCAAAAATTTAAATTTTGGATATTAGAGACGCTTTTAAAATATGCCAGTTCTCTTATCAGTACCAACAACTGCACTGGCACAGATATTATACGATAACCCTTTGAAATCGACGACCACTAATTATCCCTAGACAAACGAACCGGCCGACCAATTAAGCCATTACAAAACCAGCCATCTTTACATGCACAGCAATGAAGACTTTTTGATCAACCGTCCTCTTGACGAAAGAAACCTTGATCAACAGTCCTCTTGACGAACAGTCCGCTTGACCAATCGTCCATTGACCAATCGTCCGTGATCAACCGTCCGTTGACCAACCGTCCTTTGACCAAACGTCCGCATACCGTTTGGACAGATACTGAAGCACTGTGAAGTACCGGAATAGTTGGTGGTACTATCTATACAGCCAGTCGAAAAACAGAGTAGATGGAGAACTAACCAGGGTTATGGTAGGGGTAAAACAGCAACCTGTTCACCTGACTTGTTCAACCTGCACGCAATGATGAGATGGGCATTGCAGTCTACCAACAAGCGAATTACAGTGTATGGACCGATGCTCAACAATTTACGGTTTGCTGATGAAACCGATTTGGTTGCTGAGTCACAAAGACAGCTGCAGGAACTGACTGATAGGATAAATAATGGCAGTCAAAGTTGGACTGAGAATAAATTTGCAGAGGACTACAATAATGACTATTGGCAAACAACACGAAGAACTAATGATGAGGCTGGATGGTGAAGAGTTGGAGCAAGTCACAGAGTTCTTAGTATTTGGGGAACTGATGATAGAAGATGGCAGATGTACAAAAGACAAATTTTTTAGGAAAGACAAGACGAGGTAGAATCCGAAACACTATGTGATTCGGGAGGTGATAGAACAACAGGAGAATCTGGTAGAAAGGATTAGAAAAGAAGACTAATATGGTCAGGGTATATAATCAGGGATCGACGAAGGGAGATTGCTGGTGAGAGCATCCCAGGACCGCAGGGCACAGCCTGGTGGAAAGAAAGCGGAGTCGCGAAAGACAGATGAAGACTCGGCTGGATAATATGAAGGAAGACTCAGGACGCGAGAATTGCCGTCAACATGATCTGAGACAGAGAGAAGCGAAGAAGTCTTGTTCAAGCCTCGGTATAATTTTTTTATACCTGACGAAAGAGATATGACGAAGAAGGAGAAGATCCAGGCATGTTGAAGTTAGCACAAAAGTAGCTACACACGTTTATCTAAGCCTTGTAAAGGATACCTGTGTGTACACTTGCATTATAATGAGCTGCACACTGTAGACTCATAATATTATAGGCTGGCTACAACCCTTAAAATGTAGGGCAACTCTCTAGACCTACGGCCCAACTATGACATACACAGGATGCAATTTGAAAGATTGGGCCGCAACGATTTCTAATGAAAGGCTTCAATGTGTTGTTCAATATCCGGAATGCAGAGAGGGGAAGGCTCTAATGGTCGCGTCATTGGTTATCAAATACAGAGATATTACTCTGATCTGTGAAAATTATATTGCGCAGTGTTTCGCAACTTAGGTTCGCATGATAATTAGATCCAGAATCAAGAGCGTCTATGTCATCTTACGTAAGAGAGTCGCTGGATATGGGTGAAAGTCCGTCACAGTTCAAATGCAAAGCAGCTGCAGGACCCTAATTGGCATCATCTCTAAACAGTGTATGCACGACGATAGTTTTAAAGCGCTATAGCCTATAAATATATGCATAAATATACATGACATACATACATACATTATCTATTATAGTAATGTGCTATACATATTTTGACAAAATATTCTTACATTAAGTTTCATGTGTAGACTGTAGACCTACATCTAATGTAATGTATGTATTAGTCTAGATTACTTGATCATGTGTAGATCACTATTAATCGCTGCGAAAGGTTTGCCTCATCAATCAGTCAGTCAATGAATCAGCCAGTGAGTAAGAAGGCCAGCGAGCAGGACAGCCAGTAAACAAGACCTTAATCTCCACCGTCCGTTTGTTTGATGCCTATGCTTCATGTACATGTCTATGTCTGTGTTTTTGCTGTCTATTTGTCTGTCTGTCTGTCTGTGTGTGTATCTCTCTTCAAACCAGCAAGGGCCTAATAAATTTTCAAACGGGCCTGTGAAAACAAAAACTTCAGTCACAAAGAGTCTCTCTCAAGGGTGCACATCATGTGATCAGCTTTCATCTCTCTTTATTATCATCCGGTACACAATTCTAAGCAACGTTAACGCATTTAACTGCAGCTAACATTACACGGGCAACGCCCCTAAACGCAGCTTAGCCTACGTCCGCTGCAGTTTCCCAGTCCTAATTAAGGACCAGACCTTTTCAACTCAATTGACCCACCGTATATACATGCATATTCGATTAGCACAGCTTCCTCGACCAAATCAGTTTGTTTATTCTAGTAAGATACGACCAGACGGCCAGAAAACCGGATGACAATACCGCCCCCCAACAGTCACCCATATGCCTTTCAATATATTATGCTTTTTAAAACGTCACGCGCTCGTCTCCCGTGTTTACAGACGCCGTCGGACTTGAGTTTCACAGCAAACTTCGTCAAGAGATAATTACGACTTACTGTTTACACATTTCGTCTTACGCGTAACTTTACACGCATTTACACGTCGTCGAGCTACGCCTCGAAGTCGTCTGCACCGATGCTGTATATGTATACCAATACCACCAGCACTTTATCGGAGGCCTAAACAATGTTACTTCTATATGCCATTACAGTCTGCAGTGCATGCATACTCTGGCACAAGGCTGCATGTAGGCTGCATTATAGTGTCTGTGCATCTAGCACAGACCATTACATGAGCCTCGGGCTAAATATAGGGCCGTGAGTAGTTTGGCTGTAGACCTATCTGCAACGATATTAGGATGCATGCTCACTTGTTGTATGTATGTATGTATACAAACGGGGAGGTATCACTGGAGAGAAAAAACTTTCTTTAACGGATGTTTCGCAATAGCGCCCACCCGTCGCTGAGCCTAGGGTTATGCTAGTCACTCTAATGTTTACGTCTAGGAGGCTCTGTCGAGATAAAGGTAGTTGTCTGTATTGCACTGCTCTGTAGAAACTCCGCAGTGTCTAGAGATCGTCCAAGAGCCATAATCGCTTAGGCGTAAATAAAACAAGAATTACCCGGCAACATGGCACTTTTATAACCTTTCAGTTTGCTTTGGTACTCATTAACTACCCAAAAGTATGGCAGGCTGAGTTTGCACCACTTCGCCTGACGTTCTATGGATGCTTACCCAAGCCAGTACTACCGGGCTTGCACTAGTTAACTTCACTCTTCTTGGCAGCGTTGCACTCAAACAGCAACCACCAAGCAGGCTATTAGAAACGAAGAATAAGAGCAGTCCCCTAAGGTAGCCTTAGAGGCAGCCATGGTATGAAATGTTAGCGACTTCATTTCCTTAGCCTCGGCATACATGTATAAGGGCATGTGGTCAGTCCTCTCCCTCGCCACATGATCTTAACACCGACAGTGTGCGGTCGGTGTACTCATTATATAGCTGAGTCGGCTGCGGGGTGCAGATGTAGCAGAAATCTCGAAACAGATTTCTGCTCAGTCGGTGATGTGAACCCCCGACCTCTCGGTTACAGTCCAGCGCGCTAACCACTACACTAACACGCGCAGCCCTGTAGGCTATTAGACATAACAACATATAGGCTATTCAGGTGCAATTCACGATTACAAGTGATTGGACCTAACACCAGTGGGGGTCCTGGGCCTGACGTTTCATAGCAAATGCTATTGAATACTAATGAGCAGTAATCAGTGGCAGTGAGAGACTTTTTGCATAGAGTCGGTAGCTTAAATCTACTTTTGCTAATTAGCCTCGAAGAAAACTGGCAACAATAATGATTATTCTGGTAGTAATTACCATTAAAAGCAATGGCAAGAGTGACAGTATTGTTACTAACAATAATAGCAGTAGTTCAACCGAGAGAGATTGAATACAGAACTGCACATTCTTGCGTATAATTCCGGAAACCTTGATAATCTTTTACTCTCAATGAAGCCAAGAACAAGACAGCTTGAAAGTCTTGTACAAGTGCATCGAAACATGAGGTCTTGAGCTATATTGTTATGGATTGTATTGTTAAAGGAGCGCTCCCAGTCCAGGCTGTCCAGCCGTGGCTGGACTGAGAGCGCTCCTGAGTAGGTATCTTGAAGGGGCCCTATAAAAAATTTCAGAATGAATGAAAGGTATACTGTAGCCTGTCTTTGAGCTATAGGCCTAAAAATGTTAGCATATCTTTCAGTCATATTATTATAATTTTACATACCTTTGGGCTATGCAATTACAATTTTGGCCTATCTTTGAGCTATATGATAATAATTTTACCTATCTTTTGAACTATATAATTATAATTTTAGCCAGTCTTTGAAATATATTATTATAATTTTAGCCTATTTTAAGGCTGTATTACTATGATTGTAGCCTATTATAGCTTATGTAGCCTATAGCTCTACAGGTGTCGATGGTGCAGTAAAGTAGACTTCAAAATAGGGTCAGCTGAAAAATAATTGCCATTGTTGTTGCAGTTAGCACAAAGATATTTTTAATTTTAATGGAACCAGAACAAGAGAGATTTAAATGTAATTCCAAGATTGTGTAATAGCATGATGTAAATTTAATAGCAAACTGTAAATGGAACAGCAAGATTTAAATGTAATACCAAGATGTAAATGAAAAAGGAAGATGTAAATGTAATAGCAAGATGTAAATTTGATAGCAAACTGTAAATGGAACAGCAAGATTTAAACGTAATAGCAAGATGTAAATGAAAAAGGAAGATGTAAATGTAATAGCAAGATGTAAATTTAATAGCAAATTGTCAATGTAATACTAAAATTTAAATGTAACAGTAAAGATTTAAATGTAATAGCAAGATGTTAGTCTAACAGCAAGATGTAAACGTAATAGCAAGATGTAAATGTAATAGTGAGATGTAAATGTAATGGGAAGATGTAAATGTAGTACAAAGATGTAAATGTAGTACAAAGATGTAAATGGAGTAGGAAGATGTATATGTAATAGCAAGATGTAAATTTAATAACAAGTTGTCAATGTATTACCAAAATTTAAATGTAGCAGCAAGATGTAAATGTAATAGCAAGATGTAAATGTAACAGCAAGATGTAAATGTAACAGGAAGATATAAATGTCGTAGGAAGATGTAAATGTAGTAAGAACATGTAAATATAATAGCAAGATGTAAATGTAGTAGGAAGATTTAAATGTAATAGCAAGATATAAATGTAATAGCAAGATGTATATGTAGTAGGAAGATGTAAATGTAACAGCAAGATGTAAATTTAATAGTAAGATGTAAACGTAATAGCAAAATGTAAATGTAGTAGCAATATGTAAATGTATCAAATTGTGGTGTAGGCCTATCTGAACACTTATAAAGAGCCTCTCACAGTGTTCGCTAGCCATAGGCGCTTCAAGTGCGAAAAACCCAGTGAAAAGAAAGTGGTTTTAAGAGAGAGGAACGAAGCACTTGGGCTTCCACCTACATGTAATACAGAGGCACGTGTCAATGGAGGGAGTTGATTCCAAAGGGCAGGACCAATGCAAGAAAAGGCTTGAGTTTTGGCCATAGTAGTCCTGGCTCGTTAGACAGTAGTCCTGCGTTCTATCGCTACAAGATGCCTCGCCTCATAGCGAAGGTTGAAGGAAAGGGCAATGGCATCAAAACTGTGATTGTCAACATGTCCTGGCTCGTGGGACAGTAGAAAGATGTAAATGTAGCAGGAAGATGTAAATGTAATAGCAAGATGTAAATGTAACAGCAATATGAAAATGTAATAGAAAGATGTAAATGTAATAGCAAGATGTAAATGTAGTAGCAAAATTTAAATGTAATAGGAAGATGTAAATTTAATAACCAGATGTAAATATAGTGGGAAGAACGTAGGAGCAAGTTGTAAATGTAGTAGCAAGATGCATATGTGATGGGATTATGTAAATGTAACAGCAAAGTGTAAATGCAATAGCAAGATGTAAATATAATCGCGAGATGTAAATGTATTAGGAAGATGTAAATGTAATAGAAAAAAATGTAACTGTAGTATGAAGATGTAAATGTAATAGCAAGATATAAATGTTATAACAAAATTTGAATGTAACAGCAAGATGTAAATGTAATAACAAGATGTAAATGCAGTAGAAAATTTTAAATGAAATGGCAAGATGTAAATATATTAAAAAGATGTAAACGTTACAGCAAGATTGCCAAGATGTAAATGTAATAGTAAGATATAAATGTAATGGAACATGTAAATGTAATCACCTTGTAAGTGTAATAGGAAGGTGTAAATTTTATAGCAATTTGTAAATGTAATAGCAAAAATTTAAGAGTAACAGCAAGATGTAAATGTAATAGCAAGATGTATATTTAGTAGGAAGATGCAAATGTAACAGCAAGATGCAAATGTAATAGCAAGATATAAATGTAATAGCAGGACGTAAGTGTATTAGCAAGATGTAAATGTAATTGCAAGATGTAAATGTAATAGCAATATATAAATTTAATAGCAAAATGTAACTGCAATAGCAAATGACTAAATCTAAATTATTTGTAAGTTTATCAAATTTATACCATTGTAACTTATGAAACATGAAATGTTCTTTTAATAATAGCTCTTGTGAAATGATCATCAGTATGTGGCTTAGCAATGTCTGGATTCAGTGTTAAGTCTTGTAGTGGCATCTTCGACTACTTTTGCGTATTTGTGCGATATTTAGTGAAGCACGAAAATCCTTGATCTTTGAAATGGTCGGATGTCCCAAACATGTGACATATATCAATGTCCCTGCTACACAACGTAACCGATGTCATTCAACTCGATTGGGCAAAAGTTCAAAGCAAATACTATTGTCCGCTACGTGGCTGCTAGCGACACCTATGCGCTTCAGCCCCAAAATCTAACATGCAGCGCAGAGTGAGAGGACAAAAGAGGGAGAGGGAGATGGGAAGAGGTATGGAGAGAGAGAGAGAGAGAGAGAGAGAGAGAGAGAGACAGACAGACAGACAGACAGACAGACAGACAGAGACAGAGACAGAAACAGAGACAGAGACAGAGACAGACAGACAGAGAGACAGAGAGACAGAGAGGCAGAGAGACAGAGACAGAGACAGAGAGACAGAGAGACAGAGAGACAGAGAGACAGAGAGAGACAGAGGCAGAGAGAGACAGAGAGAGACAGAGAGAGAGAGAGAGACAGAGACAGAGAGAGAGAGAGAGAGAGAGAGAGAGAGAGAGAGAGAGAGAGAGAGAGAGAGAGAGAGAGAGAGAGAGAGAGAGAGAGAGAGAGAGAGAGAGAGAGAGAGAGAGAACAACTGTTAATCACATTACACGGCGACAGACACAGATCAAGACAGAAAGTAAACAGAGGGGCACTAAAGAAACAAAATTTATGTCAAGGTGTTCCTATAGCGACCGGCTGGCCTCGACCCTGCTCCTCTTTCAATGAAGGAACATGACGTCTCAAACAAGACAGCACAATGTAATGCGAATCGTGTAGGATATAAGAGACACGTGCAGGTCAAGTCAGAGATACAAGAACCAGACTGAGCATGTCAAGTAGAAAAAACAGTCGGGTAAATGTTTTCTGTCGCAATTAGGGCGGTCATGCTTTATGAGTTTCTGCAGGTGTATATCTGGTTCTGACAGGTGTAACCTAACGTTATCATCTGAGGCCAGAGAGACAGTCTTTGCGTATGAAACCAGTCGAGTGCTTAAGTATATACATGCATAACAGGCTGGCTCATTCACGCCTCAAATGTACAAATTATATGTGTGTTTTGATCTATTGCAGCCGCGTACCTGTACGTGCCTATAGCCAATATACCATTGCGCTCGTCATAAAAAGTACACCGGCAATATAAAATATTATATTGTATTTGACGTTACTATTGCGATGAAGCTCATATAAGCATTTATTGTGATTTATATGCATTCGTGTACAGCATAGAATATATATATATATATATATATATATATATATATATATATATATATATATATATATATATATATATGCATGTAGATAGCTTAATGGTGGTGGAGAGATGTTGAAGAAAGCAAACCATTGGTAGGCGAAACGTGTACACCGCGTGCAAATGAGAAGTATAATGAGAGACCTAGAACAAAGCATTTGGTCAGCGTATGACGTGTCAAGTAATGTTATGCTATACAGCTTTTCAAACGATACGAATTGTGCAGCGTATTTGCAGGGAGATTCTTATATATCCCGGGCAATTGTTGTTCTAAAATTAAGAGGGCTTACACAAAGAGGTAACATTGCCCAAAATGGTGTGAGTTGTAGTGATAATCAAGTCAGCTTCAAGAAGCTAAGATGGTTTGAAAGACCGGTTTGTCCTTGGCTTCGCTTAGAACCAATGCTTCTTATGTCAATAAGTGATCTGTCACAAGCGCTTGGAGCCCATTTAAATGGCTGCCATTCCAATTAATAATAGTCTGGATAGACCGAAAGGTTTGTAATATCCAGTTCAGCTGTTCATTTGGTTTCACACGTAAGTTATAATAGACTCTGTGCGATATTCTTTGTTGCACTGACTCTGAATGGCATTGTATTATAGCGTAATCGTCGCTTTATATAGCGCATCTAACAGAACAAACTACCCAGGAGGCTACTATATATCACCCTCACAAACTATAGCAAATCTTTGAACTATAACGAACTCTCTGAGTCACTCACAAACTATACAGTCAACAATGTCAACATTACTTCTGCACTATGACGAATTCCAGTCAGACGCTTGTAATGAATTTATTTCAAACATTGGATAACTCAACAAATTTGGATCTTCGTCTAAATTCGTAATCGACACGCTTGTCTGAAATTCAAGTCCAAAACTTCTAATGCGAAACACGACCCATGCAGCATATCTCTGAGCTACACAGCGAACCTCCGGAGATCAAGAATAAATCAGTTGTGACATTCTCCAACACACAGTTACATAATTCGCATAGCGATCATGAGTGTCCACTATGCATAATTATTCAGTGCCGGCACTATGGTACTTGAGCCCCTCCCCCTCCCCCGTAAGCTTTACTTGAGGCCCTCAAATCTCTCAACAAATACGAAATTCATTCACAAAAGGTACTGTAGAAAGTCTCGTGCTCTTGTCAGCTGACTGTCTACAAATAACTGCAACAAAACGTGAACACTCCCATTGGAAGTTCATTTGTGTCTACGTCTCCCATCTTCTCGTAGAAGTAAACACGATGTTTTTGCAGCTGATCTGTGTCGTGCATTTTCATGAGTGTGTTGGAACGACAGAGAAACCCAAAATTGCTGTTCGAATCCTTGATCTATAGGCCTACTGGAACCGTGACTGAACTGACACCAGCGCCTGGTCCAGAACTTTGTAGAAAAAATCTGCTTTCGGGTCTAAATTTATCCATATCGTATGTAGTCAAAATAGGCTTTTCTACACTGGTTTATCGTTTCAGGTAAATTATTACATGGTAACTTGCCTCGAGCACGTGCATTTTGTCTGAACCCAACGCCCTCTATGGGTGGCAGAATATGCGCTGTTTACATCTGCAGTGAAGCAGTGTCAGATGCAATGGATTGCAGGGGCGTCTACACCATAGAAACCTTGGAGCAAATGCTCCATCCAAAAAATAGGGGGTGGGAGATCTGATAGTGTGTGTTCCACCATTAACGGGGAGGGAAGGAAGGGAAGGAGGGAAAGAAGAGGGGGAAGAGGAAGTTGCTCCAATGACTTAGGGGTGATGGACGCCTCTGATGGCTTGTAATCAACAGGTGCGCTGGTCTCTAATCTCGGTCTGCGATCGTTGGGAAGAAGAAGCGTCTGGCTGCCATGTTGTGCTGCGGGGTTTTGCTTTGGTCGAAGTGACGGACAGTGGTGAAGAAAATCAATTATCCGGGCGGCGCAATGCAGGACAATGCCTTAGTGGCTGCAGGGAGAGACGGGAAGCCAGGCGACGACAGGTAAAGAATTACATTGTAGAATTTGTTAGAGAAATAATCAATACAGGCCGTCAATCATATATGCATGCATAGATACGTACGTACGTGCGTACGTAGATACGTAGACACGTGCAAATACATATATATGCATAAATGTATGCGTACATACACACATCCATACATAAATAAATACATACATAACACATGCATGCACACACACAAGCATGTACACACATATAAACATGCATTCATGAAGATCTAATGTAAACAGTAACGAGGAGAAAACTAAGTCTATTTGGGCATATATATATATTCTACATATGTAGAATCGATGACAATAGAAAAATAAAAACTGTGATGATGGGAACTATGGATGGAAATGGGCGGAGGGGCAGACCCAACAGAGAGTGGACAGACGACATCAAAGATTGGTGTAAACAAGATCTGCACAGCTTAAGAATATTAGCACAGGCCCGGGAACTTTGGAAAAAAGGGATGAATCATGCATTGGACACTTAAGGGCCTTCGGCCCACATATCCTGATGATGATGACAACGACGACGACGATGATGATGATGATGATGATGATGATGATCATACATGCAAATGATGATGATGATTCATACGTAAATATATTCATTCACACACAGATATATTTACATTCATGCACAAAAACGTATATATATACATATATATATATATATATATATATATATATATATATATATAGGGTGTGACTATAGTAGGTCTACTGTTGCATCGACGTGTATCATTTACTTGTATGCCTATCCATGCAGGCTAAGTTTGATGAATGTCTCATTGATTCTATAATTAAGTAAATTGGTAAAATATCGGGTTTCGGTTAATTGCTTGCTTTGTGCTGCCTTGATTATGCGACGACATGGCTGCCGTATATAAGATTCATTGTCATACAAAAGTTTGCTTTGTTTTCCATAGATGCTGGCTATATGCACTGCAGGCCAATAGCATACATGTTTATCAATATATGATGTATTACATCTATATATTTATAGAGTGCAGCACAATATGTGATGTATTATACAGTGCCAGGGGCGGATCCAGAGGGTTTATAAGGGGGCAAAAAAAAATTTGGAATTCATCTCCGAGAAAATTGATGACTTTTTTAGTCATTAATCTATCAGTCTCCAGAAAAATTTCTGTCATGTCCATATTTCGCTTAACTCGTCTACAGGGGAGGGGATGTCATGTCCTGTGTGGTGAATATCAAATGGGGGCCATTATTTTGTCATTTTCCTCGTGGTGACGGGGGGGGCACGTCTTGTGCAAATATCAAATGGGGGACCATGGCCGGATTGGCCCCCTGGATCCGCCCCTGTACAGTGCATATATATATCGTGCTGATAGGCAACAGATTACGTAAGACTCTAAAATAGACCATCACGATAAGCAGATCTAATCGTGAAAAAGTTATATCGTTAGCGCAAAACAGTGTACACTTGTCTGTATAACTCAGGATGAATAAGCAAGAATGAGACTGTATGCAGAATGTATGCACGTGTATGCAGAATGTATGCAAGTGTAGGCGTATACAGAATGTATGCACAGACATGTGGAAATATAAGTTTATAGGCATATCTATACGAACGTATTGCAGAGAAGATATCTGAGTAACTCGTCGTGCAATACTTCTTTGATAGGCCTATATGTCGTAATACGATAGCAAAACTATAGTTTGCGATAAGGATGACTAATTATCTTACTTTGCCTTACCTGATATCGCACTGTAAATGAACTGTTCTACTTTGTGTACACTTGTACATGATTAAACAGCCTTGCGACGCTTAAAAAGTTGCGATTGTCGGAGGTTTAATAAATTAAACGCAGAAATGACACGAAACGTATGCAATGGTAAAATGACCTAGCAGGTCAGATTCCTTGGTAAAATGACCGAGCAAGTAAGATTCCTTGGTTAAATGACCGAGCAGGTCATTTTACCATGAAGCAAAGCCCTCACGGAATGCGCTGATTCACCGTCTCTGAACTTATCTGATTAATATAATTCGAATCTGTCGATTCTAATGTTATTCTCAAACGTTACATATCAAATGAATGAATGTATTAACATCATTGCTTTAATATTTCACATATTATGATGATACGTCGTGCACTGTTCAAGGAACAATAAATACTGATTGATTTGATTTGATTTGATAATGCATCTGCTGTCTCACTGTGCTGTGCTGCATAATTATGGATAGACAACACAAAAGTCGAAGTCCTAATGAACGCATAGCAGATATACTTACAGTGCTCGCCAACGTCAGATTCTCAGCAGATAGCAAGCCTCTGGCGCAATAATATTGGCCAAGGTAGCAGCATATGGACCGTATACAGATGATTTCCAGACCACGAACAGGCCGCATTTATAGACCAACGGATCACATACGATAAGTGGCGAACGTTAATATTATTATAAACAAATTTCTTCAATAGAGGCTCACAAGCCTAAGGCTGCTCTGTAGGCCTTTTGCTGCCTACGTGTAGGCCTGTATAAATAGGCGGGCCGCTTGACCCGCCTATTTATACTGGGAGACATTATCCGAAATGGTCGAATCAAGCGGAACCTAAACTCAGTCAATGGTTGTTCTCGAACAAATCACTCTGGGTGCCGTAAGAATCGGCAAGGAATTGCATATAGGTAGGGATTCAAACTCAGAGCACAGCTGATAGGTAGGCCTACCATGAGAGCAGTACAATATCATTCGATCTGCAGTTAACTGCAATCAAGCACAATACTATACCCTATAATACTGAGCAGTACAGCAAATTACAACATAAAAGCCTAGTAGACGCTACAATACAAGACAATACAATACAGTACAATACAATACAATACAACAAATCGCAACACAATGCAATTACGACAAAATGAACCAAACTTGAACCTGACGGTGCTTTTCTACACGGTGCCTAAATGTAAATAAATCTGAACAATTATTTCTTACCTCCGCAACTGTCTATGTCGACTGTCTCCTATACCAGGCTACGACTCTTCACGTGATAGCTCTGACCCTATAGACCTCGAGCCCCTTATTGGGTTACTTACTAGGCTATTTATAATTTATGAGGTCATTCTAACTCTATATCTGTCATTTCTATCCGTGTACCAATTGCAACCCGAACCAGTTACATATATTATGATTAACATCACTAATTGATTCTCTCAGTAAATTTCTATATCTCCTCTCTAATGTATCACCTCAAAAGCGCAGCCAGTTCAGCCTGAGTGAAAGAGTATTGCGTGCCGAGACCGGTCAATGCTCATAGACCCAGGCATCCAGAGATGCGTCGGTAAATGATATATAGATATATAATTATATATATATATATATGCATACATGGCATATGTATGTGTTTCTGTATTAACTCTGATCATCCACTGCAGCTATCCGTAACTATGGACCTATGCGTGGGCTGTGTTGTCTAAGTCTCAAGTCTTAACACTTTGGACTATAATTATTTTAACGTAATCCAAAGCGTTTTCTGTCTGTCGGTCTGGGTCTGTATCTCTCTCTTCGGTCTCCATAGTTTTACCATTCTATCTACACTGTTAATACCCATCCGTCCATCTTTATTTACCGATCTATCTAAATAACCATCTTTCCTTCCTTCCTTCCTTCCTTCCTTCCTTCCTTCCTTCCTTCCTTCCTTCCTTCCTTCCTTCCTTCCTTCCTTCCTTCCTTCCTTCCTTCCTTCCTTCCTTCCTTCCTTCCTTCCTTCCTTCCTTCCTTCCTTCCTTCCGTCCTTCCTTCCTTCCTTCCTTCCTTCCTTCCTTCCTTCCTTCCTTCCTTCCTTCCTTCCTTCCATCAATCCATCTATCCATCCATACATCCATCCATACATCCATCCACCTATTTCGTCCTCGCTCGCTCTCTGTCTCTCAATTTCTCTGTCGTTGTCACTCTCTCTGTTACTCTCTGTCTCTGTCTGTCTGTCTGTCTCTGTCTCTGTCTGTCTGTCTGTCTCTGTCTCTGTCTCTGTCTCTGTCTCTGTCTCTGTCTCTGTCTCTGTCTCTCTCTCTCTCTCTCTCTCTCTCTCTCTCTCTCTATATATATATATATATATATATATATATATATATATATATATATATATATATATATATATATATATATATATATATATATATATATATATATATATATATATATATATATATATATATATTACTTGTAGGCCTACTCTCGTCGCAGTAACCCTTGAAATGTAACATGGTACCATCTCTGAGTCTGGCAAGACTTCTATATCTGTATGATCCTGACTCTATCTTATTTACCCTCTGTCATTTGCTAGAGCTCTCAGTGATACCCTTGACACATGGTTACCCACAAAAATTTGTGCAGTATGAGCAAAACACAAAACGGGCACGTCACACGTCGTCCAGGTCTGATGTGGGACACAAGTTTTCATTTGTGATTTCCAGGAGAGACAAACATTCCATGTTGCTCCTATGTTGCATTCACCACACCCTATCCAAACGCTAACTCTGTGATATCCGGGCGCTGAATATTACCACACCCAGTGCGGTTGTCTAGTTGGCAACATTCGATAGTCTCCATGCACAAATATCACGTGCTGTCTCTGTCAGTCACCAAGAATCAAAAGAGAACTCAAGGCTTATAGCTAGACAAACATTATATATATATATATATATATATATATATATATATATATATATAGGCCTACTATGTTACATATTATATAAAACTTTATATTTATATATATCTCCAATACTGCAATCTATCTAAATATGTATCTATCTGTCAGTGCCATGGCAGAGAGCTGACAGAATTTGTTTTGGAGCCTGATCTCTCACTCACTACGCCATGCAGCAGTGGTAGAGGCGTTACTGTCGTCTGGGGCTTCCTTCCTCTGTAGAATCTGCAGTGTCAAAACAAAAACCAGGAGCTAATATCAATTGCTGTCTTGTTTATACCAGTTTTAAACAGTCTCCACAACAGACATCTGTTATTGCTACGTCAGCGTTTATCTCCGATTCGTAATTTCCTTTAAGATTCTAGACAAGCGGTGATGTAGTAGTAGGCTCAGTAGTAGGTGTTGAAGAAGGCCAGTGTTGACAAACTGGTTGATGAGTTTTCAACCTACGCCTGAGTCAACGTTGTCTAGCTTCAAAGGTGACCACTATGTGCTATTGTGTAGGCGATGATGATAATAATATTGACGATGAGGAGGAGAAGGAGGAGGAGGAGGAGGATTGCCTCTCTGTTGATCTTTGTTAGGATAAAAAAAAGGCGCAAGATAAATTACAGAAGGCAGAAGAGTTTAGCAGAAGGTGGAAGCAGAATAATATGCGCAGAGAGGTTCTGATTAGAATGGGGGTTTATATAGCTTAGGGCCTCACCAAGTCTAAATCCGGCACTGGTTCGCGGAATGCACGCGGTAAAGCGAGAGGTAAGAGGCTGATAGGAATAGAGGAGTGGTTTGTCAGATAATGTTTGCATGATTGGGGCATTATTGTAATTGTAATTGTAATTAATAACTTCTATTGCGCCGGTGTTTAATGCACAAATTGTCAACCGATGGCACACCAAAACCAAGCCATAATCCAGAAGATCAGTCCGAAATACTATTTTACTCACCAGAGACTTATATAAAGCCACTTATTTTACACTAATAGCTGAGCTGGAAGGTGGTGCAAGTGAAGCAGTAATCTCTAAAAATCTTTGTGCCTTTATTTAGACTAAGTTTGAATCCCAAACTCTGGGTTGACAGTTCAGTACGCTGACCAATGGACCATCGAGCTCCAGTGTTTAATCTAGTCCCCTCTTCTGGGAGGGGAAACAAGGTTTCTGGGGGGGGGACCAACGAATTTACAACAGATTTTTTCTGTAATTTAATCCATCTTTAAAAAGTTTCAGACTTTTCCCCTAATTTCATCTTTTAAAAAATTGACTTTTTTTTACACTTTTTCTGCAGCAATTACTCTCTCAAAAAGGTTGATGACCTTTTTTTAGGAATTCATATGTCTCAGGGTGGGGGGAACATGTATCCACATGTATCCTGGGGGAATTTTCCTCCCCTAAAGGTCTCTATACATTGTAATATTGCTGGCCTCTAGGGGGAACATAAATCCTGGGGGACATTCCCCCCCCCAAAGACGTCTAGATTATACACTGATCGAGCTCACTTCACAGATAACACTAAGGAACCATAATCCGAATATTCATTTATATAGTAATCTGTTTAGCAGGCGTATTACAACGTATAACACAATAAAAATGATGATGATGACGACAACGAAGGTGATAATGATGATGGTGACGATGATGATGGTGATAGAGATGGTGTTGATGATGATGGTGCTGACAATCATATTAAGTCAGATTCCATTCAGCCGTAACTTGACGATTTATACCTGTTCCAGGTGTAATTTTATTATCTTCAGGCGTTGTATTTGGAAACTGGGGATCATGTCCACCTCGAGAGAAATATATATGAAAAATTTAAATGATGATGATGATGATGATGATGATGATGATGATGATGATGATGATGATGATGATGATGATGATGATGATGATGATATACAGAAATATACAGATAATTATTTGACAACTATGCCTATGTCCCCGCCCCAGCTACAGACCAGACGGCACACTATTCTTTCCGAGAAGGGCATCTAACAAGTCGACCCCTTAGGACCACTTAAGTTTTTCCGGCAGTAGGCCTACACCCAATTCTTGAGAGTCTGACAACCCCATTAAACATTGGTTCTGTGGGCGATCTTACTCTTGCTGGGCCTTTTAAAATAGTGCCAGACCCAACAAACTGGGTGGGGGAGGGCACCGCTGGCCCGCACATCCCGTGGCCTGGTTCTTTGCAGGGATCCACAGCACAGCAGTCTTGTTGGGTGTAAGTTACAGCCTGTCACTCGTTATTTGAAGTGATGTTCATAAATGTCTGCATGAACATCGTAGCCAACTGGTTGAGCGTCTCGGCAGGTGGGGTAAAGTTCTGTTTAACGACACAATGGCGCCATCCTTCTTCGTCCAGACTTGGGTCTGGCCAGGGTGAGAATTGTCGGGGGGGGGTTGGGGGTTCAACCCCCTAGTCTTTCTTAGGACCCCATAGTTAAGTCTTCAGTGCACACCCCAACTCCATATAAATCAAGGTCTAACCCCCAGTCTTTTTTCTACAATTCTCATACTGGGTCTGGCACTACCCGAAAACAGTAGCGGCGGAATTGTCAGCATCTGAACATCTGAAGGCTTTACCCTTCGATGACTCCCACGCTGACTGAGTGAGGGTGGGGAGGGGGGTGGGGTCGACGGAACAGACTTCAACAAACGTCGTTAATGAGAAACTGGTTTTGCCTAAGTCGATGTATTAAGGGCCAACAGTATGCGGTTGGTGAAAACAAAGTCAATGTCCACACTGGTTATCATTTTTACAGCTATGTTCTTTGCTAACCTAGTATTTTCGAGAACATTGCAACCGACAAGAGGTCACGGCCCTTGGACCCTTTGGATCCGCCATGTGCAGATTGACTGACTGACTGACTGACTGACTGACTGACTGACTGACTGACTGACTGACCGACTTACTTACTGACTGACTGACTGACTGACTGACTGACTGACTGACTGACCGACTTACTTACTTACTGACTGACTGACTGACTGACTGACTGACTGACTGACTGACTGACTGACTGACTGACTGACTGACTGACTGACTGACTGACTGACTGACTGACTGACTGACTGACTGACTGACTGACTGACTGACTGACTGACTGACTGATATTTATGTTCATTCATTCATTCATTCACAAGGTCAGTTAGAAAACAAGGCACTTTGGTCTCGTGGCCCTAGAGCTTAAAGCTTAGGCTTAAATTTACATTTTAAGTCGACCAACCTGAAGGATGGGAAAATGGAAGAATTATTATTACTTCGGTTTGCCATTGATTTGCTGCGTTCCACTGTTGTCATAAAGCGACAGAATTATGCGATCTTTTGGAGAAGCCTTATTGGAAACAACATCGTCCTCTGGCGAGTGACGAATAGCCAGCCGATGCTGTCAGAATTCGTCTGCTAGACTGAGCTTTGACAGAGGTCGCTGACTTGGAAGACGCTTACGGTGGCCTGAGCCGCATGATTTATAGATCCATAAAAGAAAACACTTTTGAACCGAATCTTAATCACGAAAGGGTTGAGTTTCCTTCTAGTTTGCAAAGTACAATTGCATAAATCTTTAGCAGTTTGATGAATCTGTGTTCTTAGAAAGTGACGTGTTGAGTCAAATCAGTCGTATAGATTATGCCCAGAGACTCGAGTAGCCTAATGAGCCTTACGGGGACACCGGATGACACTGGTGTCCAAGAGGCCAGTCTACGCCGTTTGCAACCATAATATTGCTTCCAAGCAGGAAGGATCACAGCCATTTCAATGGTCGTCCACTAATTCAGACAGAAGTTACAGAACTCCTGATAAATTTATATGATCGACCGTGTCAAACGCTTCACTTAGATCCAGGAGAGTAAACAGCGTGATACGATCAGAATCAGTGGCGTCACTTATGTCCGAGGTACCGTCTCAGCAGGACCGTCTCAGTCGAATGTCCTTTTAGAAGCAGGAATGGAGCTTCGACATGAGGTGCCTTGCTTTTAAATAAAGCACCGCAACTACTTTGCAAGATGAGCTTCGATAGAATCCATATAAATATAAATATTCTGCATATCGTAAAAGGTATTATGATGTCAAATTCATGTAGGCCTATATAGACTTACGTAACAGCAATGGGGAGGGGGATGGAGTAATGGTAACACTCATGGCCAGGAGAGCATTGGGGTCCCGGTTCGATATCCGTAACCCCCCTCTAGGACGGCGCCTTGCATGGCTGCCAAAACCGTGTGTTTAATTAAGATCTTGATTGTACTTTCATGTTTCAATGTAATCTTACTGCGTCTGTCAGTTTTAAATAATAAAGAATATTATTAAAAATTTTAAAAACTTCCAAGCATTGTCCTCTGGCAATGTGGCAATATAATAATTTATATATGTATATATGGCACTGTATGCACATATTGACATATATATATAAATATATATTTTATATATATATATAGACTATAGAGTGTGTGTGTGTAGTTGCTGTTTAACGACGTTGTGTCATAACAGAGATGATTAGCGTCGCCCTCTTCCTTTCTCCAGGCTTGGGACTGGCTCTCCCAGAGTACGAGCAGTGGCGGAGTTTTTTGTATAGAGCATACGGCTTGTGGGAAGCACTTGTTGAGTGGCAATTGTAAATGGGGTGTAAATGGGGTGTCGATTTGTCGGTAGGTGGCGAGTGATGTGTGTATGACGTCATCACCAATGATCTTCTCTTATGAATTTCATTATCTCACCGTTGCTAATGTTGTCGTCGTTTTCGAGTCTTTCGCTAGGCGGCTCTTGGAGGCAGACGATCAACGCAGTCGAAGATGAACACTGGTTATCACGTGTTGCATGTTGCGGATAGAGTAGAAGTAACAAGAGGAGGAGGAAGAAATAGAGGAAGTGTAGGAGGAATGGCATCAGAAGAAGGAATAGGTGGATGGATGAAAGGATTTGAAAGAAGACGACGGAAAAGATGGGAGGACACGAAGAAAGAAGATGAGGAAGAGGTGGAAAAAGAGAATTTGCGGAGAGGAGCGAATAAAGTGAGACGAAGAGAAGCAGAAGCAAGCAAAACTATGCGTAGTGGTACAAGCAATAACAACAACAGCAGTATTAGTAAAGTAATTACAGTCGTAGTGGTAGTGGAAGTGGTGGTGATAGTAGTACTAGCAGTAGGAGTAGTAGTGGTGATAGTTGTAGTAGTATGGGTAGAGATAGTAGTAGTGGAAGTGATGTCGGTGGTAGTATCAGTGATAGTAGTAATAGTGGAAGTAGTAGTAGTAGTAGTAGTAGTAGTAGTAGTAGTAGTAGTAGTAGTTGAAGTAGTTGTAGTATTAGGAACAGGATGATGTATATGAGGATATAGGGCATACGGTGTTGGGAGGGAGAGATGAGTGTGCAACTGCGTCGCCATAATATACAATACAACTGTATTTTGATGTTGCCCTCCTTACAGAGTTCAGAAGTGCACACGACCATACGATAGAATCATAGAACATCGATGGCGCATGGGTCGCTACGCAGCGTTTTAAGGCAGATTCGAACCTGCGACCGGTCGGTTAAAAGGCACCGAACGTACCACTACACCCCCGCGTCCCCTAACGGGGGAATCCTGTTTACACTTCATTATTGGAGGCGGAAGGACACGCGATCGACTTCCTGTTCAGGCGATGGATTCGACTGTCAAGCAGTTCTAATATAGCAATGTATATGGCATCTGCACGACTTCGGATGTGCTGCCGCACGGCGTGTGTCTTGGCGTGTCCATTCGTAAATCAACGGCTGGGGGTTCTAAGGGTCGTCATCTCGTCACCAGGTGGACCCCCCCTACGCTTCTTCAGAAGGTCTGTGTGTGTCGAGTCCCACCTCTCTTCTATGTCGCATCTGCTGTGAATAAGAACAGCAATAACGACCACACCGCTACAGCCAATACGAACCGAGCCTTATCTGATATATGTGTATGTATGTGTATGTGTATGTTATGTATGTATGTTATATATGTATGTTACTTTTGCATGTTATGCATGTATGTGTGTATGTATGTGTGTGTGTATGTATGTAAGTATGTATGTATATGTATATATCTGTTAAGTAGTATGTAGGCCTACATATGTTATGTATGCATGCATGTATGTATGCGTAAATGTATGTGTATATACATATAGATATGCGTGTGTGTATCTATACGTTTGTATAGCACCATCAACGTAACTTTCAACTGCACTGCGAACATGGTTCTCTATATGGGACCTAAACAGCTGTGTCTGAACATAAGAAGAAGACAGCTTTTGCACAGCTAGAGGGAATTGTACGTACATTCACAGGAAGGCCATTCCAAAAGGATGAGGCAGATGTACGTATGAATGTATGTATGTATGTTTTTATGTATGTATGAGTATGTGCGCCCATATGTGTGTATTTATGGCAAACATACATACATACATACATACATACATACTTGTATGTAGGCCCCTATATATGCATGTATGTATGTATGTACTTATGTATGTATATATGTATGTATGTATGTATATATGCATGTATGTACGTATGTACGTATGTATGTATGTATGTATGTATGTATGTATGTATGTATGTATGTATGTATGTATGTATGTATGTATGTATGTATGTTTGCCATACATACACACATATGTACACACATACACGTACATACAAAAATACATACAATACGTATGTGGACTTTATAAAGAGCACGTTAGGACCCTCTTTTAGGAGAGTACGCGGTGTGACCTTTTTGATATACGGAAACTAGGGGCCAAGTATGTTCACGGGTAGCTGAGCGAAGCATGACTGATTTTGTATGACTGATTTGAAACTGGTCCGAACAGCTACCAAATCTATCCAGTCTTGTTGTCAAGACCTTAAACCTCAAGACCAAGACCAAGACCAAGACTTTGAACCTCAAGACCAAGAACAAGACCAAGACTTTGAACCTCGAGTCCAAGACCAAGACCTTGAACCTCAAGACCGAGACCAAGACCAAGACCAAGACCCAAAAAATCGCAACCAGGTCAAGACTTCTAAAAATTGTCAAGTCTGAATATTCGCTATTTTAATTTTTTTTAAACATAAGTCTTTTATTTTAGTCAAGTAAATTAACTTTACATGCAAACTGCAGAGAATTCCAAATTTGTATTCAAAAGTCCTTCATGCAAAATATTATTCCAAATGCCTTTAGTATTTTATAAAAACCAATTCGCTCAGAATTCTTTCTTACCAAGACGTGCCTGTTAGGTCTCATAAACATTCCGCCATTTGAAAAAATACGTTCTACAGGTGCTGAAGTCGTTGACACACACACAGTAGCTTTTCAAGCACTGGCTTTACAGTGAGTCCTTTTGAAATCTTCCCATGGTTTATCATACCGTCTGATACAGAATAACTGTTGCTGCTGCCAATGGGTTTTCCTGACCAACAAGACTTGTATCCGTTCATAGATATTGGTCGTATGATGCAAGCAGGCTTGATACAGAATTCTTGAGTTCTGTTAAATGACTGTTCATATTAACAGCCGGTCTTGGTCTTGGTCTTGCGAGACCAAGACCAAGACTTTGAACCTCAAGACCAAGACCAAGACCAGGACTTGAACTTCAAGACCAAGACCAAGACCAAGACTTTTGGTCTCAAGACCAAGACCAAGACCAAGACTTTTAAAAACGAACTCGAGCGCACTCGAGACCAAGACCTTGGTCTCGAGGACAACAAGACTGAATCTATCTGACTTAATATTCTGAATTTCAAAGACCCGAGAGGATGGAATGACAATAGTCCATGCGCGTCATAGCAAAGGAATAGTGTGAGTAGTTCGTTGCAGCACTGAGCAGCAGATTACGCCGTGTTGGTCCAATCTGAGGCAACTGGTGAAGACGTGAACAGCGTAGATTTATTGCACGTAGTCAGTGAAGAAGACCCGTTGTAACAGAAGAGGCGTTTTAAGCTCAATCCGGTAATAATGTGAGGTATAGGGAGGTAGGTAAGTGGGTAGGTATCTAAACTTTTTATAGCGCCTTTCAAGGACCTTGCAAAAGAGCTCCGAGTGTGGCTTTCTAAGGATCTAATCATGTGAGTCTCAAAGAAAGGAAAAGTAACATAAGATGAGATAGACAAATCATCATGTTTGTTCGAAGGAGTGGTTTGAGCACTGAACCTTAGTTTTCTGATTTCTGTCCATGCTTAAAGGTGCAATTTCTTCGGGTCGTCAAAAACTTCACATGAAACGAGGATATCTGAAGTGGCATTTGAGCAAGACTTATAAAATATAAGCTGCGTTAGAAAAAAACATCATGTTTTTGAAGGAGTGTTTGAAGCACTGAACTTTATTTTCTGATTTCTGTCCATGCTTAAAGGTGCAATTTCTTCGGGTTGTCAAAAAATTCGCATGTAACGAGAAAATCTGAAGTGACATTTGAGCAATACTAATAAACTGTATAGAGGCCAAATTGCAAAATAGCTGTAGACCTTCAATTGCCATCATGCAGAAGACCAAACTGACGAGTTATATGTTTATGTCGAATCTTCAGGCCCGTCATTACGCCGCAACCGATTGCCTTACTCTGCAGGCAGATAAAGAAGAACGCACGCAGAGATGCCGACAGACATGAGACAGACATGTAGAGAGACATGCAGAGAGACATGCAGAGAGACCTCCCCGATCGACAGTGCTGAGCCAATTCCTATAAATTATGCTACAGCGTTAGACGCGAGATTTGGTTTCGTCGCCTGCAGAGGAAAAATCGCCTTCGATTGAATTGGTTGAAATGCAGAATGGCGTATAATGAACAGTGATGAAGAAAAGAAATGCCGAAGAGGAGGAGGCATGCGTCCGAAGGAACTGACAAGCAGACTGCCAAGAACCGAACGAGAAGACATTTTGAACATACCCACACAGCCTTTGAGAGATACTTGAGAATGCTATGTAAATATTCAGAAACATAGTAATTAAACATACGCAGTGTGAGAATTGTAGAAAAAAGACTGGGGGTCAGACTTTGATGATTTTAAACCCATGTGGAGTTAAATATTTTATCCGTGTTTTGCAAACTAAGAAAATAAAAAAATGCAATAGAAAGCTTAAAGTCCTCAAAGTGATGGCATCACCAACTTTATTAGTATACAATTCACATGGTCTCAGATCTCACAATAAGACAGAGCATCACTTTTTTAGTAAACCACAAAGTGAACTGTGAACGAAAATGCTAAATTATATGCACAATACAATCACACTATCACAACTGGGGAGGGGTTGGAAACGACCCCCTTGGGGTGTGCAATAAAGTCTTAACTGGGGTTCTAAGAAAGCCTAGGGGTTGAACTCCTAAGCCCTCTGACAATTTTCATCCTGTACATACATGCATGCAAATATGCATACATACACACATGCATATATACGTATATACAGGCCACGCTGAGCAATAGCTATAGAGTATAGACCATCAGTTGCCATCAGAAGACTATAATGCAATCATGCAACTATACATACATACATACATCCATATATATATATATATACACATATATTTATCATGATTTATGCATACATGCATCATGCATACATACATACATACATACATACATACATACAAGCATACATACTTACATATATACTTGCATGAATGGGATCTATACAGACAAATTGAAGACAGACATACAAACCTAGACAGACCAAGACAGACAGAAAGACAGACAGACAGAGATGCATGTAGGTCCAAGTGGCCTGCAGGCAAGAAGAACTGGCCCAACTGGGGAGATCATTAAACGCAAAAGCCACTTTAATACCCTGCGTTCCATTGACCTGCATTCTTTTTCTATCTGTGCTAATCTTGTTCTAGGTCTTTGGCAGTGGATATTTATTTCTATGGTCCCTTAGATCGAGCGAACGTATCCATAAATATTTGAGACCAGCGAAAACAATAACGCCTTGAGGGCCATTAACAGTGGCACCCTCTGTCTCAGCACACATGCCCAATACTCATCCGATGCCTAAGTCCGTATGTGCAGACGGACAACGTGCCCTCCAGATGCAAGTTTAGAGGCCGGCCATGGAAACTCAGCAACACACACACATACAGAGAGAGACAGACAGACAGACAGACAGAGACAGAGACGGACAGAGACAGAGAGAGACAAACAGACAGACAGCCAGAGAGCGAGAGCAAGAGCGAGAGCGAGAGCGAGAGGAAGAGGAAGACATATAAGACATATCAAAAGACAGTATATAAGAAAGATATAGAAAGAAAGAAGATGAATAAAGAAACAAAAAAAGAAAGAAAGAAAGGAAGACAACAATAACACTGGTCAACAAATAAAAAAATTTTCTCGTTGCCAAGGATATTTGAACAATTCTTTGGTATTTTGGGGTCGCTGAATTCAAAAATGGAAGTGGTTTTTTCGAATTGGCTCTAGTTCATGAGATAATGGACACCTCGAAATAAACAACTAAATATTTTAATGTTGTGCTTTGTAGCGAATTTGCCGGCCAGCATCGTGTCCGTGTGTTTGTCTCCTTGTATGTGTTTGTATGCTTCTTTGTATGTGTGCGTATGTGTCTTTGTATATGTACGTATGTGTCTTTGTTTGTGTGCGTATGTGTCTTTGTATGTGTGTATATGTCTGCCTGTATGTGTGTATGTATTTACTTGTTTGCTTCGGATTATGTCTTGATGTTAGTTGATGTCCCTCTGTACTCTGTGAACTGTCCGGACACCCTGTTCGGACCATGTCCAGACACTGTTACCTACCCCTACTCCGGACACTTCGAATGCTATATAGCCTAAGTTGGAATCGTAAACTTATCATGGATTCTGATTTCACAAAATGTATGAATGGTCCTGAAGCTTCTGCGTGTTGCAGTTTTGTCTTAGTTGTGCAGAACTTTTTAGGCAACAACTAAGCAGACAATTACGAAGAACTTGTGCAAAACATGCTCACAAACTTAAGAAATTTGGGTACTAATATGAGCATAAAGGTACACTTTCTTCATAGCCACTTAAATAGATTTCCATATAATCTTGGACATGTCAGTGAGGAACAAGGTGAGAGGTTTCACCAAGATATAAAGGTCATGGAAGAAAGGTATCAAGGCAAATGGGACAGACACATGATGGCAGACTATTGCTGGAGCCTCCAACGTGATTTTCCTGATAACCGACATAAAAGAAAATCGTACAAATTAATTAAGTAAGTAAGTAAGTATATTATTTAATAAACGCTAGCAAACGCACAGCGCTTTACATACACAAAGGGGAAAGAAAAAATATAACAGTAATAATGACGTTAGATGATAAATGAAATAATAGAAACAGAGCCAAACTGTACAGCATCCTACCCAGGAAACCTCGTCGGGTAAGAGAGTAAAATATAGGGCGAATCAGATTATGGGAACGAGGGCGCAAATCATAAACGGTCTTTAGAACGGGAGGTAGAAGGTCATGGAGGAGGTGACTAGGGTTTTTGAGAATGCTGTTAAAGAGACCGCGATCAGCTTTTTTGAAGAGTTCCTCAAAAGTAGGAAAAGAAGGAGGGAGGGAGCCAAGACGAACCAACTTACGAATAATTGCGCCCAAATGATCAAGTTCCTGCTTGTTGGCAAAGCAACCATACCTGGGAACAGCATAGCATACAGTGGTAGCCCGTATCACGTCATGAAGCCTGGGGCCCGAGAGCCCATGAGAAATCAAGATACGATGAGCGTAAAGGGATTGCTTTAGCCTTTATGCTCAGTTTTTGGATATAAGGAGAGAATTCAAACTTATCAGTAATTTCAATTCCTAATATTTTTAATGAAGAGACCCTTGAGATTCCGCATATAGGTTGTGGATAGGATTTAAGGATCGTCTTGGACTTGGTGAAGATAATGTCGCTGGATTTAGAATGGTTAAGATAAAGATTGCATCTCTGGGCCCAGGCATTTATGCGATCAAGTTCTGCAACAGTGGTGGAGATATTAGAAGCCAGTATGAGAAGATAGCAGTCATCTGCTTATTTGAAGATGCGATTAAAGTGGTAGAGAGGTTTTAAACCAGACATGGCTACAACAATATTGGTGGGACCCATGCCGGAGCCCTGTATGATACTTGCATTAATTCAGGCCAGGGACGATGTGATACCATGGAACTTAGTGCAATGGCCTGTTGGTCGGCCAGGAAAGAGTGTCTGACAGTGTCAAAAGCCTTAGAAAAGTCTAAAAATTGTGATTTTTATCAATCAGCTTACCATGTTTAAATGTTATCAGACCGAAGACAATGCCATTATGTATTTTATGTGTGCACTTTGGTACAAAATTTGAGACAATTTCAATGCGATTTGTTACTGTGCTCCGTTTAACCATTAAATTCTCATAATTAGTCGAATAACTCAAAAACTAGAGCCAATCTAGCAAAACCGACTCCATATTCGGAATCAGCACCACAGGTTTACCATAAAATCGCTCTAATATGATCGGCAATAAAATCATTGTTGACCAGTGTAATGAACGAATGAACGACAGAAAGAAATATTAGAAGAGTGACAGAAAGATAGTAAGAGACGAGTAGAGGGGCGAGAGATTGAAATGGGGAGACGGTTAAAAAAGAGCTATGTTCAAATGAGAAAAGTAGGATGGAAAAGAGCAACAACGTATTCCGCAAGCATAATCATCATCATCTTCTTCATCATCGTCATCATCATCATTCTCATTGAATCCCAAACAATATGGTCATCATCGTCGCTATTATTAATGGTGTCATCATCATTATCACCAACAGCAGTACTATCACCAGCAGCATCAACAGAACCGGTTTCCTGTAGTGCTACAGATCAGTGTTTAATCTAGGCACCTTTTCGGGGGGGGGGGTGAAATTGACCCCCCAGGATTTATGTTCCCCCCAGAAGCCAGCAATATTTGTTTTGCCCCCCGAGATGCGAATAATATATTTTTTGAGAGATGAATCGCTGAAAAAAGGTCATCAACTTTTTGTGAGAGTAATTCGTATAGAAAAAGTTTTGTGAGATGAAATTTGAAAAAGTCTGATGTAAGTCTTTGAAGATGGATGAAATTTTAAAAAAGTAATGTGTGAATTCGTTGGTTCCCCCACAAACCTTGTTTCCCCTCCCAGAAGAGGGGGACTAGATTAAACACTGGCTATAGATAGGTTGCGCCTGACATTGATGAAGATCATCGCTAACAACTTATACGACATTGAAGATGACATTTTTAAGGCAGAACAGGAAATTGGTTTGGTTTTCCTTTGACCCAACGCTATCAGATCGAATGCATTGCGGTTCAGTGACCTCTGATCGACCCAATCTGACCCCAATCGAACTGATCTCCTCTCTGGTGCTGCTGGGTCGTTGCTCTTTTGCCAACAACTGAGACCCAGGCGTTGATACACGGAGAAAAATTGTTACTCGCTGTCAGTGATTCAATTGGCTGCTGGCTGCCATCCGACGACTGGTCTCTCTTTCTACACCTCCACCCTCGCTACAGTCACTCACCGTTGCCTCAAAGTGAAGGGAACTGATTAGCAAGCTACTTCTAAATTCAATCTGGCAAAGAATTGTATCGTCATTGATTCTGATTTGCACTGTTTCGGATGGCTTCGCTCTTTAGCGCTAGATATTAACCACCTACCCCTATTGATCACATTTGCATCATACATCATCATCACTCTGTCATCAGCGCTATTCTAACATCATCGTCATAATCACCGTCGTCGTCATCGTCATCATCGTGACATCGTCCATTGGGATGCTGTCTGCCTTGATTCTCTCACCCTCAGCAAGGAACTGTAGCTCAAAGTTACTAAATCAACTGCTGCAGAACACTCCAATCTGTGGCTATGAATGAATCACCTGTTGCTCTTGATCACAGTTACACCAACACCATGTAACATCTTCCCTTCCATCTATGACTCTCTCATTACACAGTTGATCCACACAGCCCCTAATTCTGAAACTGCAGACAGAGCTTCTGAACAGACGCATACAGTGGCGCTATAAAATTATTTATCACAAACATGCTGATGGCGTGGAATACCAACTGAAACGCTGCACCGCAGAATGGCATTGGATGCGAAATGAAATCATTTGCTAAATCTATTATACCTACGGATGGCGGTGTGTACAAATTGAACGTAGTGTTCTGTTGTTTGGATTGATGGCGTTGAGTACAAACTTTACGCTACGTATACAGCTTTCTATGTCATCCAGTGACAGGCTTTGTGTACCAACTGAAATCATTTGCTGAATCTATGATACGGACGGTTGGCGTTTGGCACCAACTGATTGCAGTTGTGAGGTCCATGCTGACGACAGGTGGCGCTGGGTGTCAGATGACCTGTCCGAGTCTCTGGCTGACCATTGAGTGCAACGATCTTTGCTGACAGGTCCAGTTGCTGACCGGTGTTGTTATCTGTCGATCGTCATTTGCCTCAGCAGCCGCTGCTTCTGTCAGTTGTATTATCCGCATCACTTGAAAACTCATTTCGACCTTCGATCCATTATCAGCTCATCTTCATCCAGTTCCATCAGTTTCACTCTAAACACAACGGAAGATCGCCAGCTGCGATTCATCAATATCCTGTCTGTCGGTCTCTCTTTCTTTGTCTCTCCCTCTGTCCTCTTTGTATTCTGTGTCTGTCTCTGTACTTCTATCTGTAAGCCTGTCTTTCTCTTATTCTCTATCTCTGTCTCTCTCTGTCTCTCTCGCTCTGTCTCGCTCTCTCTTTCTCTCTCTGTCTCTGTCTCAGTCACTATCTATCTATCTATCTATCTATCTATCTATCTATCTATCTATCTATCTATCTATCTATCTATCTATCTATCTATCTATCTATCTATCTATCTATCTATCTATCTATCTATCTATCTATCTATCTATCTATCTATCTATCTATCTATCTACCTACCTACCTACCTACCTACCTACCTACCTACCTACCTACCTACCTACCTACCTACCTACCTACCTACCTACCTACCTACCTACCTACCTACCTACCTACCTACCTACCTACCTACCTACCTACCTATCTATCTATCTATCTATCTATCTATCTATCTATTATACCCCGTGATCGATCGAGTGGAACTGCTACGATCGACTTGGTTCGGTCGACGATCGACTCGATCGACTTTGTCGACTAGTCGACCTCTCGTCGACTCGATCGACTTGACAAATAAACGATCGACTTGGTCGACTTTGTCGACTTGGATTGTATCTCTTGGATAGAGGCCCGAGAGCCATGGCGCCAAAGGTGCCAATGCTCACACAAGTTTTGGCTCTGTAGCGCCGAGGCAGAAGCATGCTCAGACAACTTTTGGCTGGCGCATTGTAGGCTATTGATGCTTGATAAAGTAGTTACAGTAAGCCCTATTGACTTATTGTGCAAAAGACGCGTTTCATTTCATGAATATGTAGGTCGAGTATAATAAATTTTTCCACTGATTGTAAAAAATGACAAAATATTCTTATTGGTTATATATCGGATATAAAATGTATAATTCTGTTCATCTTAGGTCTGTAGCGTATACTTGGCTGAGGTTAGCTCACGCAACTTTTAAACACTCCGAGCCACTGCTCTTGGCCAAAGTCGAAGTATTCAGTCCCGTCCTAACATACAGACATTCGAACGTTTTGAGATCGTCGTTGCTGACTATACAGAGCTGAAATTTCCTGAAACTAGCGCATAGTTTAACGCATCGTAATCTTTCCATTTTCACCGTAAAACTGAAAAAAGTATCTGCAGCTTCCACTATTATACGAAATCACCAAAAGGCTATAATTTGCACTGAACTCCAAATCAGGTTAATACGGTAGTTGTGCGTTTACACAGCATTACGTTATCACAATGTCATCATGTAGGTCATTTTGTGAAGTAGCCGCAAAAAAATAGTAAGAAAATATTTCATAGTCGAGTCGAGTCGAGGAAACAACGATCGACTCGACTTGTCAAAACATATGATCGACTCGACTTGCAAGTCGATCGAGTCGAAGGTTTTTCGACCGACTCGACTTGGCCGAGTTTCGATCGACTTGATCGACTGACTCGATCGATCACGGGGTATAATATCTATCTATCTATCTATCTATCTATCTATCTATCTATCTATCTATCTATCTATCTATCTATCTATCTATCTATCTATCTATCTATCTATCTATCTATCTATCTATCTATCTATCTATCTATCTATCTATCTATCTATCTATCTATCTATCTATCTATCTATCTATCTATCTATCTATCTATCTATCTATCTATCTATCTATCTATCTATCTATCTATCTATCTATCTATCTATCTATCTATCTATCTATCTATCTATCTATCTAGCTACCTACCTACCTACCTACCTACCTACCTACCTACCTACCTACCTACCTACCTACCTACCTACCTACCTATCTATCTATCTATCTATCTATCTATCTATCTATCTATCTATCTATCTATCTATCTATCTATCTATCTATCTATCTATCTATCTATCTATCTAACACCTAACTGACTATCTATCTATCTATCTATCTATCTATCTATCTATCTATCTATCTATCTATCTATCTATCTATCTATCTATCTATCTATCTATCTATCTATCTATCTATCTATCTATCTATCTATCTATCTATCTATCTATCTATCTATCTATCTGTGTGTGTATCTCTCTATGTGTCTTTCTATCTCAGTCT
>OY744604.1:62391157-62413657 GCA_963556255.1 Allolobophora icterica | reverse complement strand
GTTAGAACAGAGAAGCTAGTAACCCACAGCATTGGACTGTCCAAGCTATATATCATCATATCCGTAAATCGTAAAATCGCCAATTTCTACAGAGCATCTTATAAAGCAAGCGCAGGGTACCAGCTTAATTATGGGCGCAACGTCAAGTCAGAGGGGTTGTCAGGATGTACCGTATGAAAACCACCATCTGGTTGCCAAGAGACTACAGAGAGATGGAGAGCGAGGAGTTCTTACCACGGGTTGTTTCGGTTTAGAAGAATGGAAAGGAGGTATACATTGGATGGACCAGAGTAAGATTTCTTGAGAATGGAGCAGTTGTGGCGGTACAACCAGCTGAGCAGTGGTTACAAGATAGTTTTTAGACAGTTTCTTTTGGTGGAAAGCACCCAATATATAATCCATTCTAACAAAATCAAATTTGGTAATGATAGTCGTTATCATCCAATTAACTTATACGGTGCCAGTAAGCCCCAAACTGGGAAATTCCACTGCAGTTGTTGACTGCGTAATGTTTCTCAGGTCAGGCTAATTCTACAAATCGGAGGAGATTTAACCCATGAGTACGTTTGTGTATCGTATACAGCGAAAAGATAAACCAGCAACTATAGCAACACTTGCTCAGCATAAAACACGTTCTTGAAAATTTCCTTCTTTCGCGCGAATTTATGCGACGTGTCTTGCGCCGATTCTATTGTTGCCGGTTTTATTGTTGGTCCGGAGGATGCAGCCCCCGCTGGGAAGGCATTCTGCGGCAAATGAACCTGGCCATTGTCATTATCCGGGATCAATATATCAGTAGAACGGCCACAGCAGCAACAGCTACAACACCCACCACCACCACCAACAACAGTACTAGCTCATAACAATAGCAGTCGAATAATGCGCTAAATGTTCCTCTGTCTCTCTGTCCCTCTGCTTCTCTTCCGCTTTGTCTCTTTCTGTCTGTCTGTCTCTGTCTGTCTGTCTGTCTCTGTCTGGCTGTCTCTTTTTGTCTGTCTCTGTCTGTCTGCCTCCGTCTGTCTGTCTGTCTGTGTCTGTCTCTCTGTCCATTTCTCTATGCCATAATAGAAACACATATACACACGTTAACGACGATTAATAAAACATATCACGCTGCACAGGACAAATGACATTATTGCAACTTCATTTATATAAATATATATATACATTAATGTGACTGCATATGTGGATATATATATATGTTTGTGTGTATATAATATATATATATATATACACATATATATAATATAGGACTGTAGTCAATATCGCCGCGAATTAGTAACGCCATATAGTCAGAAACGAAAACATATTCTGAGACCTGCCATGCGTGCAGTATTGTGTATATACACTTGCCTGCTTTCCCTCATACATGTATATCTATGTATGTGGCCTTCATATGGATCCGTTTCACTGTTTAATATAGTCATGCATATCATTATGCAATATAGGAATAGTAGGCCCTGTGCATAATATGTAAACTTAACGCTTACAATGGCGATCAACAACTTGTAACAGCGCACATCAAAGCGTAGGCTGTATATGCATCGAATCGTAATCGTAATCGTAATCGTAATCGTAAACTCCAAATTTCTGAAGCGCTACTCTAAAGCTAAGCGCATGCAGAGCACCAGCTTATTCGCGAGCGCTGCGTCAAGTCAAGGGGATCGTCCAGAGATGATCAAGGGAGATTCCGAGTCCGGTTGCCGGAGAGACCACAGAGAGAGGAGACAGAGGAGCTGGAAGAGCTTTCTTTGAAGAGTTCGAAGAGCTGTGTTATCCTGGACAAGTGTGGTGGAATGGAATATTTATGTCAGATTTCAGAATAACAGACAATCATTAGGGTCACTGAGTGCATGCTATGCGTCACAGCGTTGGAAATTTTCCTTGGATGCAACCAATCAATGCTAGAGAAACAACATTAGTCATCGACGGGCGTTTAAATATCAGAAAGGATGGTACACTTCAAAATAAGAATCATCTGTGCATCCACGACCTGTTGCATTTCAACGAAATAAGTCTGCATATTAAGTTTCTTTTTCTCAGACTGACTTTTTTCAGTTATCGAGTACGAAATTCCTACATAGCTGCTTGAATGCTGACGCTTAGTCGAAGACCAGAGCCAAGACGTCTCGCTGGCCTTTGGTCCTGTCTATAAGACGCCCTTTAACGTCCATCGTTTTTGAGGCGCAATAGAAGTTGTTGTCAGTCAGATAAATGTTTGGCTATGAAATGGGGCTTTCTAAATTCAACTTTTACTTTAAGACAAATAAATACTTTAGTTAGGAACTCATAAAATGCGATATACTATTTTTGTTGCGATCAATGAACAAACAGTTGTTCAGATGATGTAGGCGCTGAAATCATTCTCTTATACGTAGCGTGGGATGATGGGATGTCTGTCAGTGAATGAGTTGCAAACCTGGAATGAATTTTAAAAAGAAAGAAAGAATGAATGAGTGAGTGAAGAAAAGAATGACAAATGGAAGATATAAAGAATGAATGAACGAGCGACTGAAAGATAGAATGAACGAATGAATTATTGACTGAATGAATGCATGAATACGTGAGCAGAACTTCACGCAGCAACTGAAAGGAATTGGAGCATCTGAAACCGAATATCGGTTATTGAAATGAATGCCTATCACGAAATAGGCAAATGCAACCCGAACAATGCAATACTCTTACTTCTGATTCAACAGCTGCTAGCAACAAGAAGGAAATAGAGAAGGTTGGTGTTTTTGTGTGTATGTGTATGTGTAGGTGTGTGTAGGTGTTTGTGTGTGTTTATATGTGTGTGTTTGTGTCTCTGTGTTAGTGTGCGCGCGTGCGTGTGTGTGTGTTTGTGTGTAGACCGTTTTTGTTGAAGCTTGAAAAACATCTGCTCATAAGATCGGGTTCAGTTTACGGTCTAACAAAAGTCTGTGGAAATATTGCGCCCATCACTCAAGCAAATAATGGAAAGAGGAACCGAAATGTCACTCAAGTGGGACAGGCGAAATATCGCTTCAGAAAATCCTTTTCGATTAGGTTCGAAACGTGCATTGCTGGATATATTAAATTTCCTACAGCGCCTCTGCAGAACCCTTTTGGAATGGCGCTCCAACGTGGCTTTTGACAGAGAGTGAGTCCTAGGAAGAAAAGCTGGAAATGTTTCTTTGCCTGCAGTGAGGGTCTGCAGTGAACGATTTTACCTGAGTGAACCAGAATAAAACACGCAATGGATGATCTATAGGCCCTTTATAGGGATAGTAGAAATTCACGAAGTCACGGAAGCCGTAAATTCCGTGATTTTCGGCATTTGCTGTGAATGCCGTGAATTTCCCCAAATGTCGTGAATAACCGTAACTTTAAGGAAAATTTTGGAAAATTTTTGGAAAATTTTTGAACGACGTTCCGAACTGATGTGTCTCGCAACGTAGCAAACTGCAATAAATTAAAATAAAGTAATTAATAATAAATCAGTAATACAGCCACGGGATGACGTTGACGTCATTGACAATGTCCATCATTGTCTTTGATGCCACTGGCATTTTCTGTGGCATTAATCTATTATACATAGCGAAAACGTCGTTTCTTTGTTATTTGAGTTATTGTTTGGTCGGATCTTAGTAAATGAAAGCGTGATTTCTTGCCATAAATTTGCCGTGAATCTTCTGTGATTTTCGCCCATTTCTACAAACTCCTGCCGTAGTCGTAATCGTCATCGTAATCTCTTAGCTTCTAAAGCGCCACTCGAAGGCCAAATGCAGGGCACCATCGTATTCACGAGAGCTGGACAACTGTATACGTGAGCAACTTTTCCACAGTCGCTACGCAGTTGCTTGAGGCAGATTCGAACCTGAGACTCCGGGTACAATTAAGGCACCGAACATACCGCCACACCACCGCGTCCCACCGTGACGTTTGAACTTTTTGCCCCCTGAACTTAGTACCCCTTTTAATTACGCACACAGACAGACACATACCTTAAAGGCCACAGACAGGAGTGTGAATTTTATGTGCCTATATGACATGTGAATCTGTACGTGCCATGAACACACGACAGACCTTTCCTGATCGGATCGTTTGCCCTCTTCATCGGAACCATAAACAGGAGTATATGTCGCTAAAACGGGAATTTGACGACCATTTTATGTATAACACTTGGCTAAGTCTCTGACAATTTCCGCTGAGTTCGAAGAAATCGGACACGACGGTAACTGCCACTTCGCTGCTCGTCGAGTTTTGATATTACGGTCGACTCTATACACGATGAGAGAACAGTTCGATTATGAACAACGAGGTCCTTCACGCGTGAAGCAGAGATGCTGGATGCGACTGTAGTGCAAACTGCAATTACATGTAGGTTTTCATGATACTAGGTTATATAGTAAGAGCGTTTTGGCGGTAACAAGGTTTAAGCCAGTTGTAACCGTAATATTCGGATCGGATACCTTCAGCATTCAGCGGCCACACAGGCTATGGTGTCGGAACCAGCTCTTTCATGGGTACTTAGTCAAAAGCAAAATCGATGAGGCAGGTTTGAAGAGGATGCGGTCAGGTTATAGGACTGAAGCCATACATTGAGATCGGCTGGTTTTCGGAAATTGATTCATCGGGAAACCCTACTGAACCTGTGTGAAAGAATATGACTAAAGGTGCATCTAAATTATTGTACGCGTGTGCGCTATACATGGCCTGCAGCATCTGTTAATAATAGGCCTAATTCGTACAGGTAATAATACGACAACTCATGAGTTGATGTTGCTAATGGCTCAGCAGTCAGGCTGATATTCCCTCGATTTAGAAAATGTTTATGAACCAATCAGACGACTGATTGCAATTGTAATTGTGATTGAGCATTTATGTAGCGTTTTCGAAAGGGCAAACTAATCAGGGCATTCGGGTATTGGCCTTGTCTGCAGGTGAACCCTGTTGTATGATGGGTCGCTGGGTGTGTTACATGTTTTGCAGATAATCACATTCCAAGTTTCATGCTGTGGTTCTTCTGCACCAAATGACGAGCCAGGATACAAGCGCAAAGCCTGGGTAAATTGGTTAACATTGTATTTTGGGTCATGTCTGGTTCCAGGTCGAGATTCAAATGACTTGGAGAGGGAATACTAACAGTGTTTTGTGTCAGGTCTGGTTCCAGATCAAGATTCAAATGACTCGGAAGGTATTTTGGGTCATGTCTGGTTCCAGGTCAAGATTCAAATGATTTGGAAGGGAAAAACTAACAGTATTTTGGGTCATGTCTGGTTCCAGGTCAAGATTCAAATGACTTGGAGAGGGAAAACGTACAGTATTTTGGGTCATGTCTGGTTCCAGGTCAAGATTCAAATGATATGGAGAGGGAATACTAACAGTGTTTGTGTCATGTCTGGTTCCAGGTCAAGATTCAAATGACTTGGAAGGGGAAGACTAGCAGTATTTTAGGTCATGTCTGGTTCCAGGTCAAGATTCAAACGACTTGGAAGGAGAAGACTAACAGTATTTTGGGTCATGTCTGGTTCCAGGTCGAGATTCAAATGACTTGGAGAGGGAATACTAACACTGTTTTATGTCAGGTCTGGTTCCAGGTCAAGATTCAAATGACTTGGAGGGGGTAGACCAACGCACTACGGTACTTCAGCGGATATTGTATGGAATGGAAAGAAGAAAGGATTTGCCCAGGCAGTGTGTCCGACATCATTGTTTGTCGAATGCCACGTGATCTGTACGCTGCCATGTCACATTGTCACAACGGTGCAAACCGCTCCAGCTAATTGGACTGCGTTGGTTGGTTACCCGAAGACCAAATGGAGCTCATTGTATAGACTCTCCTCTGTTCGCCATAATTAATAGCAGCCGAACTTCATCATCAAGTGTCATCGAAAACCGAACAATGTGAGCGAATATTGGCATATCGTGTAGCACATATTATGCACACTGGTGGCTATGCATTAGCAGTCGAGAACACAGTGTTTGACAGACAGCAGCCTGTACACGCTCTGGTGTACTGTAGAGCAGATATATATACTCTAGTTCTCGTTGGTGCCTGTCTGTCGTTGATGCAACGTAGGTCCTTGTGGACAGTTTTTCTGTGCGCAACACTCTCTGTTGAATCCCTGGGTAACACCAGTTAGGAAAAGCAAGCACATGGTTGTTATTTTAAGGCCTAAATGTAACCACGGATTTATATAGCGCATCTTCAAGAGAGTCTCGTCAGAAGTGGTCCTTAGCACACGGTGCAGTATGGCCAATAGATGACGCATCACTCGAAACCTCCAAATTCTTTCAGTTACCGTCTGCTAAGTAAATGAAAAATTAAATTTTGCTTTTTGTCGAACCGATTTCATGTAAATACCATATTTAAACTAACAAATGAATTTTACTGCACTGTATAAATTTCTAGGAGAGTTTAAAATCAGGAGCGAATTCAAAAAAATGATCGGAGCATGTCGAACTGACGTGTTTTTTGCTTTCCTATAGCATCGTGCAGCAGACCCTGTTATATAATATATATCATTTCCCAATCCTACAGGACCGGTAATGCAGTGTTTTATGTGAAGAGTAAAGACTGTATTATAGACACGAGATCGCAAAGATATCTTAGAAGAACGCTCTCATAATGTATAATGGATTTGGTTGTCAGAAAGAAATGATCGCGTCTTTGGACACAATAACTTAAAATGTCCAGATATAATATATTATATTTATGTTTTTTACGCATATATAAGCTATTCCCTAATATATATATATATATATATATATATATATATATATAATATTGTCTATGCTTAACACCAACAAATCATTGTATTTTTAGTTCATTAATCAGTCTTGCAATGATACACTGTATACGCTATCCATTTAGCCGATGTTAACGATTTCTTGTCAATTGTTAAAAGTTGTCATGAGTACCAATAAAGGTTATTGATTGATTGATTGACTGACTGATTGATTGATTGATTGATTGATTGATTGATTGATTGATTGATTGATTGATTGATTGATTGATTGATTGATTGATTGATTGATTGATTGATTGATTGATTGATTGATTGATTGATTGATTGATTGATTGATTGATTGATTGATTGATTGATTGATTGATTGATTGATTGATTGATTGATTGATTGATTGATTGATTGATTGATTGATTGATTGATTGATTGATTGATTGATTGATTGATTGATTGATTGATTGATTGATTGATTGATTGATTGATTGATTGATTGATTGATTGATTGATTGATTGATTGATTGATTGATTGATTGATTGATTGATTGATTGATTGATATATAGGCCTATATATTACAATCATTAATATCAAAATATTATTATTATCAGTATTGTTTCTATATTATTATCATTCTTCTTCTTTTTCTTCTTCTTCTTCTTCTTCTTCTTCTTCTTGTTTTCTTCTTCTTCTTCTTCTTCTTCTTATTATTATTATTATTATTATTATTATTATTATTATTATTATTATTATTATTATTTTTTTTTTTTTTTTCCCCGAGGTACATATAATCCCTCAGGAGTCAGATACTAAATATGTGAAAATTAATCTCTGGAGTGACCATTATTATTATTGTTATTGTTATTATTATTATTATTATCACTAATAATATTATGATTATTATTATTATTTTATTTTTTACCCCAAAAGTAGAAATGATCCCTCAGGGATTTCAAGATTACTAAAACTGTTAAGTGTCTGAAACGGTTTTATTATTATTCTTGTTATTATTATTATTATTATTATTAGTAGTAGTAGTAGTAGTAGTAGTAGTAGTAGTAGTAGTAGTAGTAGTAGTAGTAGTAGTAGTAGTAGTAGTAGTAGTAGTAGTAGTAGTAGTAGTAGTAGTAGTAGTAGTAGTAGTAGTAGTAGTAGTAGTAGTAGTAGTAGTAGTAGTAGTAGTAGCAGCAGCAGTATTATTATTATTATTATTATTATTATTATTATTATTATTATTATTATTATTATTATTATTATTATTATTATTACATGAAATCAGACCTTTTCATGGCCAGAAGCCGAACACGAACCTTCAGCCTATGACTCATGCAGTGCATCAACATGTGCGCGAATAGGGAAACGGTAAGCGTGTGTCAATGTTCGTGTGCCACTCTGCGCATATAGCCTATCTGTGTTGTGGGTGTTTTGTGTGTTTAGGTGTGTGTTTGCATGTGCGTGCGTGTCTGTGAGTGTGTGTGTACAGTAGACTAAAGTGAAAGAGATATGTTTGTCAATGGATACAGTGGCCTTACGGAGTTGCTCGGGGATCAGCCCAGAAGCGCCATGAACGGGGAGCAACAGACCAAGCGGCGCCAGGGTGGCTTCTGATGCTAGAAAAGCCCCACCCACCCAAACCCACCCAAACCCACCCAAACCCACCCAAACCCACCCAAACCCACCCACCCACACTCTGTTTACGACCGAAGACTTAGTGATGCAGTTGAATCCTGGACTTTCTATTCTGCGTCAAATTATTCACTCGAATGCCACAGTTAAATCCAATATGTAATATGCATGGCCGTTTTCCTCTCTAAGAAGATACTGATCAGAGTCTGAAATCGAAACTCTCTGTCTGCCTGTGTGTCTGTCTGTGTGTCTGTCTATTTATCTGTCTGTGTGTCTGTCTGTGTGTCTGTCTGTGTGTCTGTCTGTGTGTGTCTGTGTGTATGTCTGTATGCCTATCTGTATGTGTCTGTCTATATGTGAATGTCTGTGTGTCTGTCTATGTGAGTTTGCCAGTGTGTCTGTCTATGTATATCTATCTATGTATGTATATCTGTTTGTCTGTTTGTGTGTCTGTCTGTGTGTCTGTCGGCGTGTCTGTCTGTGTGTATGTCTGTGTGTGCATGTGAGTCTGTCTGTGAGTGTCTGTGTGTGTCTGTGTGTCTGTTCGTCCTTCTGTCATTTTGTCTGTCTGTCCATTAATCTTCTTTGCGTTTGTCCTTCATAGATGTTGTATTCAGTTCAATTCATTTTCTATTCCATTCCTTTTGTATCTTCAATGTTCAGTTCATTCAATCTCGAGCAAATGTCTCTCTATACACAGACTACAAATACTGTACGTTGCTGTGTATCATCTGTGCATGTGTATGACTGTATATCTCTGCATAACTGTATGATGTGCTTGTGTGTCACTACATGCATAGGCGTAGCTACATTGAGGCAAGAGGAGGCATTTGCCTCCTCTTGGTTTTGTAGATTTAAAAATTTCCTTGGGTTATAGCCCTGCATCCTCAAATACACCCGATTAGGGTGTACAACTGTACACCCCATGGATGTTGCCTCCTCCTGTGTGTTTAGCACCGAGAAAAAAGTCATCAAGTCATCGAATGTATTAATGACTAAAAAAAAGGTCATCAACTTTTTTCGTAACATAAATTTAAGAAAACATGCCGAAATTCTGAAATTCTCAGAGCGAAATTCTGAAATTCTCAGAGGTTTTTGCGACCGCCCTTCGGACGCTGAAAAATGTCCCCCTCACCTCTCAAACAAGATCGCCGCCACTGCATCAAAGTTTTGACAAGCAGTAGTTGCCTCCTCTTGAATTGAAGTCTGGCTACGCCCCTGACTACACGTCTGTTCGACTGTCTTTGTCTCTTCGTGTGACGATAACTAGAGGCGGATTAACGCATAATCCGCGCGCTCGCAAATATTATGAATATTCATGTGAGTACGTAGTTTGCCTTGAAGAGTATAGTTTATTGGAGCCCTTCTCCTGAGATGAGACGCCAGGGTGCTTTCCATCTTTCCGCACTTCCCTGTCTCCCATCTTCCCTTTCCTCCGTCCTATAGCATCCCTCTCCTTCCCTCCTCCATCCATCCTCCATGCCGTTTGAAGAGCCTTATCACTAGCGACTATATAGTCATCTAGAGTTTCTAGACGTTTTTTCATTCATGGTCTTCCTCCAGGGATCGACATCCCTGTCGACACACATATGTACAGATATATACATACAAATGTATATACAGTATGCGTATACGTTGATATATATATATTACATTTCTATATTATATGTTATTATGTATACTAGAAAAATCACATCCATATATATGTATATATGCATAAATAAGTAACTATATATATGAATATGTATGTATGTACGTACATTTGCATGTACGTTTATATATTGTTGGGTGTAGGCGCCTATAGCTGACCGGATGGCACGTGTAGTACACCTATGGAAGGATGGGTCTTGCTCCGGAAATAGACTGGCGCCAAGAACTATCTATATAAAGTGTTTGCGAGGTCAGGTGCCTTAGTCTGCATTAGGATTCGTGTTAGTGGCAGGCTGGTGTTAGTGTTTGAGCCGACGTTGGCTTTAGTCGCCCTTGTGGCTGACACTTGTAAGTTCGGACGGTCGACGCTGAAGGTCTTATTTAGACTTGTTGACTCGTGTTTGATGTCGGACGTTGATCTGTGCTTCGAGACTGTTCTGATGTCGTTTATGCTGTCGCTCTTGCTGTCGTTTGCTTCGTCTTCTAGTTAAGGTAGTATAAGTTTGCTTGTATTTTTGCTTATTAAATTGTTATATCTTAAAACCCGGGACGCATTATCTTTATCCCCTTAGACAACTTCCAACATATGGGGGCTCGAGCCGGTTCTGTAGTTCAGTAATGTGGTAGACGGGTTTTCGATAGAGAAAATTGGAAATTCGGGTATTAGTCGAGCCGGTTCTAGATTTGAATTAGTGCGTAGTTGGGTATTGCGGGTGAAATTTTGAAAGAGTTAGTGGTTGTTTGTCACTAAATTTGAATTTGGGAGTGAAATTTTGACCGAAATTGAGTACGATAAGTAAATGCGTAATTGACTGTGGACGTAGATAGTGACAATGGAAACTCCGGTAGCGTCTAAACCTTTGATAGCAGAGGATGTAGTAGAATTGTCTGTCGATGAGTTGAGACAGGAAATGGACAGAGTAGGACAGGAGACGAAAGGGTTAACTAAAGTACAGTTACAAAAGTCCTTATTGAAAATGTTAGTTCCGGTGGTTTCTCCGAAAGAAGAGTTGAAACAGAAGAGTAAAGCTTTAGAGCTGAAAGAAAAGAAGGAGGCAGAAGAAAGTTCGCGGCGGAGTGAAGAAAGAGACAAAGAGAGGCAGTTTGAGTTAGAAAAACTTAAAATAGAAGCACAGGTGGAAGAGCGAAGGTTACAGGCGGAAGAGCGTAAATTGACTTTAGAAGCACAGGCGGAAGAGCGTAAAATGGCAGCACAGGCGGAAGAGCGTAAATTGACTTTAGAAGCACAGGCGGAAGATAAGAAGTTAGAAATGCAGGAAAGAATGCGCATGGAAGACAGAAAATTGGAGGAACGAAAGATAGATATGGAATTTCGGAGAATTGATACGAGTAACGTGACTGAGAGACATGGACATGATTCGGAGTCGTTTAGATTTGCGAATGCCGTAAAAGTTGTTCCAAAATTTGAATCCACTGATATAGAGCATTATTTGATATCTTTTGAAAAGGCAATGGCTTTGCATAAGTTTCCAAAGGATAAATGGACAGTGTTGTTGCATCCACAATTAACGGGGAAGGCCCAGAAAGTTTTTTCGGAGTTGTCGGTAAATGAGTGTGCTGACTATGATGTTGTTAGAGGGGCGTTGTTGACAGCATACGAAAGGGTCCCAGAATTCTATAGAAAAAGGTTTAGAGCAATGGGTAAAGAGAAAATGGAAACCTATTCAAATTATGCGTTCCGGCTGCAGGTTCCGTTCCAACGCTGGCTTGATGGTGAACAAGCTTTGCATGATGTAAAACGGATGGCAGAAGTGTTTAAGATGGAGCAATTTGTTCAGTGTCTGCCTCCTGAATTGCATAAATGGATGGTAGATAAACGGCCAACTTCGATGAGCGCTGCTGCGAAGTTAGCTGATGAATATGCGGTGATATATAAACAGGTGCCGATTTCAGCCATTGGGGGACAGCAACAGGATTCTGGAAATTGGGATAGGAACTGGCAGCAGAATGGTAAACCCAAGGGGCAGAACTTTGATTACGATACCCATAAGGAGGAGCCGTTTGGGGGGACAATTCGATGTCACTACTGTAAGGAGGTAGGTCATATAAAGAGCAGGTGCTGGTTGTTGAAAAATAAGAGTAGAAGAGAGCATGAGGAAAATTGGAGGGATGGTCCTAACCACGTGGGTTTGGTACATAACGTATCGGCGTCTGTGAAAGTGTCCGAAGCGGGTGATGAGATATCACACGTGGACAGACGCTATTTACCGTTCTGTGCAAATGGGAATGTGAGTGATGTCAATAATGTGCACAAATCTGTTGTATTGTTACGTGATTCTGGAGCATTGCAGTCTTTAGTGTGTACACAGCTAGTTCAATCGTCTGCATATCGGGACACAGGTAGAAGCCGCTTGATAAAGGGGATTGGTGGTGTAACGTTAGAACTGCCCTTGGTTGCGATTAAAGTCGATTGTGAATGGGTCAAAGGTGAAATTCTATGTTGCGTAAGTGATGAGCTGCCCAGAGGTATTTCTGTCCTGATTGGGAATGATTTGGAGTTAGACAGGGATATTGTGCCTATAGGGGTTGTTGGGTCTACAAAAGTGCAGTCACGCATGAGTGCAGACGACGGAACAGGTGTGTTGGGTCTAGATAGACAGAAAAACGCACAGGTACAGGATGTTTCGGGCGAGTCTATCGATGTTGTGCGTGAAGTTGATTTATCGACAGTGCGTAATGAATCGAATGAATCTGTGCGAATGTGTTCTGAAAATGTGTCTAGTGCTAAGCTAGTTAAGTCATTGTGTGTGCTAGCGCAGACTGATGAAAATGTTATGAATGAACGGAATAATGGTGAATTGCCTGTGAATCATACGTTTGTTCAGGGTTGTGAAAATGATTGGTTCCATGTTGTAGCATTGGATGACACGGAGAGTAAAGTAAAAGTCGTTGTTGAAAATAGTCAATCTGAAATTGGTAATGACTCTAGTGGTGTGCGTGATGTTGTGTTTGGTGCAAGGGTAGGCCTAGACTTGCATGTACAGGGTGACGATGATATTGTGACGCATGGAAATGGTTTAGCCGAGAGTGAAGAAATGGTGTTGTCGGCTGATGATTATGTGGTTGTCAACCGTGATGGTGTGTATGAGTCAAGAGATGATGTGTCGATTATTGATGAACTTGTTATGAGGAATGCTGTACAAAGTGTAGAGAATTCACTGTTGTCATGTTGTGAGGTAGAGAAACAAGTATGTTGTTCGAATGTTGATAGCTTGAAGCATAAGTCTGTGCAGAGCGGTAAGCATAATGTAGTATCGTCATTGATGATTGATGAGACTCGAGGAATGATTGTAGAGGACAGTAGTGTATGTGACTTTCCCAATGGAATGTTGCATGAATATGTTGATGTTCATCGAGGTGATTCAAGGATTGGAATGAATGATGTGAAATTGACAAATCGTGACGGGAGTCTGGTTCAAAGTTTAAATGGTGTTGCAGTTACTGAAATTGTCCTTGATTCGTCTGTTGCACATGATAGGCCTATGTTGAGGTGTACAGAGTTGCGTATGACTGCAAGTGTTTGCTTTGTGAGTGAATCTTTAGAGTTTTTGGTGATGACTGCTTCAGTGTATGCGAATTGGTTGTGCGGTTGTATTGCGTTCTCTTGGACAGTAGGCAATGACAGTGGCATATCGAGTGCAGGTATGTCTGTGTGCAAGTGGTTGATTGTGTACCGCCATTACAATTATGCGTGTTCTACAGTTGGAGTCAGTGTGACGAAAGTTGTGTGCAGTGAGATCGTGGCGTGTGTATTGCCTGTTATCACTATTATTGTTGTTCATGGTGGTGATTCTCATGTTGTTGAGAGAGTGTCTTTACAGAGAAGATCGGTGGTGGACAACGTCGTTGGGTGTTGCCGTCGCAAACAACTGGAAGCGGTGAAGGGAGTGGTTGCGAGTCGACATCGCAGACACCTACAGAGGATTTCAAGGGGTCGACATCAGCGGGCCCGTTGGTCGAGACGATTGGTTACGGCCGTGGACAACTTCGTGGTCGTGTGGCTGGTCGTTGCGACGTACCTGTGTTGCACTCGGGAGTCGGCAGTGATGGTCATACTTCGCGATGTCGATGAGGAGCAATATTCCTTGAACATTCGGCACAGACCGGGTCGTTTGAATTTGTTACCGGACATTCTGAGTAGGCCGGCATCGTTGTGAAACCTCGTCGAAGAATTATTTTTTTTTCATTAAATAGATTAGTGCATTAGTTAAGTATGAACATTTGCATAAAACGAACATTTGCCTTTGCATATATATCGAACGATTATTGTAGTTAGTCGTCAACCCTTCTGGTTGCCTCTCGTTTTGGTGGGAGGGTATGTTGGGTGTAGGCGCCTATAGCTGACCGGATGGCACGTGTAGTACACCTATGGAAGGATGGGTCTTGCTCCGGAAATAGACTGGCGCCAAGAACTATCTATATAAAGTGTTTGCGAGGTCAGGTGCCTTAGTCTGCATTAGGATTCGTGTTAGTGGCAGGCTGGTGTTAGTGTTTGAGCCGACGTTGGCTTTAGTCGCCCTTGTGGCTGACACTTGTAAGTTCGGACGGTCGACGCTGAAGGTCTTATTTAGACTTGTTGACTCGTGTTTGATGTCGGACGTTGATCTGTGCTTCGAGACTGTTCTGATGTCGTTTATGCTGTCGCTCTTGCTGTCGTTTGCTTCGTCTTCTAGTTAAGGTAGTATAAGTTTGCTTGTATTTTTGCTTATTAAATTGTTATATCTTAAAACCCGGGACGCATTATCTTTATCCCCTTAGACAACTTCCAACAATATATATGTAAGTTTGTATGTTCCTATGTATATGTGTACTTATGTGTGTATGTACATAATATGTACATATATGTTCATATATATGCGAATTCCCCGGATGAGAGCGTCGTGGAGTCTGGGATGAGCGGGGGTCGATTGGTTTCGTCTCTTCGTCTGCCCTCGTCGTGTCCCCCTGGGAAATCGACTGCAACCCCCATTCACCCCTTAACGACCTACTAATTGACTTGTGACACGCTTACATCAGTCTCCGTTACATCCACGTCCAGGGTATCTGATTAGGACATACATACAATAGTGTATTTATATGTGCTTCCATTATACATTTATATATATATATGTATAATGGAAGCATATATATATATATATATATATATATATATATATAGCAATATGCATTTATATATTATATATATGCATAATGGAAGCATATATATATATATAGCAATATACATTTATATATATGCATAATGGAAGCATATATATATATAGCAATATACATCCATATATATATATATGCATAATGGAAGCATACATATAGATATATATAGCAATATACATTTATATAAATATGTATAATGGAAGCATATATATATAGCAATATACATTTATATATATATGTATAATGGAAGCATATATATATATGCTTCCATTATATATATATAAATGTATAATGGAAGCACATATAAATACACTATTTATGTATACGCATTCGTAAGCATCTTTGTACGCATACGTGCATGTATACTTTCATGCATAGCCACACATAGGCCCTATGTGGCACTATATGCCTGTGATTACATACAGAGTATGCATACATTATGTATATTTCTATATATGCTTGCATGTGTATGCAATCATGCATATATGTAGGCATGTTGGTGTATGTACATATGTATGTATTACTTCTACTATTAGTACTACTGCTACTATTACGACTATTACTACTACTACTACTGCTACTACTACTACTACTACTACTACTACTACTACTACTACTACTACTACTACTACTACTACTACTACTACTACTACTACTACTTCTACTACTACTACTACTACTACTACTACTGGTAATATTACTGCCGCTACTACAACCAGTACTACTACTACTATTATTATGAATGAAATTAAATGAATGAATGAATAATAATAGTAATAATAATAATAATAATAATAAATAATAATAATAATAATAATAATAATAATAATAATAATAATAATAATAATAATAATAATAATAATAATAATAATACCAGGAGACTGGGCAAAATCGACAATCGTCCCTGTATAAAGAAGAAAAGGAGACCCACAAGACTGCCAAAATTACAGAGGCATTAGCCTACAGAGCGCCCCAGGAACAGTTTTCACCAAAATGATACAAATAGATTTAAACATAATGCTAACTTATTGCTAAGTTGCAGAAGAAGATGCCGGGTTCAGGCCAGGAAGAAGCACAATTGATGAACTATTCACATTGAGATAGATACCTGAAAAAACATAGAACACAACCAAAATGTCTTAATCAACTTCATATAATATTTCAAACAAGCATTCGATAGCATTTTGGCATGATGCATGGAATGTGGAGAGCGATGCCAAATGCAGGAATACCAAAGCAATTGATCATACCTGTATAGCAAATCATCAAGTGCCATAAAAGTAAAGAAAAAGATCACAGAATACTTTCACGCAAAAAGGGAGAACCAAAAGGATGTATCTTATTCCCATACCTATACTTAACTTAATATCAGAAGCAGTAATGTCAGACAGCCTTAACAAGACTGAAGCAGGAATCAAATTAAATGGAGGGCAGGTGAATAATTTCCGATTTGCTGACGACATTGGCCTCATCACTAGAAGCGGAACAGAACTACAGGATATTACGACACAGATTGACGAAACCAGTAGAAGATTCGGCCCCAACACAGAGAAAACCAAAACAATGGTGATTGAAAAGACAAAAGAGACACCAATAACTATAACAATTGAAGGAGAAGCAGTTGACTCGGTACTAGGTAGAACAATTCTTCTATCAAGGAGGGCTAATAAACGCAGACGGCAGCAACGAAAAAGACACATACAGGAGAATTGGACGCACTTCGCAAGCACTTGGATTAATTAACAGGATATGGAGAAATAGGGAATTAACAAAGAAAACCAGGGCAAAAATATACGAGACAATGATGAAACCAATTTTCCAATACGGATCGGAATGTTGGACAAGATGAGAAAAGAATTCTAATCCTTACAGCAGAATGAGTTGGCTGCGGAAGATCGCAGGGATTTCAAGACTACAGAAATAAGAAACGGTGACATAGGACAATCTTTAGGCATCCAAACAATTCTGCTAGCCAAGGTCATTCAACGAAGACTCCGATGGTTCTGACATGCAGACAGAATGCCAGTTGACCGAATCCCTCACAACGCACTACATGCAAGATTAGAAGGAAAAGACACAAAGGCAGACAAAGACTAAGCTGGATAGATAATATAAATGAGGACATAACATTACTTGGACTAACACTAAGGGGGAAATGGACTTGACAAATGACTGAGCACATGGAGATAATGTATTCGAACCCATCGCCGCTAAATGGCAGGCGTCAGGAACTGATGCTGATGATGATGACTCAATAGTCCCTATCTACTGCCCGATCGGTCCAGAGTAAAGAATACTAGCCGTGAGACATCTCGTTCATTGTATGACGTCGCAACATATAGTTCCAAGAAGCCAGTTTCCAATTTTAATTGACGTTTATTTATATGTAACATCGCTTGCTACTTCAGTAATTGCAACCTATTTTCCCCTTCTATTCTTTTACTATGTTTTTAATTTGCGATTTTCTTTTCCAATAGAGCTTGAGTTTAAGCTCTTTCGATTTGCTCGGCTTTCAACAGCAACGTTAGGCGTCTCTTGTTGAGGCGACATAAATTTTGTTCTGCAGATCCTAGTGCTGTCCTTAGTCCTACACCATGTCCAGGAAACGAGAAGCGGACGAATCCAGTAGTAGCGAGCAAACGACTGAAGGCTCAGACCGTAAGTTTATGCAAGACAATTTTCCATAGTACGCTTTATAGGTCATTGCTACTCCAAAGATACATCCAGTTTTGTGTAATACTGAATACTTTGTAAACCTAAATATAGAACCGTGTAGTCAATCCTTAGTATTTCTCAGTATTTCTTTGTTTATGAATTTCAGTAACGCGAAAGCAGATGAGACAAACATATCTTTACGTGGCCATGTTATAGCCTCATAATATTAAATTCTATGTAATAATCGAGGCAACTAATTGTGTTTGGATAAATTTGCAGTTCTTTCTCTTGCAGCAGTGTTCAAACAAGGGAACAATGCTAAGCGTGCGAAACTTTCCTCATTTTGTGACACAACGGTAAGCTACACGAAACGCAAATTCAATTCACAAATCTGATTAGGATCTAAACTTTGTGAGTGGCTTGAAGTGCGGCTTGTGGTCTGCCATTTTCAAAGCTTTTCGCCTAACCTAGCAGTTTTAATAGAACTAGTCTTAGAAGGAAGCGGTCAGATTTGATGCGAAGGCAGCAACATGTAGGCCTATTTAAATGCATCCCTCTCTAGTTTTAAACAGAGGATGAAGACGAGTTTAGAGCTCTACAGACGCCTTAGTAATCGTTTTATTTTTAGTAATTTTTGGTTTGCTTTCGTTGACCGATCGTCATATGTTGTGTGATTCTGCGATTGTGCACATGTCTTCGAGAATGGTGGTTGAAATCGGTAAAAAAAATATGCAGAAAAAACTTGTTATAGCAAATAAACTATCGTCAGAATGACAGTAAACTTCTATGTTGTTTATAAAACCAAGCATGATAAAGCTGACAAAGATACGTATTGCCTACAAGCATCCCTTAACAAACTTCCGGATACGCCAATTGGCAAGCATTACGAGTTAAGTAAGAAGCAAGTCGAAGTCCTGTGACGCCTCGTCCATTTTGTCCTCATTTAGTAATAGATGCTAATGTAATCTGATATTTAATGTGTCGTCTCTTTGGATTGCTGTGGTGTTAACAGCTTAGTTGAATCATCTTTCCCTTTGCTTGATTTTGGTTGAGGAGTTATAAAGAACTGAGTAAACAGACGTGATATATTATACCTTTTTAGCTCCACCATCTGCCGATCGAGCTACTTGAATGTATCCTTGTTAAAGCCGTAGTTGGGGAAGTGACCAGTATGAAGCTGGCAAAAAGTGTGTGGAAAGAAAAAGCTGATCAGGTGATAAGCCGACTAAGAACTGTCTGCTCGCATTGGAGCAGCATCCTTGCGACCAACTTCTTTCGAAATGAAGTTCACAGAACTCTAAACGGCACTGGTTAGTTCATGAAATAAGCTTTATTCTTGCTTACGATATTAGAAGACCTGAAATTGGAATTAAAGATCAATGCCTCAGAACTCTTAATTAAGGTAACTGAGGCAGCCATGAATAAGCTGGTCCCATGTGCTTGGTTTTTAAGTAGCGAATTAGAACATTTTTTAGATTAGGGCCCTATATTTCCGATTTGGGAGCGTGGCAAGCCCGCTGCCTCGTTGCCTATACTCTTCACGTGATGGTTTACGGTCAGCGTGCTGTCTGTGGCTGAATTGGCTGGATATGCGCAAAGGAACAGACATCGAATTTGAACTGGCATCTCGATTTACAATCCAGCATGGTAATGTTTGAGTTTATTAAAGACGTGTGTGTTCAGTAGCATGATGTATGGATGCGAGACATGGGTGCTAACAAAGGCTTCACAAAAGGGAGTGTTAGCATTCGAACGAAAATGCTATCGTAAGGTTCTCAGAATAGGATGGACTCAAAAGGTCAGCAATGAAGAATTATACAGAAGAATCAAACTGACTGAAAATCTCATGCAAAAAGTTATCCAGAGAAAGCCAAGATTGTTCGGACACACCTGCAGAATGAAGGAGGACAAAAAATAAAACTTTGATTTAATAATGATTTGGGATAATGGAAGGCAAAAATAAGAGAGGAAGACCTCACAGGGAATGGACAGATGACATTGAAGCAAGTCTCCAGGAACTGAGCCACTCGGCACTGGACAGAATGGAGTGGAGAGACATTGCAAGGAAGGCATCAGACACCTACTGGCGATGAGCCCATGGTTATTGATTGATTGATTGACGGTAATGTTTAAACTGTGGCCACAAGGCTGTCGCACGTCCCCATACGAACAATGTACATGGCTTAGTCTAGACATATAGACCTATATTAAACCTCTGTAATAATAGACAAAGTACAGCTTATACTGACGCAAACCTGCAGATCCGCGCATTCTGCGTGCAAAATTTAACTTTCCCGCGCGTCGTTCGATACAGCGTGTCTAGGATTCAAGTTCATTTTAAGTTTCACGTTAATTGCGCATGCTCCTTGACGTTTGAACTAGCATGTCTAGCACAGTCAATTTCCTGACTAGTCTTTACACGTGTAAATGCATGAATGCATGTATTTTGATAATTATGTTTCACGTTTTAAGAATATTTGTTTTAATACTTGGCATTTGTTGGCGTAGCCTAACAAATAAAGCTGCGTACTATTTTCAGCCCAGGAGACGATTCGTTTGGAAATTTTGCATCAGTCTCCGATCGAGATGCCCTTCACCGCGATGACTACATTGAAGGATGAAATATTTATGCTTCACAGTCTATATCGCAAACCACATAACGACGACTATCTTATTAAAGTTTACGACCGCAACAATACGGTGGATGTGAAGGATGTCATCCGGCTACGAGGAATACGACCGGCGGGCATGGTAGCTTGCAACCTACAAAGCTGCGTCTATATAGGCCTAGAAAACGAAAACTTCATGCACACTTCAGTCATACGCATTACGAAAGATGAAGAACACCAGTTTAACATATCACCATGGATTAATGATCGCAGGATGCCTGCAGTTGATCTCATAACCGTCTCCGCCAATGGTAGCCTAATAATCCTTTCAACGCAGCAGGAAGTTGGGGCTCCTGATGTAGTATGCATATATGATGCGAATGGTTCCTTGCAACATGAAATAATGTTGTCCCCAGATATTGATGCGTTCAGATATGAAAACGTAGGCCTACTTTCAAAACCAAATGGAAACTATGTGTTGGTTTCTTTTGACGGCCGAAAATGTCAGCGAAAATTGTTTGAGATCGATACGAGTGGGAACGTTGTACGCCAATATCAATCATCATTCAGTAAAAACAGATGTTCGAACTGTGCAGATAATTATGGTAGAGTTTTGATGGTAACTGATCTGCCCAAAGAAATCGAGCTTTTAGATTCTGAATTTAATCTCCTGGATTTTCGTCCGCAGCAGGGTAATGACCAGTTCCGTTGTCTGTATGAATTCAACTACGATTACGAGAGGAATGAGGTAGCATGTCTAACATCTCACGATCTTTTTACTATCTTCCGTTTCATAGGAGAATAAACCACTGGAAAGGATGTTAACGACGAGGACAATTTGTATTAAATAATTTCTATATTTCTGGGAACTGTTTGAAATAACTGAACTGTGTTAAAAGACCTATGAGATACATTGAGCATTCCTTTACATTATTGCCGTTGTTACTTTAAAAAATCGTTCTTCTTTGATCGGTGCATTTTATTTTAAGAAACTCTTACCTTAACTGTATCCAATCAATCAATTTTCGTTTCATCAAAGCATCAAGCTGACAACAACGCAACTTGTTGCACAGAAATAATTAGTAGGAGGATATATCTAGAAATCTAGGGTTAGACTATTGGGGAATGTTTAAGCTATGGTTTGATGCTTATTATTAGTGGAGAGTCTATAGTTTATTATTGAAAGGTTATTCGGTCAGTACAAATCCTTAAGTGTATTGACACTTAGTCAAAAATACGACGGTGTGCTACGTCAGAAATCGTGGACAATGGTGTTTCAGTTCAACATTAATTCATACACAGCGTAATTAAGCATCTCAGTTATTCACACAAGGTCTAGAGACGATTTGCAGATACATCTGCCACGCTTCTCCGTGACATTGCACCGCTTCGTCCCGAAAAGGTGCCCGTCTGTAGTAAGTGCTAATGACGCCGAGAGAGCAAGCTGAGAAATGGAAACCCGACGTCAGTCTGCACTGTGCTGTGACCCACCAAGACACGCGCAATACCGTAAGCTGTCCCCGCTCGTCTACCCGAGCCTTGTGGTCCGCTGACGCCCCTAATTTCGTACATGACTGGTTCAGACCGGTCAAGAACTCATCGCTGTTGCATAAGCGTGGTTTTCTCCAAACGTTTCGGTATTGCGTAAGCGATATTCGACTTCTGCGAAACGGTTTTTTTCAAATTCAAATCCGTTTTTATTACAACACACAAACTGCAGATTAACAGTGACAGAAAACAACAGTTATCAGTTTAGTGTTATAAAAGGATGTCCCTAAGGGACAATTCCGCTAAAATGGGACACCCTGAGAGTTCACAGGCTGAGACGGACAGTAGCCTACAGATACATATCTGGTTGAAAATTTATAATTATTGGCTGATTAGCCAATGCTTGCTTTATTTTGTGCTTAAATTTTGGCTCACTATTAGTTAAAATAGTGAGCCAAAATTTAAGCACAAAATAAAGCAAGCATTGGCTAATCAGCCAATAATTAATTAACCATAAACGGTTGGTGATATGCTTCCGATAAAGAGCGAGAGCATCAAGAGTAACGCTTTCACGCCAAATGTTTGATGCGGGCC
>OY744604.1:62381157-62388657 GCA_963556255.1 Allolobophora icterica | reverse complement strand
AATTGCGACTCCGGTTATCAATCCGCGGCCCGTAACCATTGCAATCACTCGCCAACTGGTACCAGGCCGCGGAAACAGTAGCTTGAGTAGCACTGTTCTAAGGCACTCTCTGGTTTGTTTGATTTAATCAAAGGGTTTCAGCGGTACTTTTTTTAATTTTTCGTTTATTAATTCAAACTGACAACTACGCAGTAAGATTACATGATATAGTAGTAACAGACGATAACAAGTTTAACAGGAGTCGAATTTAACTGTACGGCAGCCATGTCAGGCACCCATCTGTACTACTGTTCAGTTTACAATCGTCACCTAGGGAATGAAGGCTTGTGTGGCTAGCGGGTATCGAACCCGCGTCCTTCTGATCTTCGTGCCAACATGTTTCCATTCAACTATCTCCCCGCTCCAATCTGATCCAAAGACTTCTATGGAACTCTCTGGCTTAATCTAGTCCAAGGATAAGCATGGTACTACGACTATGGCTTAATCTAAAGTTTCTAAACATATGAATTATACTGCACTTCGTCTCCGTGAATCTTCCGATGCTATAGTCTAAATTCCCAAGACTTTAAATGCATTAAACCAAATCTAATCAAATGACTTTGTAAAGATCAAGTACTTTTCGATTCAGCCATTTATTCTCTAATGCCTTTTAACGATGATACGACGTTTTCATGCGCTATATTTAGTGTCTTGATACATACCTACATACATACAAAGCCTTACATTCATACATATATGCATACATACATACATACTGTACAATTTAATGTCTTGATACATACATAGCCTCCATTTTGTACAATGTATTGCATTTAGAATGACAACGAGAGGCAGCCATTGGTGTAAAGTATTAGCTACTTCTCATGCACAAGATCACCAACGTCCTCGTGGAAAAGTCTTCCACTGAAAAATCTAACTTCACCGCCACAAATAACTCAATGAACTTTCATCTTAGGGGCCATCCATATATTACGTACACAAAAATCCGGGAAAATTGGACCCCCTCCCCCCCTGTTCGCAAGCGTACTTTCTTCCACCCCCCCTGAGTACGTACGTTTGACGCACCCCCCCCCCATGACCAGCTGCAGAAAGTGTCTCCAGGCAGCCTGTCTGCACTTTAGGCCAGATTATTGAAGGGCCAATATAGACAAATTATAGGTGTCGTTCACAGCACAGAATAACTGCATGCACATGGCTTTTATATAATGTAATAAAATGCCATGGGACGACTATAGGATAATACAGAGTTATAAATAGGCTAATGTGGACGTCATAATTAGAAATTTATTTTGGGTACGTACATATTTTGTTACCCCCCCCTCCCCCCCCGTTCGCACCCGTACGCAAAATCGCCAAAATCCGACCCCCCTCCCCCTAAGTGCGTACGTAATATGTGGATGGCCCCTTATCTAAGACGTATACCTCTGTAGCTCTGTCGACCGTGTGTCAGTTCCATTGTGGTGCTCTAGAAGGCGATTTACAAATATACAAGATCACACAAACTCCGTCCAACTGTTCATGTCTCGTTTGATCATCGATGGTAGTCTAAAATTAAAATTACAAGAAACCGAAACACCAGTGCACGATCGAAGATGGAAGCCAGAAAGATGGAATTGCAACACGAAATTTATCGGTCTTTCCAGTCATCAAGGAAGAAGTCAAGAAGTTCAGTTGCTAATAAACACGTACATATCACGCACACACACAAACACACACACGCACACACGTCTCATAATTATGTCCAGCTATAGGGCTCGTGTAATATACCCCAAGCACGCTCATTCAAGCATACATACATACTCATAAGCATACATACATACATACATACATACATACATACATACATACATACATACATACATACATACATACATACATACATACATACATACATACATACATACATACATACATACATACATACATACATACAATGTCATACATACATACATACATACATACATACATACATACATACATACATACATACATACATACATACATACATACATACATACATACATACATACATACATACATACATATATTCATGCATACACAAGCATACGCAAACCAATCAACTTAGAACACATAACCAGACATACACTGTAAGACACACACAAATATACATGTATATTAATATATCCTATGGGCTCCTATTAATGTGTCGTATAAATATTAAGAATAAGATACCTGTACAGCGATAATATATATATATATAGAGGCTAAGCCTATATGTATATACCAAAATGTATAGCACATCTGCTTAATAACTTAAAGAATCATGCAGGAGATGATTATATATGGTGGAAATTGTAGATTGTCACGAAATTGGACTGTAGCATCGGCGGGTCACGACCGACTGTCCGTATATATGTTATAGTGTGTACCTGATGCTATTGCTGCTGCTAATTATATAAGTTGCAGTTTCATCTCTGACCTATGTTGCTGCAGTTTCTCTCTATCTATCTATCCATCCATCCATACACCCACCCACCCACCCATACACCCACCCATCCACCCATCCATCCATCCACCCATACATCCATCCACCCACTCATCCATCTACCCACCAATCCAATCCACACACCCATTCATCCATCCATCCATCCATCCACTCATCCATCTACCCACCAATCCAATCCACACACCCATTCATCCATCCATCCATCCATCCACTCATCCACCCATCCATCTATCCATCCATCCATCCACTCATCCACCCATCCATCTATCCATCCATCAGTCCATTTACCACTCATCCACCCACTAATCCATCCACCCATTCATCCACCCATCCATCCACTCATCCATCCATCCATCTATCCATCCATCCACCTCCCATCTACCCACTCATCCATCCACCCATTCATGCACCCATCCATAAAACCAACCGACCCACCCACCCATCCACCCACCCATCTATCCATTCATCCACCCATCCATCCACCCATCCATCCACCCATCCATCCACCTACCTGCCTTTATCTCTATTTTTTATCTCTATATATATGGTACTAATTACTCATAAGATCTATCTATTTCAAAATTTGCAATATAATTAACTATTTATATGTAACAAATGTAAGCTATCAGAAGACGCGCTATTAACCAGCGGATTTAAGCATTCTATTGAACGGGATAAGCTTATATTTGTACGCTGGGTTAAACGTATGGGTACCATATGGCGATATAACCTAGCATAACATTGTACGTTGATGAAACGGTATAAACTGATGACCCAATGATAAAGATGATGCATGTTTGCACTATAAGCGAATGAAATGCGACTGGGCGTCGCTCGGTGTGCCTGATCCCAATACAAGACTATGCGATAAATCGCAGTATCGGCAACGTTGTTACGAAATACTAAAGCAAGGTGCCAGCGCGAGGCGTCAATAGAAAATGCCAAAACAAAGTCTCAGTACAAAGCATAAATTGAAGATAACAAGTTTATGTGTCAACGCAAAATTGCAAACACTGGACCTGCTTAGAATGCTACATCACTGTGTCATGCAAAGTTCCAGTAGTAAGACCAAAGCAAAGGGTCAAAACAAAATGCCAAAACAAAGTACCAATGCGAAATTTCCAGAGTAAGGTGCCAATTGCAAAAGTCTAATGCAAAGTGCCAATGCAAACTGCAAAAGCAAAGTCCATTGCAAAATGTTATAGTCGAGTGCCACTGCGCAGGTCAACATAAAGTCCAGCACAATTGCTCAGCGCCATCGAAGTTTTGTGCAAAGGCCGCGTGTGCACTTCTGAACTTGGTGGAAGGAAGGAATATCAAAATGCAGTTGTATTGTATTGTATTGTATTCATGTTATAATTGATTCAATGTGCAGGTCAAATGTGTTTTATACATGTCAAAGCTTAGGTCTTGATCGGAATATATCTCCACGAAATGTGGTTTCATGGAGCAGGTCCTTAGCAAGGTTAAGCAATAAGCAGCGTTGATTATGACAGCGAAGTATATCCTGAGAAGTGTTTGTCAATGTGTAAATGGCTGTGGTGCAATTCTGTTTTAGCTTTCAGCGTCGGGATGTGGGACACGTGCTTTTACAACGAAACAGACGAAGGCTTGACGGAAGACTGCCTGGAAAAGCGAAACCGTAGGTCGATCTCTCTGTCATATCATATGCACACGTACAGACAAACTTAGGAATACAAACATCTGCACAAGGACACAAACACACAAACGAGCACGCACACAAAGACATCTACATACCCAACTAACGAAACAAAGGCATATGAACACACAGGAAGGAAGGAAGGAAAGATTGTAAATTATTCCTTTCCGCTCATTCAGAGAGGGAAGATGCAAATTATATGGCATAACTAAGACTAGACATACGTGGTTAGACATCCAAATGCAGGGAAACACAGAAAACGGGGCCGGGAAATTGTAGAGGGAGATATTGTCAACGGTGCTAGAGTGAAATTGCAAATTGTAATTGTAGTGCTACATCAAGAGACACTCAGCAACTGACTCAAAAGGTTAATCCAATTTGGAATTTATTTAACTACTGCAAGTTTCTATGTTTCTTGTACACGTGTGTAATACCTGCAATACGGAAAACGTTCGCTCTCCAAAATCGGTGGACAGACAAGCTGCAACTTTATTCAATTTATTTATATATGTCGAAAAACTTACTGCATGTTTAAAAGTATTTCTGAGCAACGTAGACAAATTCAGACTTGTTGTCCTCGAGATCAAGGTCTTGGTCTCGAGTGCACTCGAGTTCGTTTTTAAAAGTCTTGGTCTTGGTCTTGAGACCAAAAGTCTTGGTCTTGGTCTTGAAGTTCAAAGTCTTGGTCTTGGTCTTGAGGTTCAAAGTCTTGGTCTTGGTCTCGCAAGACCAAGACCAAGACCAAGACCAAGACTCGGCTGTCAATATGAGCAGTCATTTAACAAAGACATATGAACTCAAGAATGTAAAAATTTATCAAGCCGTTTGCGTCATACGACTTCGAGACATCAACGGACGGATACAAGTCTCGTTGGCCAGGAAATCCCATCGGCAGCAGCAATTAAGTTACGCTGTATCTGGAAGCCCTGCCGAGACTTGTTTCTGAAGCCAGACGGTCTGATAATCCATGAGAGGATTTCAAAAAGACTCGCGATTTCTACATTTACACTCAGTGTGGTTGAAAATCTACTGTGCATTCCAGCGACTTCGGCACCTACAGAACGTATTTTTTCCCATTGCGGAATTTTTATGAGGCCCCACAAGGCACGCCTTGGTCAGAAAATTCTTAGGGAATTGGTTTTTATAAAATACAAAAGGCATTTTGAATAACATTTTGTATGAAGGACTTTGGTAAATACGAATTCAGACTTCTCTGCAGTTATATTTAAAGTTAATTTGCTTGAATGAAATAAAATAGCCAATAGCCAGTTGTCCGACTTGACAATTTTTTTGTAAGGAATAAAAGTCTTGACCTGATTGCGATTTTTTGGGTCTTGGTCTTGACGTTCAAAGTCTTGGTCTTGGTCTTGACGTTCAAAGTCTTGGTCTTGGTCTTGGTATTGAAGTTCAAAGTCTTGGTCTTGGTCTTGAGGTTCAAAGTCTTGGTCTTGGTCTTAATGTTTAAGGTCTTGACAACAAGACTGGACAAATTAGTTTCGTGCGTGCGGTACCAAATGATCAAATCTGAACAACTGATTAATCTTTGCATTTTAGGAACAATTAAACCTTCGACTGCCTTAAAATCATTTATAAAAATTAAACTTGAAAGGGGTGATTGCAGCTTTTTCGGTCCTGGTTGAGACGACAAATTTCGTACGCAGGCCATGGCCTCTGGCATTCACCTGTGGCATAATTATCACCAGAGGTGCTGACTGCTGAAGAACTACTTTATTGACTAGAAAACCTATTCACTGACTGTATCGACACGCGTGGCCTGTGATCGATGGTTAATGAGCTGGACTTTCACTGTTGCGTCCAATGCTAGAGTCCCAGCGCGACACGTGAAATTGAAATCCGTTGTATATAGAGACATTAAAACCGCGAGCAGGCGTTGTTGGTCTACTGCTGTCCAGTTCCTGCTGACTGATGTGACGACCGTCAGTAGGTCTACGACTAATGGAGGTGCGATATAGGACTAAGTTCCACAACTGGCCATCGTTCAGAGAGGGAAGATGCAATTTATATGGAAAAGACAATCTCCCCTTTCCCAAACGCCCTCAAACATGACGACAGTGTCGATGTCATGCTTTGCCTCTCCAGCGGGCGATTCCTTGCCCATGCTCAAAGCACGTTTTAGAAATTAGGGCATTGTTTATTAGTTACTTGGTCTCAATCTTCCAGTACACACCATTCAGAATGCTTACCCCATGTATATTCTTCCCTTCTGGTCAGTCACGTAGCTTCCAGTGTCAAGCTTCCCCGACCATAAATTAAATGAGACCGCAGTTGCCTGTAAGTACTGCAACAGGCTCATGTCAGACCTCCGCAGTTGTGGGCAGTGTCGATCCACAGTTATGCCACTTACTGTTCTTGTTACACACATCTCCGTAGAATTCGTGTCATTTTAAATACCAGCATTGCTTGTCATCTCTATAGTTCACTTCGAACTTGAATATATCGCTGTTGTCAATTCTCTTTAATATCACATCTTCCATCGAAGTCTGAAGTCGCTTCAGAGCATAAGTCGTTGCGTGACTTCTTAGCATGCATTTATGTGTGTATATATATATGCATGGATGCTTGCATGCATTATGTATTTATATGTAGGTATGAATGTATGTATGCATGTGTGTATGTGTAGGTTGTAACGTTGTCCGGACGCCCGCATCTTGAGAGGTTTTCGACCGATGACAATTCAGAACACGATGTTGTAGAGATGCTTTATTTCTCTCCGCACATAAGACAGGAGGAAGCAATCTCTATTCTATACTCTTTCCAACATAATGCAACTCTTTTTATATGCTCGTGTAAGGGGGTTGTCCTTCTGACTTACGCAGATGGTGTCTGTCCGTTTTCCTTACCATGTTTGGTCATTGTCAATCCAGCTGCCCTCTTAGTCATCCCGCACCCAGCTCTGAAGCCGTATATAGGCTTGCCTCGTCCCGCTCTCCCCTTCTCTCTCGTCTCCATATCTCTCTCGCTGCGTCTCTCTCTCTCTCTCTCTCTCTCTCTCTCTCTCTCTCTCTCTCGCTCTCACACACACACACACACACACACACACACACACACACACACACACACACACACACACACACACACACACACACACACACACACACACACTCTTTCAACTTCTCAACATCTCTCTCTCGCGCCTCCGTCTGTCTGTCTGTATGTATGTCTCTACAGTTTACCCACTGCATAATGCATATGTATGTATGTATAATAGGTATGTATAAATATGTACAGAATACAGTATGTACAGTATGTAGGCCTATATATGTATGTATGTATGTATGTATGTATGTATGTATGTATGTATGCATGTATGTATGTATGTATGTATGTATGTATGTATGTATGTATGCATATA
>OY744604.1:62271157-62376157 GCA_963556255.1 Allolobophora icterica | reverse complement strand
TTTAGTGAACTGTTGATAATTTCAGATAATGGTTGGGTAATTAGGTGTAGAGTGGGTAAGGCTAAGTAAGGATCAATATCGTCTAGTCCCTTAGTATGGGTTTTTTTTAAGGATAGGCCTATATTCAAGATCTCCTCGGATGAGGTTAAGTACAATCCCAAGGAGGCAACATTAGGAGAGGGCAGGTAATCTACATAGGAGTGGGTAGAAATAGGTAAGTTTTTAGCCAGTTCATTTGGGAGATTGATGAAGTAATCATTAAACCCGTTTGCTATAACTTCCGGGTCTTCCACTTTGGTCCCATTAATTATTAGTGAGTCAATCTTTTTTCGACTTTCTTCCAATTGTAAGGCGGATCTGATTATCTTCCAAGTGGATTTTAAATCCCTCTGGTGCTTGAGGAACTCCGATTGATAATAATTACGTTCTGCAGCTATTCTTATGCTTTTGAATTTGTTTCTGTAGGTGGTGAATATTTTTGTAGGTGGTGAAAACATACATACATACATACATACATACATACATGCATATGTATATACATACATACATACATACATAAATGTATACATAAAATTATATACATTCAGGCACATCGGGACATCTATATAACTCATCCTAAGAGCATTTCATCTGGAATAATATGGATTTTTCATTTATACTCATACTGGACAAATATTTTTCTTCGATTCAGGGTAAGATTGATAGATCTATTTCTATGAGAAATGAGGCTGAATTCCTGTAAATCAGTAGCCATCCAACACTTTCGCTGAAAGCCTCGAATAGATGTCGCCACTCGCTTGTTTACGTCCAACATTGCTATTTCGCAGATGGTTGTGTATGAAAGGTCCGTAAAATTGAATGCCTATTCAGATGCCCAGTACAACCATACCACCATACATGATTACATGAATATCTACATCCAGTGCACACTTACCGTTTGCCCGCACTGCTATGATGCTGAACCGCTCCTTTTCGGTGGTCGGCTGGCCTTCCTCCTGAGCTGCGCCTACATCCTAGGTCTTCCTCTGGCACTTTCTGTGACCGCCTTAAAACTGTTCTTTTTGGCCGTGCTGGAGTTGGGAGCGCCTCTGAGTAGTTCTCTTGAAGAGGCGCTATATAAATCTATGAATGAATGAATGAATGAATACATGTAGATATGCATACATATAAACATACATACATATATACATGCATACATACATACATACATACATACATTCATAAGTACATACAAACATAAATGCAGACAGACAAACAGACATACAATGATCATACATACATGCAAACACATACGACATGTATGTATGTATGTATGTATGTATGTATGTATGTATGTATGTATGTATGTATGTATGTATGTATGTATGTATGTATGTAGGTATGTATGTATGTATGTATGTATGTATGTATGTATGATACATACATACATACATACATCCATTCATAATATATATACATACATAGATAAGTATATACACACAAAAATACATACATACATACATACATGCATGCATACATACACACTTATCTATAAATACATCCATACAAGTTGTTATAGTGCAGTAGCCTAATGCAAGAATGGCGTTTCAGTAATCCGGGCGCGTCAGGATGGATTAGTTTTGTCGCGGCGCTGAAGGACAAGCTATGCCTTACTGACCTAATCTGACGCAGCAGCGGGCGGAAGCATGACCTGCATAACGAGTTCACGTGCCCAGTCATCCGCGTATAGTTCTACATCGGTGTACTTCCAAGTCACGACACAAGCTGTTGTAGAACTATGGCCGGAAAACGACGAGTAATTTTAGTGCGCGCCTGTCATGTTCCCAGCAGTAGATTTGCATTTTGCCCGGGCTGTGCCGGAGTCGATTTTGCTGACATCCAGCCGTGTGTGCCTCCATCATAGCGATCAGCACTAACGAAAAACAACGGAGTTGATTGGACGGAAGACTGCTGGAGCAGAGTTGGAGCAGAGTTCCGATTGGTTGGAAAACCAGCGTCATGCTAGAGCGGAAGGTGTTTAGAGCGACCGGATATGATAAACCTGAATATTGGATTCTTTTCATGACTTGCTCATAAAGCTAGAAATTTTGTACGGTTCTGTACTCTGGAGAGTCTTTCTTGAAGTGGCGGTATATAAATTTGCAATTATAATTTGCAGCGAATTATCAAAATAATTTTATTCAGTCGCATTGCATGCGTTTTGAAATACTGAACTACATTTGTATGACAGAGCATCTTGAATAGGCGCTATACAATTTCGATTGATTGATTGATTGATTGATTGATTGATTGATTGATTGATTGATTGATTGATTGATTGATTGATTGATTGATTGATTGATTGATTGATTGATTGATTGATTGATTGATTGATTGATTGATTGATTGATTGATTGATTGATTGATTGATTGATTGATTGACAGATCGCCTTATTAAGTTACATTATGTAACCACACGCGATTCAAATCGCACCACAAAATACATCAAATTACTCACATCCATGGGTGCGATCTAGGGGATCGAGGGGGACCTAACCCCCCACCTTTAAGAGTGGGGGCATGCCATACATTTGTCCCCCCTCCCCCAATTTTGAAGAAACACCAAGAAGGGCAAGAAATGTAATTGCGCGTGAGGGTTTTCACTGCCTTTTTGACCAGACGAGGTAAAAAAAAAACTCAATTTGTTAGGAGAAGTGTCCACCCCGAAAATTCTGTGAAAAAAGAAGAAATTCGTCATGAAATTTAGGGGGATGAATCTCGAAAAGGTAAGCAATTTATTTTTGAGACGAATAATTGAAAAGGAAGTCGTAAAAAGGTCAATGACTAAAAAAAGGTCATCAACTTTTTTGAGAGATGAATTCGTAGAAAAGTCTTAAAGTTTTGGTTTTTGTGAATGAATTCCTGAAAAGTAGAAAAAATTGGGGGGGGACATGAATTCCTAGAAAAGGTCATCGACCAGACCATGGCCGACTTTGTCCCCCCCACACCTCTCAGACAAGATCACATCATATCATAACATAACGCTTCCATAGGGCATTCTACAGAATTCCAAATTACATCACATTACAAGACTTCCCGCAACAGCACGCTGTACCACATTATATCACATTGCAGAGTCTCATAAACGGAGAGTAAAGCCTCATATATGATCTACTCTGACGTGTGTATGTGTGAGCATGTGCGTCAGTGTGACTGCTATTTATCGCCAATTACGTTGCTCCACGTGTGATTTATCCTTCGTTTTAGCGACCTGCCACAGCTTAGCTGAGCGCTATTGTCAACCATCCGTCCGTCCGTCCGTCCGTCCGTCCGTCCTTATACTCATAGCTGCGCCGTTATTGAAATACATATTGAAATCAGCAGGAACAAACTGGCGTATTCCTCGAAAGCAGTATTAAAATGAATGGCAAGTTAACGTAAAGCGCGCATTTAGGTAATCACAAATCTTTAATGAGAAATCCAGTGTTGGTTCTCTAGAATCTAGATCACAGGTCACAGATAATCGTAATCGTAATCTCCAAACTTCTAAAGCGCCACTTGAAGGCCAAGCGCAGGGCACCAGCCTATTCACGAGCGCTATAGGCTGAAGCATTAGAACATGACAACAGCGCCGCTGAGCAATCGATTCAAGCTCTGGTTAATAATTGTGATTGTAGTTGTAATTAGTAACTTCTGTTGCGCCGGTGTCTAATGCACAAGGCATCAACCGATGGCACACCAAAACCAAGTCGTAATCAGGTCAATTTTCATTGTCTACCGCTTGCAGAGCTGCAAATCTAGAGTTTGATTGGGAATTACGATAATTGAAAATGATAAAAAGCCCACAAACAGTTCACGTTGTTTTTCAGATTACAGCATTATATATATATATATATATATATATATATATATATATATATATATATATATATTGAACAGGCTGAGCGAGTCGCTCTACACTGGGAAACGTTTCATGCACCTTTCGACGTTCCAGTCGTGAGAGCGCTCAGGAAGCTGTCGTGATGAATATGCAGATGAACCGGAAGTGGGAATTGTCTATTTATAGAATCAGCCGCGATCATTCACGACATGAGTCCATTTGCGCCGCTGCAGCTGCTGAGGAGCCGTTTTCACGCATAAACGCCGCAATTTATCAAAATAAAAGGACCAACGACGACAATCGCTGGAATACGACGAACTATATGTATCTATATATACACACATATATATAGAGAGAGATTATATATATATATATATATATATATAGAATACACACATATATATATAGAGTATACATATATAAATTGAGAGAGAAGGAGAGAGACAGAGACAGACAGAGACAGAGACAGACAGAGACAGAGACAGACAGAGACAGAGACAGACAGAGACAGAGACATAGAGAGAGAGAGAGAGAGAGAGAGAGAGAGAGAGAGAGAGAGAGAGACAGACAGACAGACAGACAGACAGACAGACAGACAGACAGACAGACAGACAGAAAGACAGACAGACAGACAGACAGACAGACAGAGACAGAGAGTGAAAGACAGAGACAGCGAGAGAGAGAGGGAGAGACAGAGACAGCGAGAGAGAGAGAGAGAGGGAGAGGGAGAGGGAGAGAGAGCGAGAGAGAGAGCGAGAGAGAGAGAGAGAGAGAGAGAGAGAGAGAGAGAGAGAGAGAGAGAGAGAGAGAGAGAGAGAGAGAGAGAGAGAGAGAGAATTGCGTACAATGCAATTCTCCAATACATAAACTTACATTATTCAGACGAGGACTGTTCGCAAAGAACATTCCGCTGTCTCTTGCCATACGCATTTAAGCTATGCCTCTGTGCCTTTATGTCTGTCCGTCCGTCCGTCCGTCCGTCCGTCTGTCTGTCTGCCTGACTATTTCTGCCATCTGTGCTCGACTATGCAGAAATATCTCTGTGTCTCTCGCTGCCCGCAATCTTACAGAGAACGTGACTCTTGGGGACCTGATTTAAAATAAAGCCTGCGGGCTATTAATACGCTGGTCTTCTTGTCGCAGCTTTTATACGGCGGTGATTTTTCAGATATTTACGTTAGTTTACACAGATATCCACTGTTGACTAAGGAAGAGACTCGTAAGCTAAGGCTACCTTAGCGTTACTGTCTGGTCTTTATAAATACTGTTAGCCACGGTCAATTTGCTTTATCACAAAATCTTGCGTCCATTTTACCACTTACCTTATAGTGTATTCCAAAAAATGTTAATGGCTGAAATCCTGCAACAAGCGCTGTGTCTTCATGTCTGTCTCTCTGTCTCTCTTCGTGTATGTTTGTCTGTCTGTCTATCTTTCTGTCCGTTTGAGCGTTGTTGGCGCCACTCTCATCTTCCCTCGGATCACGATTTAACCGTAACCATAACCATCAATTTTATTGGTTCAAAGTAAACAACATAAACACAGTGACACCGTTAGGCCTACTAGGAATCGAATATTTTTCTAGTGGGTACAGAAAGAAATCCTAAAGGGGCCGAAGTCCCGCTAATAAGCGGCCACCTATGTACTTAATGTACAGGCTAATGCTTGGTATAATGACATCATGTGTTCTATAGACAAGATCTGAAGAACAACAATTGTTCTCGCCTTGACTGATTTTGATACTGTGGACCTCCTCTTTTTGCATCGTCCCCATGCAGAACTTGTTTGGGATCTCTGGTTCTTCAATGAAATTGGTGTGCTACTTACATTTAGTCCACGCACCTAACCAGTGTATTTGAACGGTAATTATGCGTCTAATGTTTTGCTGACTTGTGATGTTCCGTTATAAGGTTCCACAATTGGCCTTCTGTTGTTTACATTAAACATTTGATGTGCAATACAAAGGCTCCTATATAAATCAAATCAAATCAAACCATTTTTCTATTTTGAGACATCAATAAACATGAAAACATTGCAAATAAAACAAGAAGAAATACACAGAATGGGTACTCCAGAAAGTAACAAGTCCCGCTAACCCTGGATAACCCTTACACATATTAATAATGTAGACGGCAAGAATAAATTGTATCATTGAGCCTATAGCCACAGTAAAGGGCCGTGATCAAAGAACGCAAAAAATCGACAAAAACAAATAAGAACACAAAACACAATCAAAAGCAAGATAAGACATCAAACCAAATCAAACCAAACGCAAGCCAAGTGCAAGTATACGACAACAATTAGCTCGTTAAAAGTTTCTTTACTGAACTCTTAAATAGACCAATATATGCGTGTAAAATCGTGGTGTGGGTAATTCCGTGGATTTTTTGGATTTCGTGTCCCTCGGCTGTTACAGCCATATTTTTTTAGGTATGGAGGCGCGGAATGTATCAAAATGTTCGTATTAAACTGTAGAACAAAATCCGATATCTTTGACAGATTGGATTGTTCGTTTTAAATTTCATTTAACGCTCCAAACACATCAAATCTCATTACAGTCCCGCGTCCCTATCCGTATTTTTCATTTTTGGAGGTTTACAGAAATTGTAATCTCTTTAGTAGCTACACCAGTGATGCAATTTATTAAAGCTACGAGTGTCCTCTTTCAATTGGTTACGAATAGTCTAATTCGGAGGCTTATTTTAAGCATGGCACGGCAAACAATCTTGTCCCTGAGGTCGCACCTCATTACAGTCACGCGTGCATTCCGATACGAATCTCGATCCACTTTTAGACGCATCCTACCGGAAACGGCTCGCAACCCTTAGGGCAAAGACTATAAATAGACAGAAACAATAATTTTCCTACACATGTGCCGTTAATTGCATAAATAATGAAAATTTACGTGAAAAACTATCAATCCGACTTTTCATGTCTCATTACAGTCTTCATCTGTTATTTCTAAAGTTTAACTAACACGTGTATAGCGTTCTAACGTTTGAATGAGGCATGTGGTCCGAGTAAGAAAACACTGTTTGCGCTTCGTTAGCCCTCATAACATTCGGTGCATATCCATACATAGTGCAGCTTTCTCATTACAGTCACGTCTCATTACAGTCACACTTAAAATATCAACCTATTATTTCTCATTCATGTCACGCTGCATTCTCATTTCAGTCACATTAAATACTATATCGTGTCTCATTTATGTCTCATTTTTTATCATTTCAGTCACACAGTCTCATTGCTGTCACAATTCTCATTACTGTCACAGTCGTTAAAAACTGAATTGTAAACTAATCAGCAAACAAATTGAGCTAATTAGTGGTTATAATAATAGTAGATTCACAGGTTAACAATTTGGAATACCAGGTGAACAGCTAGTTAGTCTCACCTGTCTTCACTGGAGATAACAGACTTCTAAATTAACTAAATATGTATACATATATGAATTACAATACGCTAAATATGTAAAGTAACTGTAAACTTTTAGTCTTTTACAGATTATTCAGTAAGCAGAATATCATATGGTCAGAATTCAGCTGTTATATGATATAATAATTACTTTCTGGTTGTAAAATCATGAGATCACAGCTGCCCAAACAGGTGTGACAGTAATGATAAAATTTTCATATATCTTGTATAAATCACATTGTAAAAAAGTTTTCGCAAGTCTTCGTGCAGGGAAACTCATAAATTGATATACTAAATGCATCGTAGATCAAGAAAATATTTGGTTTTATGCATTTATATACATTTCATTTTTGAACATTTGCTACATCCGAAATCCAAAGAATCCACGGAATTACCCGTGTATACACTACAGGTCATTCGTATACCATTGCAAATATACAGCATACGATAAAGTGAGGCATTACCGCTGGTTTATATGGTCTCCATCGGAATTGTCTTGTGTCTAAAGCTCCAGGCTGTATAATATGCCCACGTATACATAAGCACAAACATATGCCTATGTGTATGCCTATGTGTGTATTCACGCATATAACTACGAGCACGTGTACATGTACAAATACATGCATACATATATGCATGTATATATATATATATTTATATATGCCTGTATAGGTACATAATAAGCACGTGCTTGTGTGCATGCATATATATTATATATCTGGTTGTGGATCGTTTCATCCGTGGTACTGATTCCGCTGAGTCACGGCTATTCCCAGCGGTGGATCACTTCAGATCATTTATTGATGGAGCTACTTTCCCGAACCAAATCAAGCGCAAAAAGAAGGAGGAAGAAGAAGAACAAGCCGACGACGACGACGACGACCGTTACAACGACGACGATGATGATGATGATGATGACGACGACCTGCGAAATTAAGGCGAAAGGCATGCGCCATTTGGTAAATTAGTTTTCCTCTCATTTTCCACACTAGACGCAGCAGCCGCAGCCGGAGCAGGTGAGGATGTGGCTATGACCCTGCAGGGCGGGAAGGGCTGGAAAAGCGATGTGCAGCCGGTGGTTTGGAAACCCGGAAGCGGAGCAATGGAATTAGGCGAAGTTTTGCGTGACTTGGTTTGCTGGTGCGTTTGCCTTATTGCAATTAAATCCCAGAGTAACAACTCGAGGACATTTTGCCGTGGGACCCTTAGGCATGCAGCCAACCGACAAACTGGTTATTTAACGTGTGTCTTATACTGTAGATGCCAACATGTAAATGAAATAAGTAAACACGTTTCTTCCATTCATTCATTCATTCATTCATTCGTTCATTCATTCGAGGATTTATGTAGCGCCCCTCCGAGGGAACAACTCAGAGGCGCTCCCGACACCACCACGCTCAAAAGTACAGCTTTAACATTATAACAGCATACCTGCATACTTACATACTTAAGTATACTTAAGACATACCACATGACCGATGAAGATCAAAATTTCAGGCAACCTATCATGTTTTTCATTATAACGGATTATTATCTGTAACAACCACAAAACGCCGCTACCACCACCACCACCACCACCACCACAACCACCACCACCACCACCACCGCCACCGCCACCGCCGCCGCCGCCGCCGCCTCCGCCGTCGTCGTCGTCGTCGTCGTCATCATCATCATCATCATCATCATCATCATCATTGGGGAGGGGGATAGAGTAATGGTAACACGCATGGCCAGGAGAGCAGCAGTACGCGCTTCGATTCCCGCAACCCCCTCGGGCGGGCGCCTTGCATGGCTGCCATAACGTGTGTTTAGTTAAGATATTGATAATTGTACTGTCATGTCTCATTGTAATCTTACTGCGTACTTGGTCAGTTTGAATTAATAAAGAAAAGACATTTACACATAATATTAAAGTGCGTTGTAAGTATCTCACAGAGGCAACATACATAATATTATACATACACGCATATATATACATACGCGCATACATCAACAGCATCAAGGACAATAGCATTATAAGAACAAAAGGCATAATGATTGCTGATGGTTTTCGTCTGTTTCTTGAATGCAGTCTGGCAGACGTGTGTGATCGGCCTTCTGCTGTTCGCGTTGGCGTTTGGCCCTCTGGCGACGATTCTCTCCCTCTTCGGTCTCTGCTCGACATCCCTTCAGAAGAAGATCTACTACTTCAACTCCGCCGGAGAAATCTATCTTATATGTGGTGGGCATAGTGTTTAGTGTTCATCTTGGTTTCTATGGATATCCATAAATCTATCTTATATGTGGTTGCTATGGATATCCAATCTAAATCTATATGTGGTGGACATCGCGTTTAGTGTTCCTCTTGGTTGCTATGGATACCTAATCTAAATCTAACACAATAACTTCTATTGTTCCGTTATCAAAATACACAAAGCATGCGTAATTAAATGTTGCATAATTCCACGGTAATTTTAGTCACATGAATCCGTTTCGTGCCCGTAATTTATCTGCCGAATTTAGAAAACCGCGAAGCATTTGAGGCGCCGTTGGATGTTGGCCCTTGATGCTTCGGGTCCATTGGATGGAGCCCCTTGCTGCTTCGGGACCCATAGTCAGCTGTCCAGTTTTCAGACTGCGTACATACGTACATTCATGCAGACATGCAAATGCTAAACCCGTATTAGCAGCCGCTCTGCCTCCTCTCTCTGGTCTCTCTGGCAACACGGACTCGGACCTCCGCTGGTTACATCGATTTCCTGACAACACCTCTGATAAGACGCAGCGATGGTGAAAAGCTGGTAACCTGCGCTTAGCTTTAGAGTAGCCCTTTAGAAATCTGGAGTTTACGATTATAACGATTACGTGGTCCGAGCCTGAAACTTTACACACAGTTGCCGGGCGACATCGATTACATGTAGGCACCGTAAGAACAACAAGAAAAGTTAAATAAATTAAATTAAGATTGTGGTAAGAAAGCAACAGACAGAAACAGAAACAGAAAGACATACAGAGACAGCCAGTCAGAGAGCGAAAGGGAGAGACAGGGAAGAGACAGAAATATGAGTTTAGACTTGTATGTGACAAGAAGGCTTCAATGAGCAGCTAGCCTATGGTTTACAAGAGAAATTTTGCGCGCAGGATGGGTCTATTTCAGGCTGTCCGCAGTTGTACGTATAGGGTACATACAATCTGTGCATCATCTGGTATTGTAAATTCATTGTGAAGACTAGTATTGTAGGAAATACACAGGCATACCCACCTGAAACATTGTCTAATAAATTATGCGCACACAAAGGCTTAACTAACCGTAATGCATTTGGAAACAGGAGAGGAAATGATGCCTGGTCGGCCCAGTAATTTCACGTAAACAGAATTTATTATTATGTAATGGAAGAGTTTTTAGCGCTGTTCATTCTGTAAACAACCCATGTGGATGTGTGTGTGTGTGCGTGTGTGTGTGTGTGTGTGTGTGTGTGTGTGTGTGTGTAGGTGCGTTTGTGTGTGTGTGTGTGTGTGTGTAGGTGAGTGTGTGTAGGTGTGTATAGGTGTGTGTGTATGTGTGTTTAATGTTCATGTATGTTTGTGTGTGTGTGTGTGTGTAGGTGTGTGTGTGTGTGTGTAAGTGTGTGTGTAAGTGTGTGTGTGTAAGTGTGTGTGAGTGTGTAAGTGTGTGTGTGTGTGTGTGTCTGGGTGGGGTGTATTCTGACTCGAGATCAGCCTGTAGTGTGTCGTGGAGATTAATGCAACAGCTAAAGCGATGAGCTAACATCGCTTCTGCTCTCGATCTTTTCAGCTCTCAGCACGATTGTCTCCCTGGCCGTCTACTCGGTCGCCATCGAGGTCGAGCGCAAGATGTCCGGACACTCCTACGGATACGGATACGGTCTGGGCTGCGGCGCCGCCGGGTTCTTCTTCGCGGGGGCGCTCTGCATGTGCGTCGATGACGTGGCGCAGACGGCCTCCGAATCCTTATGCAAATGTTGCGACAACGGTGACGTCAGAGTATGACGTCATTGCCACGTCTTCTTCGTTGTAGCCAATATGGCGCTCTTTCGATCCTTATATGCACGCCTGAGTTTTTTATATTTCGTCAAATGATCTGACGCTGTTGTATATATATATACACCGCCTCGATTTTCGGATTTAATCGTGTGGAAAAGTTAACGCCATCTTTATGCAAGTGCTATACGTCATGTTAAAGCAAGCAAGCATCATATTTTGTTGTCATGGTAACTCCGTCAGCAGCCGCACTGCACAGTGGTATGTAGCTTTATGTCATTTCAAATCGTCACTGTTGATATGCTTCTGATGTCTTTTAACTGAAATTATTGCGTGTTTAATCGATCGTTACGTGCGTATGAAGTCTGACATCAACGTACAATTTCGTCTTCGCTGATTTCGAGATGTCGTATACGACTGTGCTGTCTATGCTATTTCTCAGAAGCCTTTATTTATATATTTTTCAATTGATTCTATTGCTTCTATACATATAAATACGAAGTGTAATTGCTGTTCTTCGTGTGATGACTGTATCGCAGCTGGACACTTCAGTAAACGTCTGCTAAGTCTACCATAGCCATAACACCAGACTTGTTGTCCTCGAGACCGAGGTCTTGGTCTTGAGTGCAATCGAGTTCGTTTTTAAAAGTCTTGGTCTTGGTCTTGGTCTTGAGACCAAAAGTCTTGGTCTTGGTCTTGGTCTTGAGGTTCAAGGTCTTGGTCTTGGTCTTGAGGTTCAAAGTATTGGTCTTGGTCTCGCAAGACCAAGACCAAGACCGGCTGTCAATATGAACAGTCATTTAACAAAACTCAAGAATTTAAAACCTTATCAAACCTGTTTGCATCATAAGTTTTTATAACCTACAACAAATACCTACGGACGGATGCAAGTCTTGTTGGTCAGGAGAACCCATCGGCAGCAGCAACTAAGTTATGCTGTATATGGAAACCCTGCCGAGACTTGTTTCTGAAGTCAGATAAACCATGGGAGGATTTCAAAAAGGCTCACGATTTGTACATTTACATCCAGTGCTTGAAAAGTTACTGTGTGTGCCAGCGACTTCAGCACCCAACTATTGAAAGTATTTTTTCACATGGCGGAATTTTTATGAGGCCCACAGCACGTCTTGGTCAGAAAATTCTGAGCGAATTGTTTTTTTTTAAATAAAATACAAAAGGCATTTGGAATAACATTTTGCATAAAGGACTTTTGTAAATACGAATTCGGAATTCTCTGCAGTCTGCATTTAAAGTTAATTTGCTTGAATAAAATAAACGACTCGCGTTTTCATTAAAATATCGACTCCACAATTTTTTGTGTAAGGAAAAGAAGTCTTGGCCTGAATGGGATTTTTTTGGGTCTTGGTTTCGGTCTTGGTCTCGAGGTTCAAAGTCTTGGTCTTGGTCTTGAGGTTCAAAGTCTTGGTCTTGGTCTCGAGGTTCAAGGTCTTGGTCTTGGTCTTGAGGTTCAAAGTCTTGGTCTTGGTCTTGAGGTTTAAGGTCTTGACAACAAGACTGCATAACACTTTCCCAGGGGATTCAAGATATCCCGTTTACGTTTATGTTTATATTCGTTTATTAAGCAGAACAACAGGCAACACGCTGTAGGTGTACAAGAAAAGCAGAACTGAGGGAAGTACTAGCCTAGTATGAGTTGGCAAATAACATACGTGAAATAAAGTTTCCTGAGTCCTTATCTGGGAGGTTAAAAGTTATGAGGTCTATCGGATCTTCTTCTTCTTCTTCTTCTTTCCCTTCAGGCTCGAATTAATCCCTCTTTGGAGAGGGGTCAGCCACTCGGATCCTTCTCTTCCACTTGTTTCTTTCTTGAGCATCTTCTTTCTTCAGTTTGAGGAGTTTTAGGTCTCGTTGTATCGTGTCTTCCCATCTCTTCCTCTGTCGTCCCCGACTGCGGCGTCCATATACCTCTGCATTCATGATTCTTTTCACACATCCTCTTTTCTCATTACATGTCCATACCACCTCAGCCTAGTCTCTCGTACTTTGTCTCGTACTTTTCCAGGTCTATCGGATCTATCCCTATGGAAACAGGGAGTAGAACGTTGGTTACTGAAGAGGCATCTTAGTGAATGATTCTCTACACAAGACAGCTTTCAATAATGAAGTGTCAACCTCGTTTTCAAGCACTGCGGTAGAGGGAGAATCGGGGTGAATGTAACCGGAGCGTCTAAGTCTATTCATCAGGCGTTCAAGGCGGAATTCATCTCTTTCGTCAGCTAAACCCCACCAGACAGGAGAAGCACACATTGTTCTAGCCGTGATGGTTGCGCGCTGTCTTTTCGGACTACCTTCTTGACTTTCCAGCGGACTCGCCCTGGAATTTCGTTTGCACAGCGATTTTGATTTATGGTGACTATCAACTGATGCCTTGAGCATTATGAAAGAGGCGCTATAGAAGTTATTGGATTGAATTATAATATTATAATATTCGAGACACAAAGTTGAATGCGTGGCAGATTTGGCAGCCGTTACGCGATCTGCGCTGCATTCTTAAAGAAACGGAGACTTTCAAAGCGGAAAAAATGGCGGCGATCTTTCATTTGTTATGACGTCTAGATTACACGGCGATCTTCGACCGGAAAATTAAGCTCGGCCATAATGGCATTTCTGCAGAAACTGGAACGTTTATGCTGGCGACGGTCGTCCAGTGTTTGGGCTATATTCTGAGTATAATTTGTGCGACGTTATCGCAAACAGCGAAGGGCCAGCACGTCGGTTGGTGAACGACTGCATCGCACCGAATACGGTGAGAATCAGAAGCTCGCAGACCAATGCGCCACACATATTACCAAACCGTCATGCTAAATTTGTTGCGAAATGAAACGAAACCTTATTTCTTACTCGATGCAGTGCACTGGTCACTTTCGCGGCCTGTGGTCGTTTGGTGAAGGCGAGTCATCATGGCAGCAGACGAACACGAGATAACGTTGGACGATAAATGTCAACAGAATCCTCGCCAGATCTCCATAAATCGCCGCGGACGCGTAGCCTGAGGGCGGAAACGATCCCATGCTTATTCTGTGCTTATCCTCTGCTTTTTTCAACACCGCAGTGCACTTAAATCGCACGCAAATTAGGCTTAGGCGTATCGCGAGTTCTGGTCCGAAACGAGGTTTGCTTAGTAGGCAAACGGGAAATGTTGGTTTGCGCTAAGAATTATTACCTCAGCGTCGTCGTCATTCGAGGCAACAGTCTACAACGGAACCAGATCACATGAATGTAGATGTATGTGGCTTTAAGTCTCCTATTTTCTGCAGCTTTCGATTTGGTAGCCTCATCAACCGAAAGAAATATTGGATATCGGTGTGAACTGGCGTTAAAGAATACAGTCATATTGGTCATCAAAGTGTCAGTGTGGGCCTATATGCACAGGTTTTCATATAGCGACCTTATGGCCTCCACCCTTCTCATTTTTCAGTGAATTGATCGGGTGAGGTCCTTCACCACCGCTGCCCGTTTGAATGGGTACCACGCCATTTAAGGTCCCCGTCTTCGAACCGTGTGAGACCCATGCGTTGCTGGTAAATTTGTGAAATAAATTTCCTAGGCGAAAGAGCGACAGGCTAATTGTAACCTAAAGCAACACTGTAGGGCTGTACCGAATATTCGCTTCGTATTCGCTTCGGGGCCGAATAGTGGGCCAAATAGCTATTCGGTATTCGGCCGAATAGTAGCGGTCGGACCGAATACGAATAATAGTCACGTGACATCTGTTTCTCCATATATGCGGCTGCTATAGCGAGTGGAGTGAATGTTAAGTAAGTGACAATTTCTAAGTTTAGTTAAATTAGTTCCATTCCTAGCTTACACAGACTGGCAGAAGGATGCAAAAATTGCAGGTAGTTAACTGTTTACGTATTCTTTATGTATTAAATTTACTGAACTGAAACTTTTGCTTATATTTGAAATTTTGAATGTTGTCGGTAGACCTATTTTGTACACTATTCGTATTCGTATTCGTATTCGACCGAATAGTTGGTCAAATTATTCGTATTCGGCCGAATAGTGATAATCACCTATTCGGTACAGCCCTAGCTTTTTATATTTCGTAGGCCAATTTGGTATAAACTATAACCACATGTAATGGATCACACATGTTGTGGGTTGGACTCTGACTCAAAAAATATCACTGGTTTTACGACGTCCAGCCCACAGGTTCTCAGAAGCATGGGCGGCGATCTAGGGGGGTACGGGGGCATGTCCCCCCATCTTTAAGAGTGGGGAGACACATTTGTCCCCCCACCTTTTGAAGAAACACCAAAAAGGCTGAGAAATGCATTTGCACGTGAGGGTTTTCGCAGCGTTTTCGCAGACTTTGTGACCAGACGAGGTTAAAAATCGAAATTTAGAGGAGAAGTGTCCCCCCAAAATTACGAGAAAGAAGAAAGAATTCTTAAAATGTATTTAGAGGAAATTATAAATTATAGAAAGAAAGGGTTACGAGGTGATTGTTATCATCTGTTGGGAGACGGGAAAAAAAGTTGTAAAACGTGGTGAATGACTAAAAAAAAGGTCATCAGCTTTTTTGGGAGATGAAATGGAAATTTTTCGGAGATAAATTGGTGAAAAAATGAAAGTGGGAAAAAGTAAAAAGTGGTGGGAAAAAAAAGAAAGGAGAGTGTGTAAGAAAAAGTTGGAAAAAGAGGTGAAGGACTAAAAAAGGTCAACTTTTTTCGGAGATGAAATGGAAATTTTTCGGAGATAAAGTGGCAGAAAAAAAAATTTGGGGGGACAAGATTTTCCAAAAAACGGTCGTCGACGAGATCGTGGCCAACTTTGTCCCCCCCCCCACCTCTCAGACAAGATCGCCGCCACTGCTCAGAAGAACTACGGTCACACGTCAACCGAATTGAATTTCATTGGTCTAAATGTAAAGCACCACAGATGTGGTATAGGATAACGATCGACTTTGTATACTAATTCGCCAACAATGATGAACTAAAATAATTCCGTAAGGAAACAGCTCGTTAGCCTATTCAGCAACCGTTTCTTTTCGAGCCTCTCTTTAACACTTTAATGACGAGCTGCATTGGTTTCCCAGTCGCTTTCAGTACAATCTCGCCGTTAAAGTGTCCAGACCTGCCCAATTGACTCTTCTTTTACTCCTTAAGAATAAGCATAAACTTATTTGTCGTTGGGGAATTAATCCTCGCAGTTCTTTTATCGACCGCATTTTTAGAATGCTCTATTTAACTTGACGACCTATTTCTTAACCAGGCAGCATTCCAATGGGTATTAGGTGGGACCTACCTATACGCATAGGCGTAGCTACATGGAGGCAAGAGGAGGCATTTGCCTCCTCTTGGTTTTGCGAATTTAAAAATTCTCCATGTATTTTCTGAAGTAGACCCCAGGAGAGGTGGATTTTGCCTCCTCCCTTGATTTGTGTCGAAGAAAGTCCTCGAATGTGTGAATGACTAAAAAAAAAAAAAAAAAAGGTCATCAACTTTTTTCGTGACGAAATTTACTTTTTTCGTGACGAAATTTTAGAAATTCTCAGAGGAAAATTCTTAAATTCTCAGAAGTTTTTTCGGACGCTGACAAATTTCCCTCTGACCTCTGAAACAAAATCGCCGTAACTGCATAAAAGTTTAGACAAGCAGTAGTTGCCTCCTCTTGAATTGAAGTCTGGCTACGCCCCTGCCTATACGCTTTATACTGGTCCCATAATTATGGACTCCATGTGGACATGCTGGCAGAGTACCCTTGATCTGCAGTAGATCAAGCATGGGTGAGCAATCAGAATTAGTTTGAGTTCTGTTCGCCGTTGATGCAAAAATATGCTAATTCTGACGTGGCTTTTGTGTGGCGCTGAGAAATTTGGGAGACTGACGCAACATTATAGTTCTTGTCTTAAAGCCACACGTAATTTCATGCATACGAATCGTCATAAAGCATGGCCTAAATACATCGCTCTGAGTGAACTTCGAGGTTTCAACAGATATCAGTAGGCTTTTTTAAGCAACAAAGATCGGTGCTCCTTACATATATGCCATTGTGTTAGAGACAAAAGTTCAAGGTTGGTACACCGCGACACAAAAGTCCTTCATTATTCCATATAATTTTCCATAATTAGGCCTAACTGAAATTACCCTATCAGCGCCGAAGTTATTTGCGCTACTTGCCGCAGAACATTTTTGTAAGTTATGACAAATGCGCCGTTTACTAACATTCAGCAAGTTTGTATACGCAATACTGTTTACTAGTGTTTAGCCTGACGGTCTTTTATTTGACCACACTGTATTATTTAACGTCCTTCGCTGACTTCCAATATGCTGTCGTTAAGTTTGCTGACTAACGATTGTCCTGTACAGGAGCCTAACAGCATGCTTGCCACGTAGACTTTATATACATGAATACATTGTCTGCAGACTCGATATCATGTGGCTAAGGTGTGTCTTTTGCCTTTTAAAATCGGGCCATGATTGAACCATGTACTCGTGTAATGCACGTAGGATATTGTCCATGGTTAGTATACGGTTCTACGACAACGTGTCGATGATGTCCAGTAGTCACTAGACACTATGGTCGCCTGTCCACAGTCTGCATTAAGGACGGGACAACGCTAATCGTCTTTGTTATGACACAGCATTGTTAAACAGCAGCAAATCAAACTTTAATGTATTGTATTGTATTGTATTTGGATATTTATAAAGCGCTTCTAGCGGGAGGGCCATTCAGAAGCGCTCCCAGTGCGAGAGACCCCGAGATAAAAAGCAAGTTTTAAGAAACTTAAAAGAGGAAGAGACATTACCTGAGAGAACAGAAGAACGAACGAACGGAGGAAGCTCATTCCAAAGAGCAGGGCCAATGGAGGCAAAAGACCTAGATTGAGCCAGAGAAGTCCTGACACGGGGAACGAGGAGGTCCAAACGGTCAGATGAACGGAGAGGACGAAGAGAAGCAGCAGAGTGAGGGCGATGAATTAAGTCACATAAATATTTTGGAGCGAAACCAAGTTGAGCCTTACACACAAGGATGAGGACCTTAAATTGGATGCGGGCAGAAAGCGAGAGCCAGTGGAGTTCTTCTGTCATAAAGGTGGTGATATGAGAGAATCAAGGAAGACGGGCAATTAATCTAGCAGCAGCATTGAGAACGGACTGAAGAGGAGCAAGACGGACTTTAGGAAGACCAATGAGGAGGGAATTGCAGTAGTCAAGTCTAGAGCAGACAAATGCATGGACAATTGAAGTGAAAATTGGAGATGAGAGAGAGCGACGGATAGCTCTAAGGCGCCTTAGGTGAAAATAGGAAGTGCGAGTGAGTTTGGAAATGTGTTCAGTTAAGGTGAGAGAATTGTCAAGGGTCACTCCTAGATCACGAACGCTAGACGAGAAAGTTAAAAGCGGAAACCTTAGAGACAGCACAGTAAAGTCGAGTTTTTTAAGTTGCTGAGGAGTGCCAAACCAGATATATTGGGTTTTGGACGAATTAAGGGAGAGGCGATTGCAAGACATCCAGGTATGAAGATCATGAGAAAGCGCTTCGATGCGCTGAGCAAGAAGAAGCTGAGAGGAAGGAGGCCCATGGACATAAGCCTGGACATCGTCAGCAAAGAGATGGCCTGAAGCCCCATGGATGGGGAGCAGAGAGGGGATACCGGCCGTGTACAAAATAAAGAGGAGAGGGCCTAGAACAGAGCCCTGCGGAACACCCAGTTTGATAGGGACCCACAGAGTTCTAGATTCACCAGAGATAACCATCTGAGTGCGATCAGACAGGTATGACCGGAACCACTGGAGAGGGGGGCCCTTCAGACCGCAAGAGGTCTCAAGGCGCTGTAGAAGAATGGTGTGGTCAACCATGTCAAAGGCTGAGGAGACATCATATAGCGCCAGAAGAGTGAGTTCGGACCTATCAACAGCTGAATAAATTTCAGAAAGCAAAGACAGGAGGGCTGTTTCAGTGGAGTGGTGAGCCCTAAAACCTGATTGAAAGGGAGGTAGAAGTCCAGATTGTTCCAGATAGGGAAGAAGTTGAAGAGAGACAAGGCGTTCAAGGGTTTTGGAGAGAAATGATAGATTAGAGATTGGACGGTAGTTTTGGGGGAGGTTTGTGTCAAGATTGGGCTTCTTGAGTGAGGGAAAAACAATGGCCCTCTTTTGCGAGGCGGGGACACAACCTTCAGAGAGGGACCTATTAAACAGATAAAGCAGAAATGGGGCAAAATCGTCTAAAATGTCACTAAGAATGAAAGGGGGAAGAGGATCTAATTCACAAGAATTTAACTTAACTGATGAAAGAACTGTACGAAGGTCCGAGTACAATATGGGTCGGAAATCGTCAAAAACAGAAAACGTTGTGGTGAAGGTCGGTGGAGGAGCATCCGATGTGGAGGCTCTAAGTCGATCAGTCTTTTCCGTGAGCATAGTCAAGAATGTATAGTATGGTCCAAACTGTGTATAAAATATTGCGTATTGGAAAGAATTGGAAGAGATAGTTATATTTATTTGTTTTTATAAGTCGTATAAATATTATTTGCAAGGAAATGGAGTTAGAGATCAAATTTGAAGCCCTGAGCGAAAACGCAGTACTCTGCAGCTGAATCCGCCATTGACACTGATTGCATTGTTTTACACCACAGAGAACCTTTGTCCTTTTTATCAGACAACCCGTGTCATTGAATTGTCTCGCTACAATAGTCTCTGCTGTTTGCAGACATAATTTCTTGCGTGCAATCGTCAAGACAGACAAAAGCCCTTATAACGGAGGGAGGCTTTTGTGTGTCTCGGGTCAAACAAACTTCTCAACGATAACTATAGGACAGTGATGTGTATGTATACAGAGAAGTTTTTTCTGTGAACGCATTACACAGTCTACACACAATGACAATGACATTCATTTTATGTTCATCTTCTGAAGAATTTTATCATTAGAAACAATCACTGAAATATTAGATTGATTTACTCTCGGTTTATTCGGGGGCTATTTTGAGGTACTTAATTAAAGGGTCTATATACGGTTTTATACATATTTACAAAGATAAATACATGCATACATGCATGCAGGCATGTACACATATGCATGCACGCACACGCACCCACCTACGCACTCATACATACACACACTACATACATACATATATATACATACATACATATGCATACATATGCATACATATGTATGCATACATACATACATACATGCCTACATACATACATGCATACGTACATGCATACGTGTATACGTTATGCATACATACATACATACATAAATACATACATATACATCCATACATACATAGATTCATGCATATATAGTACAGACAACCATATAAACCATATATATATACGAATGGCTTATCGTTCACTTGATTGTTCTTTCCAGCTTATTCTTAGACGATGACTTTGGACGACCAGACAGAAGTTGCCTTTGATGAACGGGTAAAAATCCTGGACGCAGACTCGCTTCTGTTTAATCTCTCTCAATGAGGGCCTCGTGACATTTTCATGCAACACTAGCAAATGCAACGATATTCAACAGAATTTGCACGAAACCTTTTGCTGTTGCTTATTGTCTATAAGGGCTGAGAGCGGTCAAAATGTTTTCATAAATCCCAACTAACTTCATCAGTGGCTATCGAGCAAATGTTCAGAACCGTAATTACACAGACTGAGCTACGTACACAAAATTTACGCATCAAGCATAGCCTATATATGAACAAGAGAAGAACAGAGAGGCAGCCATGGATATGAAGTGCTATCGACTTCACTTTCTTAGCCTCGGCATATGAGGGTGGGTGGCCAACACACAGTGGCGGCGCCGCCTATGTTTGTTGTACAGCTTTTGCCGTACCACTTTTTAAGGTTTTACGGCAAAAACATAATTTTGCCATACACTTTTACCCAGACCATCTAATTTGCCGTACTACTTTTCAAATCGTGGCGCCGCCACAGCCAACACACTCCCTTACTGTCTGACCTTCTCATGTACTGTCACGTTACGATCATTATACTCATAAAAGCTGAGATGGTTACATAGGGCGCAAGCGGGGCCAAAATCTATAAATAAATTTAACCCTCGACCTTTCTATTGACAGTCCAGCAGGGTCTCCACTAGACAACCACTGTGCACGCCAGTCTCCTGTAGTTTGCAGCGGGAAACGAAGATGTGGTTAAAGCTTTTCGAGGAACCCCAATCACTGGTCTCATCATTCACGTTGAGCAAATGTTCAACCGAAGTCTTCTGCATGGGTCTGTAGGCGTTATGTAGCTGCATGAACCCGCTTTGGATCAAATCAGATTGATGGCGAAAAAGTCACGTCTAGCAAATACATTCACTTTGAAGAGTCCTCCAGATAAGTGATGATATCGGCTCTGTCGCTTTCTTTCTGCAATCCAAAGAAGACCATTCTCGTTCCCGGCAGAAACTCGAACGGCTTCCACAGAAAATCGAACAACGCTTCCTTCGTCCATACGATGCCTTCGAAAACAAATTCAGAACAAGTTTTCTTCTTGTTATGTTTCTATTAGAATTCAAAATTACACAGCAAAGTTCAAACTGATTTTTATTTCAGATTTATTGTCACATAAGCACTACAATATTAGTGGACTGTGAACAAGAGAGAGAGAGAGAGAGAGAGAGAGAGAGAGAGAGAGAGAGAGAGAGAGAGAGAGAGAGAGAGAGAGAGAGAGAGAGAGAGAGAGAGAGAGAGAGAGAGAGAGAGAGAGAGAGAGAGACCCAGCTTTTGGGCACTGCATAAATGTGTAATAATTGATGATAACGATTCCACCGAAAAAGAACACAAGTAAAATTTTCTTCCTACCATTCGATGCTCATAAAATCCTTGATCATGTCATTGCAATTCATTTCCTTTGTCTGTCACAAGGCTACTTAGAAAATGCAACGTTGCAAGTAATTTTTCCTAGTCTACGTAATTCGTCCCTAAGACTTCTTCAGTGCCACGGTATAGAGGCGTATAATGTTCCAGACAATAGGTTATTGAGGCTGATCCGATTGAAGACCTTTAGGCCTACTAATCCTTTGAATAGGTCTTATCGCGGATCTGTTTAGGTTACAGTCGACGCTACAGAAGTTCTAAGATTAGATAAGATGTCAAATGTTAGTAAGTAAGTATACATGTTAGCCTATGAAAATCTGGAAACGGAACTGGATGTTCACCTACAGAACTAGAATCATCCTGTGTTCACGTATATTCTGATCGCTGACCTACCCTTCGTCTTAGCAGCCTCCGTGTAACTGTAACCCTGCGCCTGGGCGGCACCTCTTCCAACTACTCCGTGAAGGTTAGGTCCAAGCATATGGCGTCCATTCTTCGCGACGGTGTGACACAGGGCGCAACTCTCCTTGAACAGCTGTTTCCCCTTCTCGAAATCACCGCTCGGATTCTGCTTTTGACCCATCGCCAGAAACTGAAATCGACGAATAAATTGGACACATTAACACCAGCAAAACCTAAGAGCTGTGCAATCTGCAGGTATGCATGGAATGGTCGGGATGTGTAGCATGAAGTAATGCGCTTGGCCTTCGAGTGGCGCTTTAGAAGTTTGGAGATTACGATTACGATTACGATTAATTTAGTAGCCTCTTAAATCTCGGGCTAGCACGATCCGTACACTGAGACCTTAAATGGCGTGGAGCCCATTCAAACGGGCAGCGGTGTTGAAAAATGAGCAGTAAGATTACCGTACATGATATAGTAGTAACAGTTGATAACAAGTTTAACAGGAGTCGAATTTTATTGTATGGCAGCCTGCAACACACCTATCGTTCCAACCGCTCATTTTACAGTCGCCCCATTGGGAATATATGGAGTGAAAGACTGAGCCAACCTTGGGGCTAGCGAGTATCGAACCCATGTCCTTCTGATCTTCGTACCAGTGTGTTACCATTCAACCATCTCCTCGCCCAATTTGCCAAAGAGTTTAAACTTAGAGTGTCTATATTATTATTCTAAACGTTCCAAGTTGCTACCTTTCCGTATTCTTCTGTATGCCTACCTGTATGTCCCTGTATGTCTCAATGTTGTTTTGAACACCGAAAGAACGAGTCGAGCGACTACAGTTGCCTACAACTAGGCTATATACCCTCGTACTCTCGCTTGTGTGAATGTACCATTCACACAAGTCATGCATGCCAACCGTAGACACTAGTGTGCTAAGCACGCCCTTGACAGCATGACTCGACGTGTAACGAATTTTGTTTATTCTGGTCTACAGCATGGGCGTCCGGAGGAGGGGTCAAAGGGGCATTTGCCCCCTGGATTTTGAAAGTTGTCTCGTGTTCAGTGTTCATTCTTTACAAAAACGTCATTCCCTCCCCCACCCCGTAGAAAAATCCCCCCAGAAAAATTCCCCCTCTAGAAAAATTCCTGCCCATGGTCTACAGAAGACGAAAGTCTCTCGTTCTAAGTCAATGAGACATAATTTTCTGGTTGTAGGTCGCGTTGACTTGAACTTCCACTGTCAGCCAATTTGTGTTGACACGATTTTCAAGAACTCCGTTCTAACTGTGCCTCAGACGCAGGGCCACATTAAATTGTGCCAAGCGACACAATAATACAGGCAGACGGATCCCATCAGACGAATGATGTTCAAGGCCATCGACATATAATATAGACGTTAGTCAAGAAGACTTCGATTCAAACTATCAGCCTCAGCAGCCGTATGGACGTCTTCAGAATAGCTAAAGACCTGAAACTTACAACGGCGCATATACAGTAGGACTGATATATTATGTGTTTAACCACAACATGACGTCCACAGTTGGACTGCTTTCCACATGTTTGCCTACTATGGATGATAGTACGTAGTCGTAGGTGCTGGAGGGGCAAAACATTTCGCTTGTGTTAAGCTGATGTAGAATCAAAGCTTGAATAAAAAAATAAATATTTAAATAAACAAAATGAATATTTAATTTACATTAGATTTGAGAGCGTTTGAGAGATCCAGGTGATGTTCTTTGTAGTTTCAATTGAATTCATTAATTACTGTTGTCTGATTGTTGATGCGTGCACATATATGTATGTATGCATGTATATATGTATGTATGTATGTTTGTATGTATGTATGTATGTATGTATTATGTATGTATTATGTATGCATTATGTATGTATTATGTATATGTATGTATTATGTATCATGTGTGAATGTAAGTATGTATGTTTGTATTCTTGTATGTATGCATGCATGCATGTTTTATAACGTTTCTATACCCTCACACTGCGGGTGCTAAGAATTTCACAAAGTATCACAGCGAAAGAAGTTACGAAGGTGGCTATGGAGTCAGAGTGCGTGTTCTTGAATTTCACAAGCTGTTCCACTGCATCATCCGTTGCACGAGATGCACCAACCGTCGAAATCAAGTGGAAGAGGCGAAGCGAACCACTAGGAGTGGCACATCATGAAAAACAAACAGAAAACATAAGAAAACATCAGCTCATCAGGTCTATGAGACGTATACATCCGCTTGGTTCCTCCTCTGGGTCGTCGCATGACGTTTCGAATGCTGTGAGGTGCGAATATTCTTCATTGATTAGAATTTTATAACAGTTTATAGCTGTACTCTCTCAGATGTATCTTCTGAGGTCGTGCCATCACATCACTTCTCAGCTCCGCGTCAGAATTCGAATTCTGATACTTGGTGGCCATGTATACAGATTAAGAACCTTGCACATAAATATACAATTATACATACATACATACATACATACACGTTAATTTTACGCAATGTACATATACATAGCACGTATAATGTATTGCGCAAAATTAATAATTAGGCCACGCAGTCAAGCTATACAACCCGTCAAGATATAGGCTATTGTTTGGACTGATTTGCACTTCATCCATAGGGCCTACGCCAAATTTATGTAGGGGGCCTACGCCTGCGTACAATTACTGTAGCAGTTTCAAGTCGAGTAACCATAATCTAGGCTTCCATTGCCGTGGAACGCCGCAGACCTTACCTTTAGCCACCATTGAACCAGAAATATAGGTCACCAGACAAAACCTCAGAGACGGTTTATGTTAAACCTCATGATGGCCTTCATCAAAACGTTTCAATGCATACGATCCATATGAATTTCTTTAAATTCTACCATATTACAACATTTTGTAGAAGTATTGATCAAGCAATGAACGGGAATCGTTTTGACAACCCAGCTTTAATACAGCGCCTCTAGATTAATACCAGAATGCTTCACTAGTATGGCTAGATCTATCAGAAATGAACCATGAGGAACGATATAATGTTGTTGCTAGCATTAAATATTTTATTTTTCACTTTAAAAAGCGCTAAGTAAATGCTTACATCATCAAGAGTAGCATAATACCATACACTCTGGTAGCGTTGCTTCTTCCTTTTCTCACCTTAAGTCCTGCTTTTTCTCTCGGGGTCTCGCGCACTTGGAGCCCTCTGAATGGTCTATACCGTGAGAGGCGCTTCATAAATGCCCATATACAATACAATACAATACAATAATACCTATAATAGCAAACGCTTTTGAAAGTGTAGTGGGGAGCAAACTTTGTTCGACTATAAAAATTTGCATTCATAACAGTAGGGGCCTAGGGGCCTACTGTTTGGTTTTATCACTGAAAAAATATGTCGCTGACATAAAATATGTCATTTCGTTGTTTCTTGTCGTGATTCATATGGTCCTGCTGTTTCGAAGTGACACTATGAAGATTTATACCTTCTGCTCCGGTAGGCCTACCTGTTGGTAATGGCGCCAACACCTTGGCTGGGAATGCACCTTGCCGACACAAACTAGTGACACACGCATAGACGCCGACCATAACCGATTCACACAATTGTCTGGTGTACATGTACACGACTGTGGGTTGCTCATCCTAGACACTCGATCGTCACTACTAACGAGGTAATATGGGAACGTTACTACAACTGTAGACCATAGAAACCGTGGTGCAAATGCTCCATCCAAGAAATAGGGGGGAGATCTGTCAGTGTGTGTGCCACCATTTTAGGGAGGGAAGGAAGGGCGAGGGGGAAAAGAGGGGGAAGTTGCTCCAATGACTTAGGGGGTTAGACGCACCTGGTAGCAACTCAGTCACTATTGCTACCTAGCGAATGTTCGCGAAAGAAGACCAAAGAATTTCAGTTGAAGAAAGCGAATAAGAAAAAGAATGAGAACAAGAAGTGCAGGAATCTAGAGTGAGCCTGAGAGATAGTTACGTTCATTAAATATTAGCGACTCGATTTTTCTTAGTCGCGACATATTATTGTAATTACAATGGTAAATTTTTATAGCACCACTTCAGAAAAACCAATCAGAGACGTTGTGGACTAGACATGGGTATACGCCTGCAGCTTTTTATCTGACCACCAAAAATTATCCGACTAGGGCCTAGGCCTATATTGTTATTAACTTTAAGCAAAAGGATACATGTATATAAATGAATAACTGGTTTTATCCGACCACGAAAAATTATCCGACTAGGCCTATATTGTTATTAACTTTAAGCATATGGATATATAAATGAATAACTGGTTTTTATCCGACCACCAAAAATTATCCGACTAGGCCTATATTGTTATTAACTTTAAGCATATGGATATATAAATGAATAACTGGTTTTTATCCGACCACCAAAAATTATCCGACTAGGCCTATATTGTTATTAACTTTAAGCATATGGATATATAAATGAATAACTGGTTTTTATCCGACCACCAAAAATTATCCGACTAGGCCTATATTGTTATTAACTTTAAGCATATGGATATATAAATGAATAACTGCTTCTCGTTTCCGTTTGATTTGCACCAATGAATGAAAACATTTGCTAAATTTCAACAAGAATCTTTGTCAGTCTATTTTCGTCAGCACTAGAATCCTCCGCGTCTCGATAGAGAAATAGAATTCAGTCTGTCTTCACATACTGTTAATTGATTACTTCTAAGTATAAAAACTTTGCTTCACGGGCACATAAAGAATTTTTGTGTCAGCGTCTGTGTCTCGTTTAGTTTCTGAGTAGCAGTTCTGCTCTCTCATTGGCAGAGAACTCGATCGACGCCAGGAAATCCAGAGACACCTATCGAAACACAGTGAAATGACGAAGGTTATTATTGCGACAGATAAATAGGCCTACATGAAAGGAAAGAAAAACACAAGTCTCATTCTGGGGTGAGCCCAGGGGCGTAACTTTGGTCTAAAAAGTGGGTGGTACATATTTCTTACATACACGAAGAAAGGCGAAGACTGTGATCTCTGGGAAGGCACAATGATAAATATTGATTGGCATTGTTCAAAAAGTGGGGGTACGGTGCCCCCAGTCCAAAAAGTGTGGGGGGTACGGGTACCCCTCGTACCCCCCACAAATTACGCCTTTGGGCGAGCCCTTTTGGTTGGCACCGAACTGACATGCATCAGGAAGCTTTATGTTCCAGTCTTAAGTCAACGAGGTCAGCAATCGTTGCGCTCAGCTGCTTGGGAGATATGCAGGTGCCTCGTTTCCGTATATAAAGTCAAGCCCATTGTATCCTATCATGACTCGGATCTTCCTCCAGTAGCAAGCCTTCAGCTTTACATACGTGCTGTCATGGGCGTCCGGGGTGGGAAGGGGCATTTGCCCCTGGATTTTAAAGTATTTAAAAAATAAAATCTTTTGATTATTATGATTATTCCCAGTCCAAACACGATTTTCAATGCTAAAAAACACTTAATTTTTTAGGTAAGTCAGCTATTCTAGGGAAAACCGTCATTTTGCTTCCCTACACAAATGTTGCCCGCCTAGAAAATTCTGCCCCTAGAAATTTTAGCCCCCCTTAGAAAAATTCCCGCGGACGCCCATGCGTGCTGTTGCGTTTAGCTCTGTTCCGAAAATATTTCCAAAGTGTCTTAAAATGCACTTAAGTATCTAGATCAGTTACTGTTAGATAGTCACGCGTGCAGCGCCTTTGTGAAGTAGCCGACTTAAAAGGTGCTATATTAAGTGGCTTGATACAAGAAAACAAACATATATACATACATACATACATACATACATACATACATACATCAATCAATCAATCAAATCAATCTTTATTGTTCCTTGAACAGTGCACGTATCATCATAATATGCGAAATATTAAAGCAATGATGTTAATACATTCATTCATTTGATATGTAAAGTTTGAAAATAACATTAGAACCTTTACAGTTATACTTTCTAAATAATGAGTTAATACTGTATGTTAAGCACTATGACTGAATTAGCACATTTTGCACTGGACCGGGAACAAGGGCGACCCAAAAGGGGCGTAAGCCCCGCTATATTAGGGTAACCCACATTCCATCTACATATTGATGGCAATTGCATTATTTATCATTGGTTTACAGCACCAAACAAGTTAACAAACATTTAGCAATCAGTTAGCAAAGCTGGATCAGCATTGATATCCCATGCAGACCAAGAATTCCCAATCATGTTTTTAGACCTGGTAGGCTCCTTTGGCATTTAAATATTTTATCCATTGTTTTTTAAAGCTACTAATTGTGGCTAGATGTCGGATGCTCAGTGGTATAGTATTCCATATTCTAGGTCCAGTAGAACGAAGGGAAAATCGGTAATAATTAGTTCTTGTATATATTTTAGATACGGCCATGGTTGACCTTGTAAAATGACTATGTATTTCAGTTATTTTAGTAAAAAGCCTAGGAAAAGAATTTGGTAGCAAATTATTGAAATATTTATACATGATTATACCAACTTGCATAGTATTTATATCTAGAAATTTTATAATGTTATATTCAGCGAATCTAATATTAGTATGAGAATATCGTTTGTCAAGTGCAATTACTCTTACAGCCCTTTTTTGCAGTGTTGAGAGTTTCTTCAATCTTGTGATATATGTAGATGCCCAGATAATATTACCATAAGTAAGGTATGAGTATATTAATGTGTAGTACAAGCTTTTCCGTATATGGGCAGGTATAAGATGCATACATACATACATACATACATACATACATACATACATACATACATGCATACATGCATACAAGCACTTCTTGACCGACTACGTTATCAGAGTCCTACCTCCTTGCTTGGCCTTTCCAGAACTCTCAGTCAGCTGATGCGAGAGACCGAATGGAGAACACTTCATCGTACATTTACCAGATATTTATGAGAACATTTCTTAGATGACAGATCATCACCTGACAAATATGAATGCAGAATGCTTAAGAAGAAGAGTGAAAATAAGAAAAAGCATGAGGATAAGGATAAGAATAAGATGATGATGACGAGGAAGAGGAGAAGAAGTAGGAAGAGGAAAAGTAGGTAGGAGTAGGAGAAGAAGAAGGAGGAGGAGACGAAGAATTAGGAGGAGGAGGAGGAGCAGGAGGAGCAGGAGGAGCAGGAGGAGAAGGAGGAGGAGGAGGAGGAGAAGAAGGAGCAAGAGGAGATAAGAAAGAAGAAGACGAAGAAGCAGAGGAAGAAGGAGGAGAAGGAGGAAGAGAAGAGGAGGTGTAGGACAGAAAGAAGGAGGAGAAGAAGAAAAGGAACAGAAGAAGTAGGAGGAAGAGGAGGAGACGAACAGCAGTCCTTTAAGCTAGCTTGAGAGTCAGCTATGGATATGAAGTGTTAGCGACTTCATTTTCTTAACCTCGGCACATGAGGGCGGATGGCCAGTGCTCTTCCCCGCTGTTTGATCTCTCCACAGACAGTGTACGATCATAATATAGAAAGATGATGACGAGGACGAGAAGAAGAAGAAGAAGAAGAAGAAGAAGAAGAAGAAGAAGAAGAAGAAGAAGAAGAAGAAGAAGAAGAAGAAGAAGAAGAAGAAGAAGAAGAAGAAGAAGAAGAAGAAGAAGAAGAAGAAGAAGAAGAAGAAGAAGAAGAAGAAGAAGAAGAAGAAGAAGAAGAAGAAGAAGAAGAAGAAGAAGAAGAAGAAGAAGAAGAAGAAGAAGAAGAAGAAGAAGAAGAAGAAGAAGAAGAAGAAGAAGAAGAAGAAGAAGAAGAAGAAGAAGAAGAAGAAGAAGAAGAAGAAGAAGAAGAAGAAGAAGAAGAAGAAGAAGAAGAAGAAGAAGAAGAAGAAGAAGAAGAAGAAGAAGGAAAAGTAGGAAGGAGTAGAAATTGTTGTATTAAGACAGGCAACTCCCGCGACATTCCCCCCCCGGACATTTTACCCTTAGGACAATTCCCCGGACTTTTCCGCCGAGTGCTCTTAAAGGTAGGCTACGTTGCGTAACGCAATCAAGGAAATCGGAATAAAGGAATTTCTCATAAGAATCAACAACATCGGAGATTCCGTCAGATCAGATCCGTGCTGGAGAAACTCTTCGATCTGTCTCCATCCAACCGAAACATGAAATCTCATGAGATTTGTTTACGAAATATTCAAAAATCGTTTCGACTTTTACACGAACCGGAATCGGTTTTGACCTGGAACCGATTTTGACCTCGCCTGCCTATCGATTTTGTTTTGGCTGAGCGCCTGTGAATTCGCCGATTCCCGCGACTTCGCTTCTTTTGGGCTGTGTAGAAATCTCGAGATTACGATTACGATTGTGCAACTTGATCTTCTGGTTACGATTTGGTTTTGGTGAACTAGACACTCATGGCTCGACAGGAGTTTTAAATTACAATTACAATTACAAATGTCCTTTACCGATCTATCTTTGAAAACATATAGCGTTCTTAATTTAAGGTCCTTAACTGACTTGCCACTGAATATTCGCCATTCAAGTTAAGCTCATTAATATCCCGTTTTCCGATCCGTTGTTTATTTAAGGCAAGAAACTTCTTAATGTATATTTAATATTTATGCATATTACCATGAACACGCTATTATAAAGGCGTCTATGATCTTAGTAGATCTTTTGCCAACATAGGACCCTCTCTGTCGAATGCCCTTCCTTCCTCTCTACAGGTAATCTTACTTACTAGATCTCTTCATACATCCCTTTCCGTGTAGTGCTTGAAACCTTTTTCTTCTCTCGAGGCCTTCGCACTGGGAGCGCTACTAAATATAGCCTCAAAACGGCGCTATACAAGTCTCCAAATACGATACGATACGTTAAACTAAGAAAAAGCATAGGCGCCTGTATACAACATAGAAGCTCATATTTATGCATGTTGCCATGGAAACCATTATTGTACAAGCGTCTATGATATTACGCTGGACTATGAAGAAAGCATAGGCGCCTGTATAACAATGTAGAAGCTCATGTTTATGCATATTATTGTACAAGCGTCTATGATATTACGCTAGACTATGAAGAAAGCATAGGCGCCTGTATAATAATATAGAAGCTCATGTTTATTCATATTGCCATGGAAACACTATATTGTACAAGCGTCTATGATATTAAGCTAGGATCTATATAGTATGCCTATGAAAACAGAAATACGTCGAGAACGAATGACGTAGACAATGACATAATTGCAACGGGAGCTTAGACATAGGCCTACGTTCAATGATCTGGAATCGTTGGCCAATAAGAACCAGCAGAGTTCATCACGTGACGTGTTTCCGCGTTCGTTTACTGTTGATGGTGATTTGGCAAGTAGCCCAAGGGGAATCGAGTGTAGATTTCAAACTTTTAGGGGAATCGAGTGTAGATTTCAAACTTTTAGGGGAATCGAGTGTAGATTTCAAACTTTTAGGGGAATCGAGTGTAGATTTCAAACTTTTAGGGGAATCGAGTGTAGATTTCAAACTTTTAGGGGAATCGAGTGTAGATTTCAAACTTTTAGGGAAATCGAGTGTAGATTTCAAACGTTTAGGGAAATCGAGTGTAGATTTCAAACTTTTAGGGAAATCGAGTGTAGATTTCAAACTTTTAGGGAAATCGAGTGTAGATTTCAAACTTTTAGGGGAATCGAGTGTAGATTTCAAACTTTTAGGGGAATCGAGTGTAGATTTCAAACTTTTAGGGGAATCGAGTGTAGATTTCAAACTTTTAGGGTAATCGAGTGTAGATTTCAAACTTTTAGGGGAATCGAGCGCAGATTTCAAACTTTTAGGGGAATCGAGTGTAGATTTCAAACTTTTTCAACGCAAGACACAGCGCTAAAAATTATCGTGATGAACCAAACAACAAATTGTTATTTCTGTATAAAACGATTAGAAATATAGAAAACTGGGACGAATATTCGTCCCAGCATAAACCATATGTTCTAATTACACTAGATAGGCCTAATTTTAGCAATCAATAATTTTTGGTGGCCGGTTAAAAAAAACAAGCCCCCCCGCAATTCTATAGGTCTACCTCAAGCCATTGCTTAGCGATCTTGGACAAGTTGCCCACCCACAATTCTCTGTGAGGAAAGCAACGGGAACCACCTCTAGGCCTAAAGCCAATGAACCTACCTTCGGGCAGAGAACTCATCATCGTTATTCTTAAGAGTCTCTCAGAGCAGCCCGTATTGATTGTTTCTATGTCTGTGCGTTTGGCTGTCTCCATGTCAGTGCCTCTGCCTCTCTTGTTATGTTTAACATGTCACATCAGATGCTGAATTCTGATGTTTTGGCTATGTATACTGAAAAGAGGAAACGAATAAGATGCAGAAAGTCTGAGACACTGTATAGATGTTAAAGGCGTGCTACATAGACCTAGGCCTATATCTGGCCGGTCTTCTCAGTTGGGATTATTCATCTTATAACTATCACTTCCAACGTTTCTGCACATTCGAACATACAGTCGCGTTCGCCACCCTGTCCTCAAGTCAACAGCAGCGCCTCTACCTCATCTCTCAGACTCAGGTCTTCCCACCACATCTCTGACAAGACGCAGCGCTCGTGAATAAGCTGATGCTCTGCGCTTAGCTTTAGAGTAGCGCTTTATAAATTTCTAGTTTACGATTACTCAAGTTAATAATTTCTCTACTGGATCCTATCTATAGTCAAAGAAAACCCCAATTAATTCGTGTTGTACTTCCTCGTCGGTGAGAACTGAGTTAAGTGTGTCGAGTCTGTCTGAAGGTTACATTGAGAACTGAGTTAAGTGTGTCGAGTCTGTCTGAAGGTTACATTGAGAACTGAGTTAAGTCTGTCGAGTCTGTCTGAAGGTTACATTGAGAACTGAGTTAAGTCTGTCGAGTCTGTCTGAAGGTTACATTGAGAACTGAGTTAAGTCTGTCGAGTCTGTCTGAAGGTTACATTGAGAACTGAGTTAAGTCTGTCGAGTCTGTCTCAAGGTTACATTGGATGATCTTTTACTCAAAAGATTCTCTATTGCGCTAGCGGACATTGGACGAAAAGTCGTCTCTTTCCACTTCAGTGCGACTTGCGCCAGTTTTTGCCGGCGTTTTGAAATCGAGTTAAAAGATACTATGATATCCTACTTTCGCTACTTTTGATGGCCTACTGATAGTAAACTTACTTGAAAACATTCTTGAATCATTTCATTCATTCATGCATTCATTCATCCATTTCATTCATTCATTCATTCATTCAGAGGACTTATATAGCGCACGCAAAGATACTTACTCAGAGGTGCTCCCAGCCCAACTCCGGCGATAAAGAACAGTTTTCAGATGCTTGGTGCATGGTATATGCAGAGTCCATAGTTACGAGGACAATCAGATCGGAAGGGAGGTTATTCCACGTGGGGCCCAACCACTTAAAGGCTCGTGATATGTAATAAATATATATATATGTGTGTGTGTGTGTGTGTGTGTGTGTGTGTGTGTGTGTGTGTGTGTGTGTGTGTGTGTGTGTGTGTGTGTGTGTGTGTGTGTGTGTGTGTGTGTGTGTGTGTGTGTGATATATATATATACATTGATATATATATATACATAGTTATAGACCTATTGTATATATAATATATGTTATGTATCCTGTCAGCAATTTTCTATAAAATATTATGTTATGCACCACAGAGTATATATATGTATATATATATATATATGTCGTTCTTTCGGAAGGCGGCAAGTATTATTACGCATTTATTTAGCGCTACTATCTAATGACCAAGCATCAATCGATGGCGCTGAGTAATTGCGAGTGAAGGACATGCTAGAGGTCTCTACTCAGAGGTAGGAGGCTCGAACCCGTACTCTCTGCATAGCAAGGCGGACGGTGAACCAATCGGCTACTGGTTGTTCGTTTCATCAAGTGGTATACACGGCTATAGAGAGGGCGAATTACATATAAATCTAGACAACCCTTGGGAAGCAACTCCTTCATCGTGACCGTAAACAATAGACTTACCAGTGTATCAAAGTCGTCAGTGAATTATGTTTCCTGTCAGAAGCTCAATATTATATATACTATATATCACAAAGCAGGATTATATATCCGTTCTTTCGAACGGTGGTATTATAACGCATTTATTAAGCGCTATTATATAATCACTAAGCGTCAATCGATGGCGCTGAGTAATAGTGTGTGAAGGACATGACCACGATGTAGCTACTACTACTACTACCACTACTACTACCAGGCCTACTACTACTACTACTACTATTATTATTACTACTACTACTCCTATTAATACGACTAGGCTACTAATAACAATACTGCAACTTTAAGGTTAGGCCTATTGACATTAATCTTGTTCTTGTCAATATACAGTTCATTGCAAGGCCAAAACCCGCAGAATCGTACATAGGGCTATATATAAACGCACACAATTCATCTCGTAACCAATACTTCGCTCCTGGTCGTCGTCGTCGTCATCATCATCATCATTTAAATATCTTGCAATGACTACGCCAATTAATAAATAATTCTATGAAACATAGACATGTATCAATATTTATTGTTTATATGCCGTTATTTCCGGCGCGGCGACTATTGTCGTTGCCATGGTAACGTCGCAAATAACGCTGATGAGCGGCCTTTGGCCTTTCTTGCGATCTCGTTCTTCGGATTTAGTTTCGTGCGTTTCTCGAAGTTCTTTAGATAGCGATTTGGATTGTTTCTAAGCGTGCTGTGATATCGTTCAATAGTTTGTTTTATTCCTCTCTTCTCCCTCTTTACAAGGATGTAACTGTTTACGTGGTTTCTCCTATTTACAAGGATTTCTTCGTAGTATTTGTGTTTACTACAACAGTTGGCCTAGCCAGCAACAGTAGCGTCTCTGTGGACTACCACCGCGCCCACAGGAGTGGATTATGCGGCGTTCGCGTCGCAGTTTAGTAGGCCCTTCGGGAGACCCGAGCAGTTCGGTGTCTGCAGAGCCCAATGTCGGTAACGCCTCAACAGAGGCAAGCGATCGAAGTTCTGCTGCGACTGGCTGTTGCACTGCGCTAAGGAAGCGCCTTTCAAAGTTTCGAGGATCGAACCGCGTCCAACCAAGCTCCGAAGTTGTTGAGGAAGACGGTGAAGTTACAACGGCTGCGAAACCGTCAATCGTCTGCCCTCCAACGAGCCACGGAACAAGCGCTGGGAGAACCAGCAGGTGGCCGAGGAGGCCGCGCATCCATACAGTCGGAGCTGCAGAGCAAAATGCTGCTGAAGAAACAACAACCAGCAGCACTCCAGCTATCGACTCAACATCACAGGATGCATCTTTCAGGAGATGGTTTAGGCGATGCTTCCGTATGGCACCGCCTGTTGCTGCCGTCGACCATTTGCCTGTGCCGATCATCAGGCGTCCACCGAAGCCTTCCCCTTCGCGGATGGATCTCACCAGTCCAGTCCCAGAGAGAGCGGCAGAGGAAGATGTGGATGAAGTGAGTGCTGATGACGAAGAGATTGGAGCAACATCTTCTGGAGAAACTTCGTCGCACTCGAGACCAACAGCAGCCCTAGGTCTCATGACTGTTGAAGTCGTTGATCCTGGCAGGCAGCAGGAGGAGGATGAAATGAGGGCTGAGGATGAACTGAGGGCTGACGAAGAACTTGGAGTTACAGCATCACCCTCGAGACCAACACCAAGCCTAGGTCTCTTGACTCCTGGAGTCAAACCGGGCAAGCAGGAGGAGGAGGAGGAGGAGGAGGAAGACGAGGAGGAGGAGCCTCGCAATGTTGCCCTCACCAGATCTCGACCAGTGCTCGACTTGACATCGCATCCTGTCAAAGCTCCTGCATTGGAGGACGAGGACGAGGAGGAGGAGGAGAAGAACATCAGCCTGAGCGGAGAGATGATGGAAAAGGCTCCAGTTGATGACGAGGACAATACATCAAGACCGAGCTCAGGTTCACGGCTGTCTTGGTCTGAGAAGAACGAATACAAGATCATCCCAGCGAGGAAAAAGACCCGAGAAACTCCGCCAAGGCCCGAGGGACAAGAAACCGACGTCACAGACTGCTGCTCATGCTTCCTAGGTCCGCTGAGAAGCCTGTTCCGCAGGGAATCACCTGATGGAGACAACAAGGAAACCCGTGTCGACCGTCGCCAGGCTTCTATTGCTGCATCCCGTCGCTCCGCTGTCACACGTGCACGAATGACCCGATTTCTGAAGAAGGCGCGAGTTGAGCGCCAGTAGAGAGGCCACTGCTTGTGCGACCGTCTGCAGCTTCTGCCTCACCTCTATGACTGACTTCTTGTGTGACCATCTGCCACACCTGAGTGGGATTATACTGATCGTTTTGCTCGACTACATCGCCTGCAACACTTCAGTTGGTGACAGAACCGGAAAACCTATACAGACATGGATAACGCATACTCCTCCCTCGTAAGCCTACAGTCGGGCATTAATAAAACAACTCTCATCGAATTCAGAGGATAAAGTCTTGCCAAGGAGACTCCTCCCTCGTAAGCCTACAGTCGGGCATTAAAAAAAACAACTCTCATCGAATTCAGAGGATAAAGTCTTGCCAAGGATACTCCTCCCTCGTAAGCCTACAGTCGGGCATTAAAAAAACTCTCATCTAATTCAGAGGATAAAGTCTTGCCAAGCACATGCTGCCCTCCTCCAGTAAACTCAGCAGCCGCGCACCACACAGGTAACGAAAGCGGCTGTACGCACTCCTCCCAGGAAACAAAACAGTCGCGCACCTCACGCGAAAGGAAAGCACCTATACGCACTCCTCCCAGGAAACAAAACAGTCGCGCACCTCACGCGAAAGGAAAGCAGCTATACGCACTCCTCCCAGGACACAAAACAGTCGCGCACCTCACACGAAAGGAAAGCACCTATACGCACTCCTCCCAGGACACAAAACAGTCGCGCACCTCACACGAAAGGAAAGCACCTATACGCACTCCTCCCAGGAAACAAAACAGTCGCGCACCTCACGCGAAAGGAAAGCACCTATACGCACTCCTCCCAGGAAACAAAACAGTCGCGCACCTCACGCGAAAGGAAAGCACCTATACGCACTCCTCCCAGGAAACAAAACAGTCGCGCACCTCACGCGAAAGGAAAGCAGCTATACGCACTCCTCCCAGGACACAAAACAGTCGCGCACCTCACACGAAAGGAAAGCACCTATACGCACTCCTCCCAGGACACAAAACAGTCGCGCACCTCACACGAAAGGAAAGCACCTATACGCACTCCTCCCAGGAAACAAAACAGTCGCGCACCTCACGCGAAAGGAAAGCACCTATACGCACTCCTCCCAGGAAACAAAACAGTCGCGCACCTCACGCGAAAGGAAAGCACCTATACGCACTCCTCCCAGGAAACAAAACAGTCGCGCACCTCACGCGAAAGGAAAGCAGCTATACGCACTCCTCCCAGGACACAAAACAGTCGCGCACCTCACACGAAAGGAAAGCACCTATACGCACTCCTCCCAGGACACAAAACAGTCGCGCACCTCACACGAAAGGAAAGCACCTATACGCACTCCTCCCAGGAAACAAAACAGTCGCGCACCTCACACGAAAGGAAAGCAGCTATAGGCACTCCTCCCAGGACACAAAACAGTCGCGCACCTCACGCGAAAGGAAAGCACCTATACGCACTCCTCCCAGGAATCTCAGCCGCCGCGCACCACACAAGCAGCTACACACTCCTCCAGGAAAGTCTCCGCCGCCGCGCACCACACACGAACGAAAGCAGCTACGCTCTCCTCCACGAAACTCAACTCAACTCGACCACACAACAGTCGAAACGAAACTCGTAGAGCAACGACAAATTCGCTATAACTCCGAAGAATAACAATCGCTCCTATTCCTGCAATCCGACAAAAAGACCAACTCGGCCGAGAGAAGCAGAATCGGAAACACGGAGCCTATATATACGGCTACACGACGCTCACTCACGAGCAGCCGCACGATGCTTACTCACGAGCAGCCACACGATGCTCACTCACGAGCAGCCACACGATGCTCACTCACGAGCAGCCACACGATGCTCACTCACGAGCAGCCACACGCTGCGCTACTCCAGGAAGCTGATCGAAACTCAGATGAATCCAGAGCATGATGTATCAACTCGAAGGAACGACGAACGAACGGATACACTGGCGTCAACACACGTACGTACGGGTAAGACTCCTCAGTTACTGACTAGGTGTGGATTGAGTGAAAGGTTGTGCATATGTCAGTCATGGGATAAGAGGCTGCTGCATGAATGTTTTGGCCCACCTGGGGTTGGTATCTGCCTGATGAAAATAGTTGAGCGGTTCTTCTGTGCGCAATCTCCACATTCCACTGCTCCTTTGTATAGTATGGAAATGATTCCTGGGCAAATTTGGAAGCCTAATGCAGTTCATTTACGCCATAATATCATTGTGATTCGTTTCGCTTGTCATGTATGTTGACTAAGTGACACAGATATGTTGCTGTTGACTAAATGTGGTTTGACTTAAGTAAATATGCAGCTAGCCTATGAGTATGATGATCACACTGTTTTTTCAGTGTTGACTACAAAGCCTATCAAAACCTTCAACAGTTTAATGACGAGAATTGAAAATTTTCACTACTCTATCTATGGCACCTGTTTCAATTTTCTTATTTATATCAATGGTAGCGAAGCGGGAAAGCGGCCATACTGTTTGTTTACGAGCACTGGTAAGGCGGAATATCATTGCAGTGTTGTTATAATGTCGGTAATGAGTTATGATTGACAAGAAAAACACGATATTCGCGAAAAATCTCCACCTAAAAAGAAGCTTTGCATCACAGCGTTCTTTCAGAAAATTACGGAGAGGGACGAGAGGGGTGTGCGTCCAATTTTTTAAGCCTGTTCCAGAATGAGAACCACGGTGAAGCTTCCATGTTGCCTGGTGGCTGCATGGAACTTGATTTCCCTTAAGAGGGTGTTATGGCTTCTCTTCCAGTTGGGTCATGGTACAAAAGTCAATGAAACCTTTGGGGTCTTCTGCAGAAAACGATGCTGTAATGTTTTTATGAGGGTATGTATGAGCTTGCAGGCGCCTGTGAAGACGTAGTTGATACGTGTATACTTGTGATCACTGTTACCACTGCATATCTAATGATGTTAGATCGATTGTGTTTCATCTAAGTGTATTACTACTCAGGTGGCCCAGGTAGCAGGGTTTATGACCCCTATTGGGCCTCTTGTAGAGCCAGATTATGTTAACTGATTTTAAGCATTATATGTTTTGTTTATCCTTGCAATGTTTGGTCACCAAAATAAAAATACAATACAGTATGAAATAGTCATAATTGCACACTTGTATAAACTGGGGACAAAACATCATATCGTGCAATGTACTCCTGTAACCATACTTTAATTGCCAGTTTGTATGACTTGAGACTCTTGAGAAAATTTTTTTCATGTCACACTGATGTCAACATTAGAAATTTTCATAGAAAGCTATTAAAAACTGTTCATTATAGTACATTGTTTTTGCTTTGTGTCTCTATCTAGCACACTGTGAGTCTAGAATACCAGATCTCAATAAAAAAATCGCCTGCAATGGACAGACAGCATCATTGACTTAGAAACATGTGGAGCAGACAGGCAAAGTGCAAGATATCGTCTGCCAGAATCGTAACTGCTCGATCAACAAAGCCACGGAAGTGCTTACAGCAACTGTATGAACTCGCAAACTCAAGAGCCAGAACACGTGTAACCGGGACAACTCAAGAGCCAGAACACGCGTAACCGGGACAACTCAAGAGCCAGAACACGCGTTACCGGGACAACTCAAGAGCCAGAACACGCGTAACCGGGACAACTCAAGAGCCAGAACACGCGTTACCGGGACAACTCAAGAGCCATAACACGCGTAACCGGGACAACTCAAGAGCCAGAACACGCGTAACCGGGACAACTCAAGAGCCAGAACACGCATAACCGGGACAACAGGAGTAGCGAGTGAGTTACGATGTTTTTCCTGTTTTCAAAGTAATGAGGAGTCAGCAAATGTATAAACTGGGGACTGAATGGTATACTAGGCAATGTACTGGCAGAGGATTACGTATTCTTGCCTTGGCGGCTCAAGGGCACAAAACACGTGTGTAAGTGTTTCAATGATATCATTCCGACTATGTGATATACGCTGATTCCATACGCACTATAAGAGCACTTCAGAAAATTTTTTAAGGTATGACAGATGATTTGTATGTGATGCTAGCAAAAGATTTGCTGAGGGAGAGGAGAGCTTTAATCAGTACTGATCAGAGAATTCATATCATGTTATTCACAGGAAGAAGAACAAGTCTTCAGTTGTTTGGGAAATGAGATGAGCAAAGGAGAGTAAATGTAAATGTAAATGAGATGAGCAAAGGAGAGTAAATGTAAATGTAAATCTCCGAAAATTCTCAGCGCCACACAAAAGCCACGTCAGGGACACCAGCTTATTCACCGGTGCTAGTGTCGTAACACCACATTGTGGTTTTCTTAGCATATGAAATGTAATTTCTAAGTAGGTGAGACTTAAGTGTTTTGTTATTTTTTTCAGAAACTGGTTGAAATCTGGTTGAAGTCAATTCCTGTTTCTTCTTCAACGTAATAGAGGCCATGCTAATCTGCTTCTGGACCTTTGCTACTGTATACCTATGAACTGGAGGTAATAGCTTGCTCTTCTGGCACTGACATTTCTGGCATTGCTTTTTAGAGACCATAGACAGTGTATACTATGTATACAGCATCAAGGTATTTATTTTTTAGTGACAACACTGACTTGGGTCAGGAGCGCCTTTGGATTGTTGAGTGGTGCTTTATAAATGTTCATTTACAATTACGGGTCTCTGGTATACTTAAAAGATGTAATATCTAGAGAATTCATTAACTTTAACTAAGATTGTTATATAGCAAAACCAAGCAAGCATAGTTTCTTTGGTGGATTGTGAAAATGGCCATGGGGGTCTGCAAGAATTTTTAAAGGGGGGCACAACTTTTTTTAGGAGGGGCAACAAATTTTGGGAGGTGAGCAAAATGATGCTTTTGCATAGAAAAAATTTGCGTAGAAATAAAATGAAAATAAATGATGATCAAGGACTTTACCTAAATAATTAAGTGTTTCTTCGCATAGAAAATCGTGTTGGGACTGTTGTAATAATCATAATAATCAAAAGATTTTATTTTTATAAAATATTTGCAAATCCAGGGCGGCGCAAATGTGCCCCCTCCGGACGCCCATGGAAATGGCAGTTCTTCACAGGTGGTCACTCCAAAGAGGAATATATTATGTTGTTGGAGTTTTTTAAATGTTACTATTGATGCTATTTACTGGCTAAACGGTAATGACGTGTCCTTCCACTGCTTCATACTGTAGTCCAAATACCAGTAGAAACTTTGAAAGTCCACAGCTGCACGATACCTTGCCCCACCTTTCTGCAGTCCATTCATCATCAGTTCTCCTCTTCTGATGCTTCTGCTCATCCTCATCTTCTCCCGACATGGACATTATTGCTCCTAAAACAGATGTTGATGAAATAGCTTAACATTTTGCAGATTGCATTGAACCTAGGGCTTACATTGTACAGGACTCTTGAAGATCAATCTTTGGCGATTGTTTCGTTTGAATTTGGCTGAACCTTGGCTTGGTTTTTGCATTTTAATAACTAGTGTTAATGCTCAGCGAATTTGACACAAATTACTTATCCAAATACCGTAATGTTTTCCTTCCATGGGCTTAGCATAATTCTAAAATACATCTTTCTAAAAAAGGGAAACTAACTCTGAAATTAAAATCATACGGTGTTTTTGTTAAACGTTTAGGGTGGTTCCATGCAGAACTTACACAAGATAGACTTTGGCAGTACAGCTACAATTGATATCAAAACAAAAGCTGCCTACTCCAACTGCAAGCACACAAATGTTTGCATCACCTTCGCGACAGATGCATGCCATGGCAACTGCCTCCCAGTTGCGTTGCAAATTCTAGCTGCATCTAAGAAACGCCCTGCTCCACAGCCTCATGGAGCTTCTGCCATTGACGACGCATAGTTTGTAAAAAAAAAAGTATCCGGTTGATTGGTTCAACCACCACCTGCTCCACAGCCTCATGGAGCTTCTGCCATTGACGACGCATAGTTTGTAAAAAAAAAAGTATCCGGTTGATTGGTTCAACCACCACCTGCTCCACAGCCTCATGGAGCTTCTGCCATTGACGACGCATAGTTTGTAACAAAAAAAAAGTATCCGGTTGATTGGTTCAACCACCACCTGCTCCACAGCCTCATGGAGCTTCTGCCATTGACGACGCATAGTTTGTAACAAAAAAAAAAGTATCCGGTTGATTGGTTCAACCACCACCTGCTCCACAGCCTCATGGAGCTTCTGCCATTGACGACGCATAGTTTGTAACAAAAAAAAAAGTATCCGGTTGATTGGTTCAACCACCACCTGCTCCACAGCCTCATGGAGCTTCTGCCATTGACGACGCATAGTTTGTAACAAAAAAAAAAGTATCCGGTTGATTGGTTCAACCACCACCTGCTCCACAGCCTCATGGAGCTTCTGCCATTGACGACGCATAGTTTGTAAAAAAAAAAAAGTATCCGGTTGATTGGTTCAACCACCACACCACGTCTTCCAGGTGTTTCACATACATGGACAACAAGGAGTGGTGTCGAAGACTCGTTTAGGTGTCTGGTATTATTCAACCTTCACTAGGTGACGGAACTGGAGAAGTAGCAATCCAGCTGGTAAAACAAGACACCTTCACAATGCGAACAAAATTTGAAAAATGTGAAAAGACAATGTCAAGAAAATGTGATAAAACCTTCACAAGCAAAAAACCTTCACAGTGTGAGGGAATTGGAGATGTATCAATCCCTCTGAATAACAGAAAAGAAATTCTCCAACGAGTTCACAGTCAAGCGGATTTGAAGAAAAAATGTTGCCCTCGCCCCGCGGAAGAATCTAAAAGAAACCCACTTTTCTAGTTACTGAACCTCTTGATAAATCTGATTCAGCAGCACTGAATATCAATGGAGGGGTAAGAGAAGGTGGAGGAAAATGCATGTCTTCTGCCGTGGTGAATTCTGGCTCAACTGTGCATTTTGATCCGGGTCTTCTACAAAAGGCAGGAAAAACAAAGAGGCGAGCACCACCTCCACCAGGTATGTGGCTGACATTTTGTTGCTTATCTTTCGATGTCTTTTCCTGTGATGTAATCTGGGTTGATTCTCTCCTGAATATCATGAGCGTTTTCTCAGAAAGAAAATAAATATTAATGCCTTTTCCATTCTGATTTTGTGGTATGAATTTTTTCTTATGTGCATTTTTACTTATATTTAATTAAGTATTTATAGCATCATGAACTATTAAATGCCCTAGAACAGCGGTTACCAAACTTCTCTAGGTTGCGACCCACTTCTGAATATTTTGGCAGTGAGGAGGGCAGGAAAGCTTTTGAGTAGTGTCAGCTTTTTAGTAGTGTCAGCTTTTAAATTTAGTAAGTAGTGGATCGCTTTAGCTTAGGCTTGAATGAGTGGTGACTTGGAGTCCCTTACAAATGGATAACTTGTTTGTGGTCACGCGCAGATGTAACAATTTGCCTACAAAATGAAATAAGTTGATCACCACTGTTGGTTGGTATGCAAGCTATTGCATGAGCAGAGGATTCGCCTGACTGATATTATGTTATGTCTCTTTGCAGTCCAGTGTTCACAGTTCAGTACTAACTACCACGACTCTTAATTGAACTGTAATTTGTTCACGTTACAGAACTAGTCTATTGTGAATCTTGAACTGTACCGGTAGGCTTTTAATGGTGAATTTTGTGCACGTAGCTCTTATGATAACGGTGCAATATAAGTCATCTGGCCCAACGTCGAGGTCCCTCTGCCTGGAATGGTCTTCCCTCTCGACTACGAACTAAACTCATGATGGGAATCTCCCCAGCATCTACTCGCTTGCTCAAGACGTTTCTGTTTCCACGGGGCTCATGCACTGAGGGCGCCTCTGAATAGTTTATACTGCGAGAGGCACCTTATAAATTACTAGATACGATACGATAAATAGGAGTCATTTAATTAGAGCAGATAAGTCGAGCTGCATGTTAATGGTGCATCTATAATTATGTATGATTCATTTGGCCGCGCTGTGTTGATTATCTGTTAACATTTTAACGATGAGAGTCTATACTAAAAGTGACTGGAAAAGCATTGCAACTTGTGGTTAAGATATTAAAGGTGCTCTAGGCTTTTAAGTGTCTTGGCAGCTTATCCAGGGACTTGAAATTCACTGCCTGTTTCTGTCTGATCACCAGGTGTAGAATGTTTAGACTTGAAACTTGCAATCATAATCTTGAGGTTTCTACCATGTCCAAGTGACGTATGTTACAAGACTTCTTCATAGGCATTCAGTCATAAGAAATGAAATTGGTAGGGAGGTAAGGTGAGTTCCAGGTCGAGATCTAAAGGTCAGGCAGGTAGATAGCGAGTCAGACGACTACAGGTATTGTCCACCAGCTTGCCATCCACTGTTGCCCAACTCCTGTTATTGCAGAATTCAGCTGGACCTTTCCTATGAATTGCGATTGCTGACAGTTGCTAATATTGCATACCAATGCATGTTGTTTTTGCAGGTAAGAGAAACTGGTAACTTCAGTTTCAGTGATGGTTTTCCGATTGTCAACTAGGCCAACTTCGGAAAAAAAAACTTGCTCCATTGTATGCAGGACAGGACTGTTGTTGAATGTCGAAACAGTGCTATCTACTGTTGTGTGTAAGTACTTGACAGTATAAAAGTATAGGAGACCATTGCATTATTTATACATTTCCATACAATAATGATATACACAAGATGTTTATGTCGATTGCACACAGTGTTTTTGCACATCTTATGCCAGAATGTTTTTTAAAGTTATTTATCAGTATTAATAGGATACTTATAATTTTGTAATTTATACCTTCAAATGGGCTTTAATTATACCTTGGGATTTAATTATACATTTGGATTTTAATTATACCTTGGGTTTGAATTATACCTTTGGGTTTTAATTATACGTTTCGATTTTAAGTGTACATTGGGTTTTAATTATACCTTGGGATTTAATTATACCTTTGGATTTGAATTATACCTTGGGTTTGAATTATACCTTTGGGTTTTAATTATACGTTTCGATTTTAATTGTACATTGGGTTTTAATTATACCTTGGGTTGTAATTACACCTTTGGATTTTAATTATTATACCTTGGTTTTAATTATACCTTTGTTAATTATACCTTGGGTTTTACCACGCTCTTTACATTTGCTGGTGACTGTTTTTAGGTTTAGCAACGTTTCACGAGTGGTAGTACGAATGCTGACCAGGCTAGACCGAGAGCATCAAGAGATGTACCTCACTGCATCTGCTTCTCTTCACGTGACTTCTCGGCCGCATCCGTCTTTGTCGTCACCTGGGAGAACATGATGCCGTATCTTTGCGTACATCTTCCAAGGAGCATATGGTGATACAGGTAGGAATTGCTCTGTCTGCTCTAAATTAAGTTGATGTCATTGCTTGTTTCTACAAAGGCATTTTTCAGTGGTTGAGGTGTAAACATGGTAACATCAATCCACAAGTCTTTAGGGTCTAATCTGGAAACTTCTCTTTTTCTGCCATCATAGTAAACAAATCATCTACTGATAGCAGTAAGTAACATACTGATAGTAGTAAGTAACATAAAGTAAAGCCCCTTGTCCCATGAGGAAAGTAGGGGAGTTACTCTTTTCATGTGCTTTGGCCTTTGGACAAATATCAAGGTCGCATCTGTTGTCCAATAATAACACTGCTTTCTTCCGTTTCCTAGGTTACCCACGAGTCAGTCAGTCGTTCAGCAGCCATGTCAGATGCAGCATCAGCACCGCTTGCAGATGCTTCAGGGGCCACAGACACCCAGTCGGCGGCCGCACCCAAGAGCCCGGTGAAGAAGCAGCAGTCAAAGAAAAGCGATGACTGCATAGAAGAGCTCCTCCTCCTCAGCAGTAAAGAAAACACCGGCAGATCATCCCAATACAGCGAGATGATCTGGGTGGCACTGACGACGTTCAAAGAAAGGCCATCCTCAAATACATTCTCAAGAACATCAAGGTTGGCACTGATGAACACGTTGTCAATTAGCACCTCAAGATGGCCCTGTGCAACGGAGTCAAGAATGACAGCCTTAAGCAATCCAAGAGTTCCGGCGCGTCTGGCAGCTTCTTCCTCAGTGCCACCGCCATTGAACAGGCCAAGAAGAAGGACAAGAAATCCCAAGTGCCGGTCGCAAAGACAAAGAACGCCGTCACCAAGAAGAAGATGACGAACAGGCCTGAAACCGGTGGGGCCAAGAAACCGGTGGGGCCAAGAAACCGGTGGCCACTCCAGCTAAAAAGCCAATGACTGCAGCAGCCAAAAAAGTAGCCTGAAGCAGTCCAATGGTTCCAGCGCATCTGGCAGCTTCCTCCTCAGTGCCACCACCGTCGAACAGCCCAAGAAAAAGGACAAGAAGCCCAAAGCACCGGCAGCAAAGACAAAGAACGCCGTCACCAAGAAGAAGGTGATGAACTAGCCTGCAACTGGTGGGGCCAGAAAACCGGCGGCCACTCCAGTTAAAAAGCCAATGACTGCAGCAGCCAAAAAAGTAGCCTCAAGCAGTCCAAGGGTTCCGGTGCATTCAGCAGCTTCTGCCTCAGTGCAGCAGCCATCAAACAGGCCCAGAAGGACAAGAAGCCCAAAGCACCGGCAGCAAAGACGAAGAATGCCGTCACCAAGAAGAAGATGACGAACTAGCCTGCAACTGGTGGGGCCAAGAAACAGGCGGCCACTCCAGTTAAAAGGCCGACGACAGCATCAGCCAAAAAAACTTCGCCCAAGAAGGCGAGAAAACCAGCATCAGCAGTCGCCAACAAGAAGATTAATGTGGGCAAGGCAATCAAATCCATCAACTAGGTCAAGGCCGACAAACTCGCAAAGGTTGCCAAGGCCACCGCCCAGGAAGGTAAAAAAAAAACAGCATTGGCAGTCACCAGCAAAAAGACTAATGTGGGCAAGGCAATCAAATCCATCAACAAGGCCAAGGCCGACAAACTCGCAAAGGTTGCCAAGGCCACCGCCCAGGAAGGTAAAAAAAACAGCATCGGCAGTCGCCAGCAAGAAGACTAAAGTGGTCAAGGCAATCAAATCCGTCAACAAGGTCAAGGCCGACAAACCTGCAAAGAAGGTTGCCAAGGCTACCGCCCAGGAAAGAAAAAAAACAGCATCGGCAGTTGCCAGCATGAAGACTAAAGAAGTCAAGGCAATCAAGCCTGTCAACAAGGCCAAGGCCGACAAACCGGCAAAGAAGGTTGCCAAGGCTACCGCCCAGGAAAGAAAAAAAAACAGCATCGGCAGTTGCCAGCATGAAGACTAAAGCTTTCAAGGCAATCAAATCCGTCAGCAAGGCCGACAAACCCGGAAAGCAGGTTGCCAAGGCCACCGCCCAGGAAAAAAAAACAGCATCAGCAGTCGCCAGCAAGAAGACTAAAGAAGTCAAGGCAATCAAGCCTGTCAACAAGGCCACGGCCGACAAACCGGCAAAGAAGGTTGCCAAGGCAACCGCCCAGGAAAGTCAAAGAAGGTAAAAGATGGTTTTATGCTTCTGTGGTGCGTTTTATTAGGCTTTCTGATGCATGCATGTATATACATACTTCATTAGACTACAATTTTTTGTATAATCTGGCTACTGAATGGTTTACTATGCAATGAACTGGCAGTGGATTATGGATTCTTGCCTTGGTGGCTCAAGGGCACAAAACACGTGTGTGTGTGTTTCGATGACATCTGACTATGTGATATTTACTGATTTCACGTGCACTATTAAGAGCGTTTAATTTTACATAATTATGTCATTGTCATGACACGTGGAAATGATTGTCTGCTGCTAATTCTAATTCTAATTGATTAGCTACAAGATTTTGCTAATTCTGGTTTACTCCCCAGCCTTCCAAGCTTATGCTGATATCTATTTATGCTGCTTGATGACAGAGGGACATGTATGTGGACGACTTATCCAGAGTCTTTATATGGAGTCAAACCCACAGCCGCATGATCACTAACCAAGCACATTACCAACAGATATATATATATTATATATCTGACAATGGTTGCTTAGCTGCAGTTGTAATTTGTTGGACAGAGCTGAGATGTAAGAGACTGTTGGAGCTGATACGCAAGCTTCATTATAGCCTTTAAGTGGGAGTTTCTGAAATCCTTTGTATTTCAAGCAGACTTGTTTTGTAACATAAGCTGAGTTGCTGTAGTCAAGTTTGCTACAAACCAGGGCATTAGCATATAAAACGAGAAAGGTGAGGCATATGAGGATTGAAAACGAACTAATTTACATGTGGCGTGATATCCCGTGAATATGATATGAGGTAGATGTGATAGCATAAATTCCACAATTCATGCTTAAATTGCATGCTGGCTCAGTCTGCGAGTGACCGCCTAGATGAACAGAAGCAAGGTGATCCAATATGTTCTGTTACTGACTGATTTCCACAGGGAAAACTTAGTCTGAGTGAGTTTCAGGAAGATCTTAAATGCAAACAGATGCACTCAGAAACTGCCTTGAACTGGTTTAATAGAAAACTTCCACCGTTACTCCAGAATTTAATTGTCGTGAAAGGTCAGATTTTTATTTTCCTGCAAACGACTGAAAGACTGACAAATAGGCCGTGACATAACTGAACACTTCTGAGTAGATATCTCAAGGTGTACTATATAAATACTCTGAACAAATAAATAAATGAGTGAGTAAATGAAATAATAATTAACATGAGATTATTTCTTAATGAAACAGGGCGGTACCTACCAGCGGGTCGTCATTTCTCACGTGGCCAGTTCATTTACTCTGAGGCCAGTGCCAAATGCCATGTACCTTGTGTCCACTCTGACAAACAAGGTCAATGTATCGGCAGTGTCTCCAGTCAGGAACCAGCGCAGTGGACCACTTCGAAAATGTTCTCTGAAGCTCGAGTAAGTGATTACTTCACCATGTGAAGATTGCGCCGTCTGCTTCGGCTGTTCTGCGGCTCTATATGAATTGTCTTATTATTATTATTATGATTACTGTTACATTATAACTAAATCAGTTCGCACTGCAGTTGTTCTCAGATGTAATTGTTCACAGGTCTGTCAGAGAGAGAGAGAGAGAGAGAGTGCGTGGTTAGTTTGGATTAAAGCTAGGGTCGACTTATTTTTGCTTATGGAAACTGATTGTCTGGTGCTGTCTTTGAATATGATGATGCAACTTGGAACGCGTATAGTTATCTAAGAAATATAAAGAAGAGTATTGTATGACATTTTGGAAATGCATGCTCATTAGAGTCAAATGAAACAATAACGTTTTATGTAACGTTTTATGTGACTTTTTGTAACATTTTTATGTAACGCTGCAGTTTCACGATGCGACTGACAGTCGTCTGGTGCAGCAACATCTTCAACATGATGAGATACCTTACTGTCACCTATGCCAATCAGGCCGATCTAACCATCGACCAGCCCACTCTCACGGTGGGCATCGCAAATGGACCTAACCAGACGATTTCCTTCAACTAAGCCGTGACCTTTGACCGCAACTAGATTCAACGGAGCGTGGCTCTGCAAGAGGAGCAGCGAGGCATGGCTGTCGAGTCCAAGGTGGCCCGTGCTCTACAGGCGGTTCAACGCATCTAGCAGCGGCAGGGGTGGATGGACCGGGGCACGGCCTACTTCCAGGAGGATACTGACTACGTCTTCCAGCTGCGAGTGATCAAGGACAAGCGGAATGTGTCCGCAGAAATGGAGCTTTCTGTCGCTCTCTCGCAGCACCGACCATTCTCGAGATTACGTAAGCATATTCAGAAAGAGGTAGAGACAGGGATACAGAGACAGGCAGAGCTAGCTACAGAGTCAGAGATAGACAGAGACACAGACAGAGACAGACGCACATGCACAGACACGACCACAGGGAAAAGACAGACACATAGACATCCTCGGAGACAGTCAGACTTGTTGAGCAAACAGCTGCTTGTCAGGCTTGCAAGTAAGTAAGTCAAAAGAACTTGTGGTTCTTTGTAGTACTGGTTTTGATTTTTTAAAGAAAATATGACCAAGAAATTAAGCAGGACTGGTGGCTAGCATTCATGTTGCAGGCAGCCATTGTTGTGTCTGGTCATACAGAGAGTTCATTTCTATGCATTTTGAATGCATTTTAAATAAATTACAATAGTGTAATGTAGGCCTATTGGTTGTGTAGCAAAAGCACATTATCTGGGACATAGTAGCTGAGTGGTTAGAACGCTTGCCTTGTAATATGAAGAGTACGGGTTCGAGTCTCCAAAGAGATGGTTAATGTGTAGGAATCTCGAATAAGTCCTTCACTTACAATTGCTCAGCACCATCGATTGTTGCTTGGTCATTTGATAGTGGATATTAATAAACGTGTAATATAATAATAGCATCAGTTAGGAAATGTATCTTATTCTGACTTATGCTTGTGTGTTAAATGTATTTTCTTCATTAGTTGTTGTGTTTCAACTGATTTTGACATGCATTTGGTGCAAAACTGAACAACTTCAAGATCAACTGTGATTTCAGAGTCGTCTATTTGAAAACCTGTGATCCTGTAGATCTCATGTTGATCGACGTGTAATAAAGCTTGACCATTTTTATTTCAGCCATGCACAAGACGACGTCGGCTGTCCTGCTTCTCTTGGGCAGCATGCAGTTCCCAAAAAAAGATACATGACGGGGCTACTGGAAAAAAAAACCAGGTCACAATAAAAAAAAAACGTAGACCAGGCCACACTGAAAATAAAAATAGGCCACACTCAAGAAAAAAAAGAAAGCTCAGGCCACAGTCAAGAAAAAAAAAAAGACGAGGCCACACTCAAAAAAGAGTGTGGCCTGGATGTCCCAGGATGGCAGTCAGCATTTCAGTCACATCTCACAGTGAACCACGAGCCCATCAGAAGGGCCAGAGGATCACCCGATGCCCTGGGGAAACGCCCAGTCCTGGTTACGCCCCCGCAGCCACAACACTCGGGTAAGATAGTTTCTCATGACGCTCCAGACCTGTCAGAGGAGAAAGGCAGGTACCCGATCAGTCAGGGAGTTTTTGGTGCCATGGACACTCCAGTCAATTCGTTCCTCTTTGAGGACGTTGTCCAACCGTATGTCCACTACCTGTGGTGTGGCATTCGCAGGCGATGGAGGGCTGCGTACGTCGTGATGCATCAGGGGCTCCTCACAGACGACTCCACGTCCTATAAACGGCTCCTGCAGAACAATGATCGATTAAAATACCGTCAGGCGCTCCTCACAGACGACTCCACGTCCTATAAACGGCTCCTGCAGAACAATGATAGATCCAAATACCGTCGCTCGACCTGCACCCGCGTCCACTACATGTACCGCAAGGGCGACTTGTACGTTCGGTCTGGTCAGCTCTATGACCGCTTCTACCCGATGGACATCTGGGAGCTGGATGACCCATTCGGACGACTGGCCAGATATGCAGACCGGTTCCGACATTCAACGAACTGGTTCCAAATATAGGTCACATGATCTGGATCGACGGAGGGAAGATGGATTACCTGTTCTACCTGAGCCTGCCAAGTCTGCTTTACGCGGCCAAGATGGATGTTGTCTACATTCACGGTGAGGCCGAACCAGCAGGCGAATATTGGCGTGAAATCAATACAGTGGAACAGACAAAAAATCAAGTCAAATCATCTACAGGGCACCTCCTTTGCAGGTAAGCGGATTCAGGTGAAAAAGGTAGACAATTGTTAGCCCAGGGGCCTAATTTTACGTTGACACAACATCAGTAAGTAAGTAAATTCTTTATTCTACCAGTTGCTAACCGCACTTTGGTTTACAAAAAATACTCGGCAGGAGCAAGCTAACAGTCCTTTTGGTTCTTTTTAAATTATTCGCGGACCCCCTTTGGTCCGCGGACCACAGTTTGAAAAACTCTGTTATAGCCTACGGGCCGATCGTTGTTCATAAGCAGAATGTATTATTTTTTTAAGTTCGGCTACATTTGCACTTGTAAGAATAATTATTTAAAATTGTTCATGCTGTCTCTTCAAATAACTCTTCTTTTCTTGTAAAAGTTTCCACATAGAGTTTAGAGTTTGGATCCGCATAGGGTGTGCATTTCATTTGACGCTCTCCTATATACAGGTACCCTTATGTTGTTACACACACTTGCTACATGTGAATAACCTTGAATGATGTGCGACAGAAATATTTTTTAATTTTTTCTTACTTTCAGTGATGACAATGATGAGAATGTTGATCCAGAGGTAAGTTTCTCGTGATCTGTTCTAATAGATTATCTTGGGTTTGCCTCTGATGAAACAGTCATAAAGCTGATATCTGAAAAAATAAAATAATATGAAATTAGATAATTAATTACTTTGTCTTGTACTATGCTGTAAGCAGATGAAAGTGCTATGCATGTAGTCTTTAATGACAGGTTGAACTGACTACAAAAGGTTGATCAAGTTAATTAAATTCTCCAGTAGTGCACAGCACAGCACGGGGAATTAATTTTCATTTTCTTATCCTAGACCATAGGTGGCAAAACTTCAAAGTTGTGTATATTGGCCAGAGTTGATTAAAAACTTTGCATAAATTGAACACAAAAAGTAGCTTGAGGTAATAAAATGGATTAAAAATGTGCATTTCAGTTATTAAATTCTGCACTGAATGGTGTAGATCGGCCTACAAGATGATTACGTAGACGAAGATGAACCAGGAGAATTAATTGAAAGCCAAGAAAATGATCTTTTTGTTGGTGGTGATGAGGGTAACAATGAAGATGTTGAAGAAGCAGGTATGTCCAGAAAACATAGTGATGATGATCTTAGTGTTTGGGAGTAGGTTCCACTGATGGTTATTCTGAATGGTATTTAGATATGGTAATCGTGATAATGGTTATGGTTTTAGATTTAACAGAAACAGCGTAATGAAGCTAGATACTTTATTTTTTGCATATAACTTAAGAGCAAGGTTTATTTTGAGTTCAGATAAACTGTAGTGTACTGGTTTTGTATTGTATCCATTCATAAGTCTCTTAGATGTGTTTGGACAATGTACTGCTTGCTCTTAATTTATGTTTCAGTTGCATTTTATATAGATTAAAAGCCATGTTTATATGCAAATGACTTGTGAACTGACTTTGTTTATGTGTGATCTATGAAGCAGACTATTATATTTATGCAAATTAGTGAAATAAAGATGATATCATTAAAACGACACTTGTAAAAACCCTTTCTTTTCCTCAGTGAAGACACTGACCTGGGTTGGGAGTGGCTCATGGGGCTATATAAGTTCTTGGTTACAATTACAATTAAGATATTCTAAGATAGGTGCCTTAGAAATATCCGCATACAATAATACATTCTGTACATTCTTCACCTGCACAGCAGTACTGGTAGCATGTCTTGATTTCAGGGTAGAGTTGTTGGATTGTTTCTTACTTTGCAAGTACAGTAGAGATCTGTATAATGGGGTAGCAAATAATATATCATAATTCATAAAGAGGGACAAAATTAATTGGCACTTATCCAGCCGAGCACCTGCACTGCCCTGCAGTAGTGAAAGATCCCACCTGGTGAAATCAGTGAGAAATCATACAGGTCAGGGCTCAATGCATCTCTCTAAAAACACTTCAAAATACACTGCTCGGGCAGGAATAAGCACATTTGAAAAAACATACTATCGACAAAAATTTGTTCCAGAGACTCTGAACATCCACGCTATCTATCAATTGTGGATGGGAATGCTCCACGTGTGTGCGTGGACCCACCTCCAGTGACTCTTGTAGATTTCTATGCATTGTTTTGCTAAATGATAAAGCTCCAGTCCTTAATGAGATTTAATATCACATAGGCTAGCACAGAGAGCATCCTCTGATTAGTTTCGCTCTTGAATTGGCGCTATATAAATGTTGAATTACATTTACCTACATGTACATACATCTAGATGCTTCTGTGAGGTAGTTGAAAAGGCATTCACATAATGATACCCAGATGCATTTGTAGATGTGTACATATAAATGCTGTAGTTAGGCTTTCGGTGATTGCTTGTACTTCTACTTAGAAGTAATTTCTTGTTGCAGAGGAGGAAGGAGAGGAGGTTGAAACCAGCATGTACAGCTTCCCTCGTGCTGGAGACACGGAGCTGATAAAGGTCGATCCTCAGCGGTCATTGATCTCGGCGGAGTGAGTGATGACACTGCCACATATCCTCGGGCAGATGCAGAAGAAGACCCTAATGTTTATCCGGCTCAAGATACGGTTGCACAGGGTCCATCTGACCTTGAAGCTGAAGTGGACGAAATAAGTCCGGCAAATCGTCCAGATGAGGAGGCTGACTTTGGTGAATATCCAGCTGCTGATGATGTGGACGATGAGTTGCTGGAATACAACGTCAGAGAAGACGACCTATCATTGGACCAGGGTATTGAGGAGGATCAGAACGTCACGGAGCTTGTGGTCCTTGATCCAGACCACCCTATGATGGCAGGGTATCAGGTCAAACTGAAGGAATTCTACGAAAAGAAGCTAGAGAAGATCACCATTCAGTTGCGTGAGGTAACGCACGAGTTAAAGAAGAAGGAGCAAGAACGTGAGAACATCGGCGTTCAACTTTATGGTGTTCAGCAGGACCTCGCTCACAATCAGATGCAACTCGAGAAGCTGCAAGATGATTTTGAAACGTCGAAACACGGCCGTGAGCTCACGGAACAGGAACTCGCAGATGTGAGGAAGTTCTATCGGGAGAAGCAGACGCAGGCAAATTTAGAACGGAAGAACAATGCAGATCTCCAGGCAGAAGTGGAGAATATTAACATGCGCATCTTCTACATGGAGAATGTCAAGGACAACATTCGGGGTGACATTGCGGTCATGAAGAGGGCTGCGGAAAAGGCAGAAGCGGATGTACTGAGGGCTGAAGAAAATAAACAGATTCAGGTACAGAACAGAAGGAATAAAATATTATGATCTCTTCAATCAGAAGTCATATGTTTTCAAGCGTAAGCTGTCATGTACGTGTAAATGTAGATTTTTCTCAGTGCCACAAAAGCCACGTCAAGGAGAGCAGGTTACTCACTAGTGCCACATCAAATCAAGTCTGTAAGATCCAGGTTGTTTTTGGTGCCAGGTCAGAATCTGGGGTTCAGACCAAGGAGATAGCATGGTGCTATGGTGAAATCGTTGGTGACTGTGGTTGTGGGATGATGCAGTAGCAGAACCAGGATAGGATAGCCTGAAAAATTTGGTTTTCAGTCTTGAGTGAAATGCTATGGGATAGCGCAGATTGAAACAGATTGAAAACCGTGTATTTCAATATTTTTATCTTTTCAAGCAGTGCAACAGATTGGAAGCAGTCTTTCATCTGTTATAACAGAAAGAAGTCTGAGCATTGTCATAAAAACAGTTGCTGTATTAAGAATGCTTTAGGTATGGGGAGTTCACACAACTAGCTTGCTATTTACTTGTGCTTTGACATTCGTAATCATGTAGCATTAGATTCAGCTTACGGAAATAGCGGTGCAAGATATTACATGAGTCACTTAAGTGACAGTTCGGGTTTCATATTGCAGGATGTGCTGTAATAAAAGCCTCCTTAAAGTCTCAGTAAAGGTTATACCATATGAGTGGTTTCAGGCAATCACTTCACTGACCTTTTCGTCTTTCGGGGAAGGTTGAAACAATGTGGTGTTTAAAAAACTATCAAATTTAAAAGTTTAGATGCGGTCGTCCGCACTGGTCATAACCCTCCGTCCCCCTTGTCTGCATTTCGATGACCCCTCCCTCCCTCATTGCGGACTTCCTTTATGGATGACCCCCTACTTGTCAATACTTTGATTTCACTGTGTTTCCATTGTTTAAAGCACAAATTTTAATGCAAAATACTGTGTCATTCCCATGTAAGTTTTTATATTTTTGATGTTTATGTGTCATTTATATTTTTGAAGATTTCTGAAGATGCATACTGTAAGAAACCTGCTCCTCCAACTCCAACCCACTGCTCAGGAGCCAGACTAAGTGAGTGGACCTTCAGCAGCGGCATCTACAGCATCTTCACCTGAGGACCAAGAGTTTAAAATTCATCCGCCAGATGGCAATGCTGCTCTGGTATACATCGATACGAGGTATTCTTTGGCTTAATAATGCCCCACTTGTTATCAAATAGACCATAGTGCCACTTACAGCATGTATATAAGTACCGTAAGTATGTAGAGTGTGAGAATTGTAGAAAAAAGACTGAAGGGTTAGACTTTGATGAGTTTGATTCGTGTGAAGTTGGATATTTTATCCGTGTTTTGCAAACTGGGAAAATAAAAAAATGCAATAGAATGCTTACACTCCTTAAAGTGATGACATCAACAAATTTATTAATACCGGTATTAGGGCATAGCCAGGTACTGACTCAGATAACCGGAAATTCCAGGTGTTGAACACCCGGAAGACACCCGGACCTGGAGCTGAAAGGTCATCCGGGTCCGTGTGGGTAAATGTCAACTAACAGTAACATAATGTAATGACATCAGGAACAGTAAGTTGCCTTGGCGACGACCTTTGGCTGTCCATGATCTGCCGCGTTTTCTTTTGATTATTGAGAACTGCAGCAAGTCCTCTCCCCTCCTTTCGCCTATGCCCGACAATTTCTTTGACGTTGAGAACTCCATCAAGTCCCTCTCCCCTCCTCCTTTCGCCTTTGACAATTTCCTTTGATTGTTAAAAACTCCATCAAGTCCCTCTCCCCTCCTCCTTTCGCCTATGCACTGACAATTTCCTTTGATTATAGAGAGCTCCAGCAGGTTCCTCTCCCCTCCTCCTTTCACCTATACATGCACAATTGTCTTTGATTATTGAGAACGCCAGCTAGTCTCTCTTCCACCCTTTTCGACCATTGCAGATGTTTTCCTAGTTTACTAAAATGTTCTAAAGTTGATTCGTAGAGGGTAGAGTGGAGTTACTTTTTTGCGACATTGTGTTCGGATTAGAGATTTGAGATTACTTTTAGTTTTAATACCTGGACCCGGTACCTGGACCCGATACCCAGACCCGGTACCCGGACCCGGCAGGTTTTTATTCAAACTACCCGGACCCGGTACGCAGTTGAAACACGGCACCCGGCTATGCCCTAACCGGTATACAATTCACATGGTCACGAATCTCACAATAAACCAGAGCATCACTATTAGTAACCCACAAAGTGAATTGCATGATATAATCACACTAGCACGACTGAGGGGTTGGAAACGACCTCCCTCTGGGGTGTGAAATGAAGTCTTAACTGTGGGGGTCCTAAGAAAGACTACCTCCCCGACAATTCTAACCCTGTGTATGTATATATGTATCTGGCTATTTATGTAGTGCCTTTTAAGAATATCACAAGGGCATATGTAGAAGAGGCACAGTTCTAGGTAGGTGGCTTATAAGTATTTCATCTTGTTTCTTTGATTCTCATTTCATTTCCTACTTCACACAACAGGTACAGTTGGAGTGGCAATGATTACAGAGAACACTTGGTCAAAAGCGTTTCTATCTTAATGGAAAATGTTAAGAGATCTATCCATGTTTTCAGTTATTACCAAAAGATGATTAACCTTAAAATGGCCCTAGAAATACGAGGGACGTGACACGGCGTGTAACTCAGTGTAAAAGGGATATTGCTGAAACAGTCAATGTAGTGCTACAATGCAGTTCTTTTGTATGACAGCACATTAACCAAGTAATTGCACATTAACCAATAGCTTAGTGGGCATAAATTTACATTAAGCAGAACGACATGTGTAAACGGAAGTTCATAAATGAGTTCACACTGTAGATGTATATAATCAAGGTTTCCTAGATGCAAGCACTCATTCTCTTAGATATGGAGTTATTTGATGTCTTTGATGATTTTCCTCTGTTAGGGATAAATCGCCAAGAAATAAACGAGACGGCTCTGGTGGAAGGAAAATGGAAAGGGACAGGAAAAGCGCGGATGGCAATTCAGGCCACAGCCGTGACAGGGTTGGCTCAGATGCCAACAAAGAAAATGACAGGCACAGTGATAGGAAGGTTTGCAAATGAAGTCTGTTGCAATTAATGTTATTCCTGCAGAGGAGTATATATATATAGGTTACAAAAGTTAACACACCAATGATGTATTCAGTGTGCTTTGGGTATACTACTATGTGGCAGAAGACAGCAGCCTTATGTCCTTTTGTACTTCTCAGGTTGCATCTAGATTTCTGCTTTCATATTTGGACTAAGTTTGCAGTTGAAAGAATGTATCCTAATTGTTGAGCAACAACCTCTGTACTTTTTCATATTTCGTAGTCAGATAACCGCATTCATTGGTGTTGATGAATGTCTCACTGGTGTCTCATGCTGTGGCAGAGACTTCAGAAAAGCAGTTTGGTTTCTTAATGTGATATCTGAAAGCCCTAGTGACTGAAAATGCTTTCCCTTTAATAGAGACTATATCAGCAGAGGGTATGCACGATCGAAGACCGTCTCCGACTGGATACCATGGAATGTCTAGTACAAGACAACATCAAACCAGGTTAGCAGATTATAGCTGTGCTACTCTACATATTTATTTATTGTTTTAAAGATAGTTTGTGTTATTTTTGGTATCATTATTAATATGTTTACATTTAAGAAACCAAACTGCTTTAAAATTTGTAACTGAATAGAGAAAAACTATATATAGCTTTCCCAACAGCAGACATAGAAATGTTAGCAAGAAATTATTTTATATTTACAAACTTGGTTAAGTAGCAGAACGTGTAAATGCAGTTATATGACACCGAAAATAGAAAATTACAGATGAAGTTATAGTTGTCTGGTTACTGTAGAGATCTAATTATCGACCTGGAGCAAGCAGACAACAGTCAAGTGACAACAGTCAAGTGACAATGACGAAGACTGAAGGAGTCGAAATCGCAAGTCTCGTGGTGAGACACGTGACAACAGCAACAGATGGGATGCCGATGACCTGCGGCAGACGCCTTGCAGCCGAGGCGACGAGGTAAATGTCCGCCCATGAATATTAGGTTGTACTCCGAGAGGCGCTTTATAAATGCATAAATACAATACAATACAATTTTGTGTTTACTGAATGATGCTCAGTGCTGTAATGAGCTCTTCTTGCTGAAAAGTTTCTTGTTTGTGTTTGTGTACTGACCATACTCAGGAAATGGTAGCCTGTGATATCATTTGTTGCTATCCATAAATGTTTGAGTAGCCTGTACTGTTAGTAAACGTGATATGTTTCGTTGTGTTTTAGAGGCTGGGAGAAACACGTGCAAAACAGTGGAATGCAACCACGTCCTTTTAATGGTTATCCTGTACCATTTGATTGGAGAATTCGTCATCCGTTGGATGATCCGTGAGTGCATTTTGTCATCTTTGTATTGTGTGATGCATGGATTCTGTGGTAGATGATTATATTTCTTGTGTTTTTGTGCATCTAAATCTCTGGAGAGCCATATATATGTTAGAATAGGAAGATGCTGTTGAAGCATAGGTCTTCTTGAGGAGTGTTGTTTGTGTAAAAAATATTTGGTAATTTATAGAAATGGGGTGGGATGCCCTTTCAGTTCCCAGGTGCATGTATGGGATTTCTTGATGTATCTAAGAGACTGCATGTGCAAAATGTGTAAATCTGAATCAGAGAAAAGGTTTTTGAGAAATTATGGAAGAATTGAAGGCGATGTGACGTGATTTTAACCAGGCCAAGATCAGAGAAATTGGGGATCAAACAGTTATGTTTATGGATGACTCTATGTAGAAAATCACATGAAACAGTAATTTTTAGAAGTGGTATATAAGAACAAAGAAGTAAAATTACAGTTGATTATGAAAACATTTGCTGCAGGACACCAGGCCGAAAAAAAAAGTAAACGGCAAGTTTGAAACTGTTGAAGAAGAGAGTGATTACAGTGAGCCAGATAAAATAAATGAACAGGAATCTGTGCAAGACGGAAATCTGCGCGAGTTAAAGAAAGAGAACTCGGCATCGCCATCACTTGCTCAGACAAAGGATTCTGATTGGAAGGATGAAGAGACGAGCAACCTATCTAGAAGTCCTCCTCTTCATCGAGAATCTGACAGTGAAGATAATTTTGATGATGATGGAAGAAAAGAAGTTTAAAAAACACACAGGTAGGATTTTCATTTGTATTATTATTATTATTATTATTATTATTACGAACATGTTTAACGTGCACAAAGTCACACGGATATGCAAATCTGTATGAAAATGTATGCTTGTGCATGTATATGCACGTCGACACTTGTGTAGCATTCTTAACCTTTCTGATATCATTGTCTATGGTTGATTTGTAGTTACTGTTGTTTGAAATTGCAGCTACATTGTATTACATTAACTTACTGATGTGCTGTTGTTGTGAAGGCTGTCGGAACAGACTGCTACAAGACAGAGTGAAACTGAAGAAACCAAGTGTACACACGATGATTTAGAGTCCACAAGAGGACCCAGAGCTTGGAAAAAGTGGATAGTATTTCAGCCGCCTGATATAGAGGACACAAGTCCAGCAAGCCAGGACTTAGATTCCAGTAACACAACTTCCTCAAAAGCCCAGTCAAGCTACAATGGCAGTCAAGCCAAGAACATCTGAACTGGTCAAGAGAAAGCTTCATCTCGTAAGTATTTTTGTACACTGTCTGACGCTAACCCAGTTTTATGAATAGCCTAACAGAGACATAGTTCTGTCTTTATATGTTGTCATTTATTTTTCTTAGTTGTATATTAGATGGACTTTTAGTAAGCCAGGCAATTTTGATAGTGTGATACTTTTGGTGTATATAACAGTGGCTTTTGATTTCATATTACACGATAGGTTATATTATAATTTGATTGTTTAATAATTGCAATTTTTGGGATGATGACAGGGGTCCATCTTATGTGAATTCCCTTTGAACTATAATTAATTTTTTTAAATTGAAATTGTATTGCTTCCTGTCGACGACTGACTTGTTAGCATCGATTTTGATGAATGTTATAGGCTGATAAAACTGTTGGTATCCACTTAACATTTTAATGACGAGAGTGTGCTAAAAGGAACTGGGAAACCAATGCAGCTCGTCGTTAAAATGTTAATCGTAGTTAGTTTCACATGTGTCTTTCTTGATTTCAGAATGATTTAAGTGGTCATTGGTTGCCTTGATTTTAGGATGATATGATTCTCGACATGCTTGTCCGCCACCTATACTGCTTGAACAGTCCAGGCACAATGGCAAGAAATATGACCTTCGTCGAGAAGAATTGCAGACCAATCGGGAGAAGGTTAGTGGAGATAAGTAACGTGTACTTTGGGTCAGTGTTAACCTGTTGTATGCCAGTTATTTTTAGCCCCATTCTGTTCCCAGCCAGATTTTGGGGTTTTTAGTCCATTTCACCAGAAATGTGACCAGAAAACAGATTTTCCCATCAGTGTAGGCCAGGTTAAGGGGAGAAGCTACCAGGAAATGTGAGAAGAATTTTGCTGTTGATTTTCTACTTGTGGCTCAAAAGCCAAGTTGTTCAGTTTAACCTCTGTGTGCTGATTTGAAAAAGTTACCATTTGTTGATAATCTAAGTAATGTGTGTACCCTCTTCCCAGATGAGCAGCTTGTCAGAGATGTGACTTGTAAAAGCTTACGTTATATGCCATAAACAGTAAAAAAGGATTAAAAAAATCGGTCACTTCGTGTCTAATTTACCAATTTTTCATTTTTTAAGCAGTTTTGTGAATGTTACAGAGAACTGGCCTCTGTGGTTTTGAAATTTTATTTGTACAATGTAAACTTTATGTTTTGTATAACTGTCTTGTTCATAAGTTGATGCTGTGCTTTTTGTCAGGAGGACTTTGTCAAAGAGGATTTTCCGGCCGGCAGTGATAATGATGACGGCTTATTCTTTGAGGATGATTCAATATCAGGTCAGAAACCAGCTTGGGTCGATGTCATGGAAGAAAGCATACAGAAAGAAGACACGGCAAAGGAGAGAAGAGATCAGACCAAAGACATTACCTGCAATCAATCAATCAAGCCTCTTTTCGCTGTAGAGAAGGAAAAAAAAGAAAAAAAGGAAGAAAAAAAAAAGAAAAAAAAAAAGAAAAAAGAAAGCAACTAATGGAATCAAGCTAAGAAGGAAGAATAAGGGAGCAGAAGAGAGAAAATCACAACTGCTGAGTTCAGCCGGTCTGATACGAAGACTATACCAAGTTTGCTCAGCGCGGAACCCTGTTTCCCTGATGATAGGTGGTCGGGGTCGAGGAAAGAGCGAATTCTACAGAAGTGGGCCAAGTGGGAGAGGTCCAGGCAGAGAAGATGTAGCACCAACTGGTGGTGGGGTGTTAGTTGAAAGGACAAACTCGAAATCTGAAAAGGAGTGTAAAAAGATGATTGGTCCAAGTGCAGAGAAAGATGTAAAACGAGAAAAACACGATCCTTGGTCCCAGCAGAAAGAAACGGAAACGAGGAGCATGTCAAACGTATGGCGTTCAACCGATGCCATGGACCCAGTCAATACAGGTTCGTTTAGTGTCTGGCATAACAGCAGTTGAGACACTAAAAAGGATGAGTCTCAGAATGTGGCATAATAAGAAAATGGAGTCTGTTGGTGATGAAAAACAGAATAACGCCTAGCGAGGCAGGAACACTAAACGGGATAAAGAGGCACAGGAGAATAGTTGGCCAGAGAGAACGACACATAAGTGATCAAGCCGTGCATTAACGAACCTACTGCGCTGCTTGCCGAACATCCCCAAGAGACCAGTTGAAAAGACTGAAAAATTGAACACCCTGTAGAGGAAGCTAAATATCTGGAAAAATCCAACAAGTGGTGTTACAAAAGAGAAATCTCAAAAAGAGTGGCAAAACAGCAAGATTGAACAGCCGTTAAGTCCGTTGTGCCAAGACAGGAGCCTGAGAATGTTTGGCTTAAGAGGAGTGCTGCAGAAATGAATTTGCAGAGAAGGAACGCGAACAGCCAGAACCTGCAAATTGGCCGTGATCATGACGATAACCCTCAGAGAGAGTACAACAGGAGCAACTCATGATACAAGCGGGCATGATTTGAAGAGACAGGACAATATGGACAACACGGGCAACAGAAGAAACGGAGACAACGACCGGCGGAAAAAGGATTCGCAGTTGCACCGGCGACAGTCGAGAGACAACACTTCGTCAGCTTGGCCCCAGCAGCAACGGCCTAGGTATGGTGGACGGTACGAAAGAGAGGGAATCCATTGGGACAGGAGCAGTGAACCACCAGGTTCAAACATCCAGGCGGAGTTGCATTCGGGTCGACAGATGCGTCGGTCCAGGGATGATCTCACAGATCCTAGTAAGAGGCGAGAGAAAACGGATGGAGGTGTCATGGAAAGGCTGAAACCCCAGGATGAGGGCAATGATGACAGAAGACATGGAAGACAGGGTGGTAAGAGGCCTCGAAACGAATACAGAAGCAACGGAGAAGCTAACGGCCGCCCTAGAAGAGATGCCCGACACTGGCAGGAATCCTCTCAGTCGGACGTGAATGCGGAGACGGGGATTCTAGAAGAAATTGAGGCCCTGGAATCGTGGGATCCTATCACCATTCTTCAGGTCACAGTGATCCTGTTCCACGAGGAAGAGGACAAGGAAGAGGAGGTATGTTGATCACGAGTTTTAATCGTACCCTGTAACGTTGAGTTGAAAGTAATATGAATAAATAATCTATATAAATAAAGCGAGAAGTCTGTGTGTCTGTCTCTCTGTCTGTTTGACCGGGCTTAACTTCTACAATTTTGCACCTTTTCACTCGAAACCTTCACTACTGTGTCGGCCTCGGCACCGGACATCCAGTGCAGGGGTTCGCGTACCCCTTTTGACCGCTAACATGGTGAAAATCCCCCAAAACTCTACCCAACCGACCGTCCCTCACGCTTCCACTGCAAAGCGGTTCTATTTATGGCGCCGGTATTCCCCAACGTCATTAATAATGCGCATAACGCTCTTCCACTGCCAAGCGGTTCTATTTATGGTGCGGGTATTCCCAACGTCATTAATAATGCGCATAACGGCGTTGTTTACTTTCCCACAAAATTTTATTTCCATCGATTCGAACTATATTCATCGTTTTACAGCAAAATTGTATGTTCAAAGACTCTGCTTTACTAAGGGCAGTGACGGCTAGATTTCTGTCGTTTTCTTTAACCCGCCAACGCCGGGTTCACCCTCTTCGACTGCGAAGCAGTCAGTCCACAGGAGAAGCAGTCTCCCCCTAAGGTCGCCAGACGCCACAAGGGCCTCCAAGACTGCAAATCAGTCGCCGCCACAGGGCTACTGCGAAGCAGTAAGTCCACGGGAGACTGCGAAACAGTCTTCCCGACTGCGAAACAGTCTTCCCGACTGCGAAGCAGTCGTCGCCAGAGGGCGACTGCGAAGCAGTCAGTCCACGGCAGAGGTCGCAAGATGCCAGAAGGCGTATACAAGACTGCGAAGCAGTCTCCGCTGTACGCCAGAAGGCGTACACAACACTGCGAAGCAGTGTCCCCCACAGGTCGCCTAAATTTCTTCTTTATTCGCTACACGCATTTAAACTTATACCTAAATTTGTTGCTTATTCGCTACAGGGATTGAAACTTATAACCCCGGGCAACGCCGGGTAAACCTGCTAGTTGTGAATAAGTAAGGGAGATCAGTGATGATATACTGGTGGAAGAATTACTTGCTTACTGAAATAGGCACCCTCCCAGCGGGATTAGTCCCTTCTGGGTGCCTGTTGCTCCCTATAAATTCTGAGAACCACTAGTGCATACTACTCTCATGTTCAATGTTATATTGATTATATAAATTTTTTTAAACAGTTACCTACTTTTATTTCTTTTCCTTGAACTGCCTCACCTGTACTATGTGCTGTTTCACTGCTATGATGCTGTTGTTGATGTTGTTGTTGGGAACAATAAACTGAAACTGAAACTGAATAACCATGCTGACGCGTCCAAAACAGCCAAACACAGCGTTGTGCATTTGTTAATTTAACAGAACCATGGTGTGGCTTTGTTATGATATGATAAGTAGGTTGCAGTTGCAGTGTGCCTTCTTTTAAAAATATGTTTGGAAAGTCGATTTTAGTCACTTTCAAATGTGAAAATAGGACAAGTGTGTTCTGAAAACATACTTATTGGTACTGAACAAAATTATAGATTTGTATAGACCTAGAGGAAATAGTGAAATAGCCGTTAAAACAATTCTTGGACTCTTTTATACAGACTTGTTTTCATTTGTAATAGGTAATCACCGTCGCGCTGAAGATGAGAAGAAGGTTCTGCGCTGGTGAACGGAGAGCCCGATCTTCCCTTTATAGCCACGTTGGCATATTGGACACGTCTCCAGCACACTCAAAACCAGACGCTCGACTTCGAAGTCTACACATCGCGTCTAGATCGGAAAGCCATGGAAGGTCGCTTTCGTTGTCCTTTGTCCATAGCACCTCCACCGTCGTTCATTGTGTGTTGCAAACATGCCGACTGCAAATCAGCGATCTCCGCTCACGATTGGCAGGACTGGAGGCGGCGAACTCGGACCTCCAGAGGCAGAGCAATCAGTTGGAAGACAAGAAGGATGGTAAAAGGCGCAGAGAGCCATTTCAAAGACGGTAGGTTTCTGATTTTTGCTTAACTATTGTAATTCCAGTTCTGAATGACATTTTACATCATATAAGCTAGCAGCGATTAGTTTTGCTCTTTAAGTGGCACTCTATAAATTTTCAAATACAATTAAAATTCTGCAGATGTGTTGTGTAAACAGTGCTCTGGTGTAGGGATGGAATCCAAGACTTTCATTCTGGAAACTCCTATAGTTAAAGTCTTGGTTTATCAGAACTGCCTTTTTCATTCTAGAACCTTGTGGTTAAAATCCTGGTGATTATTATTATCTGATGTGAGTGAAGATTGACAGAAGCAGGCCGTGTATGATGTAGCTAAGTGTAGAATAATAATGATCGAAAATCTCTATACAGGAATTGTGTTTGCCTGCTGCACAGCTCCTCCAGTTCCATGTTCACTGTTTCTTTCGTTGCATGTTACTATTTTGTCATAACGTGTAATAATAATAACCTTCATTATTTTTCTGTGTTTCGATAGGTGCCTTTGGTTGTTTCCTGGCCGCAAGTTTCCCGGTTGAGGAGGATGGGCGATGGGATCCGTGGCTCCGTATATTTTCGGGATTGTATTTAGGGTGTGGTCGATTTCTGTTTGTATTTAGGTGTTTTTATTGGTCTATAGTTTTTTGTAGTGTATTTGTCTTTTTTTTTATAAGTATTTAGATTTTTGTATTTGTGTTTAGTTTAGCGACAAAACAAACAACAAACCAAACAACAAACCACAATCTAACTAACAAAGTAAACTACAAAACAGACATGAAAGCTAACAACAAACGACAAAGTAACCATGTAGACAGCAAAGCAATCAAGACAAAATACTCAAAACCTACACCCCTGCTGAGCCTCTGGCGCGGATTAATCTCCCGTAAGCTCGTGAAGGCAGGGGGGCCCCTGGCGCGGCTGAGAAGCCCGTAAGCCCTTTGTGTAGTTTTTGTGTTTTTGTCTTGTTTGTTTTGTTGTTTATTTTGTTTATTTTGTTGTTTCTTGTTTACTTTCACGTTTGTTTTGTGCTTTACTTTGTTGTTATTTCGTCCTTTGTTCTTTGCTTTCTTGTTTCTTTTCTCGTTAAACTAAATGCAAATGCAAAATCTAAATGCTTTGTAGTGTTAGTTTGTTTTTATTTTGTCGTGTGTTTGTTTTTTTTTTGGTGTCATGTGCTCTTTATTTTGTTTATTTTGTCGTGGGTTCTTGGTTTTGGTGTTTTTTGGTCTTTTGTTGTAACGAGCCAAGGGATTAGAGGAGGATCATAGACGAGTATAAGAGAAGGGAAGAGTTAGTGTGGAATCATATCCAAAATCATCAAGAAAAGACAACCGCAAGAGTAAAACCGCAACTCAGAACTAAATGAGACCGAGACGCTGGCACAAAAGTTCTTAATATGCCTGTGAAGCAACGTTCTTATACTTAGAAAGTAATCAGTTAACGTTATATATAAAGGCAGACTGAATTCTATTTTGTCGAGACGTTGAAATGTTTTCATTCATTGTGGACAAAAAACTGAAACGAAAAGCAGTTATTCATTTATTTATCCACTTATTCCTCTATCCATCCAGTCATTCATCCATCTACCTATTTATCCCTTCACTACATTCGTTCAATCATTCGTTCATTCTTTTATTAAACTATCGATTCGTCTTTCCTTTCTTCTGTCCCTTCGTTAACTCATTCATTCAAGAAACACCAAGAAACATTGGAAACACTAAGAAACACCAAGAAGCATTGGGAAACACCAAGAAGCATTGGGAAACACCAAGAAACATTGGGAAACACCAAGAAACATTAAGGAGTATTGGGAAACACCAAGACACTCCCTCCAGTGTTCCGCACATTTTCGGTTCTTCCATCATTGCAACCCGTCCTCCATCATCCTCTTCATGCTACTCTATCACCCCTCGGGCTTTCCACTCAAAACTGAAGTCTCGCCTTAACACTCATCCGATCCTCCGCCTTTCAATTCTTACCCTAAATGACACCCGCCTAAACAGCTGCTCTGTCTCTTCTCGACCTGCCCCTATGGAACCGGACTCTGGACTTCTCTTTGGAAAACCCTTCCGATTTGACGCAACGCTCGTGAATAGGCTGGTGCCCTGCGCTTGGCCTTCGAGTGACGCTTTAGAAGTTTGGAGATTACGATTACCAATATATAGGAAATGTCAACAAGAAACAACTGGCCAACCGGAATTAGGGGTCATCCATAAAGGACATCCGCAAAATATGACCCACTTTGGGCCCCTCCCGTTCCCTTGTCCGCATATGATCTTACCCCTCCCTCCCCTTGCGGACGTCCGCACACCTAAGCCAATCTTTTATGTCATTATTTTTACAATTATTCCACAGTTCCTGTGCACGTTTAAGTGACAGTTCAGGTTTCATATCGCAGGATGTGCAGTAATAAAAGCCTCTAAAGACGCAGTAGCCTAAAGATTAAGCTTATACCATGCATGAGGTTTTAGGAAATCACTTCACTGACCTTTTCGTAGGGAAGGTTGAAACAAGGTGACGTTTAAAAACCTATCAAATTTAAAATTTTAGGTGCGGACGTCCGCACTGGTCATAATCCTCCCTCCCCCCCCTTGTCCGCATTTGTCCGCATTTCGATGACCCCTCCCACTACGTTTGGCCTTAAAATACAAATATAAAGCATTTTAAGTCAATTTTCTATAAAGCATTGATGGTAGAGAGGTGGGCGGCAGTCAACCATCTCCGCTTAAACCATCGTAAGACACAAGAGATGGTGGTTACTCGGCGCCGAAATGTAGAACTGCCACCGTTAATAGAAGGAGTTCAGCGGGTAAAACCAATGAAGATTTTGGGAGTGATCATGTGCAAGGTGCGACCGTACGTACGGTACGTACGTTATTTTTTTCTATAACGTACGTACGGTACGCAGGGACGTATCTAGCGTTGGGCTTGGGGGGGCTTAAGCCCCCCCAAACGAAGTTGAAGCCCCCCCAAACAAGTCAAGCCGTTGTATGCTTACGGCTAAAATTCGTATGAACACTGTATAAATGTTGCCATGTTCAAGGCTTAAGCCCCCCCAAACGAAAAGTCCTAGTTACGTGCCTGACGGTACGCGTACGTTATTATGCCGTACGTTACCGTACGTTCAGATCAGTTCATGACGAAAACAAAATACATGACATTATGCACAAGAAAAGTCAATAGGTCTTATAGTTTTGATTTACGGTCGTAACCAATTTTAACCATTAGCCTACATCAGGCTGTTCAACGATCTGTACTTTAAAACTTTTAAATTCCAAATTGTTGGTATTCTATCTAATGCAGCGTTTCCCAAACTGTGGGTCGCGACCCACTGGTGGGTCGCGAGCCGATTTTTGGTGGGTCGCGAAAAGTTTTTGAAATGTGATTTTTGTTTACTTATAACTCGAGAACTGGCAGTAGGAGGTTCGTCCAGCTGCAGCGAGAAACTGGCACGAACTCACCGTCATAACTCCACTAATGTACGCACACATATCCACAGACTTTCACCCCCAGCTGCAGAATGACCGCTAGCATCAGCTAATTTTACAGCTTCGTACGTCTGTGCACAGCAACTGTACAAACACGTAGGCCTGATAGGCCTAAGCCCTGTGGTCAGCGCGTAGCCTGGGGTAGACTAAAGTCACGGCCGTTGAAATAGCGCTTATTTGAAAAGCTGTGCGAGGAATTAGGGAGTGTCCATAAATCACTTCTCCTGCATGCACACTCACCTCTTGCTATCTCTCCACAGGTCTTCCGTTCAAAACAGAAAACACTGCTCTTTCACAAATCCTATCCGGATTCACTTTCTTCCCCTTACCTCCCTCGCCGTTTCAACCCCAAACACCACCCTCCTTAGCCGTCTGACTGTCTGTCTGATTGACCCTTTGGATTTTGATCTGGAACCGATTTCACCCACCCACCCCTGCCTACCGATTGTGATTTTATTGAGCGCCTGTGAATAAGCTGGTTCCCGCGACTTCGCTTTTGTGGGCGCTGTAGAAATTTCGAGAGTATACGATTACGATTAGGGGCCAACGTTGGCTGTCGAGGGGGAAGTGCTAACAAGACTTGTAGAACTTCGCGAAGAAGTCGCCGTGTTTCTGGACGAAAAGCGATTTAGCGAAATCGTTGCGTGACAACGAATTTGTTCTGAAGCTTAATTAGGAATTTGGCAGACATAGTCCTATTTTCGTTAACGAACTGAATTTGTATTGACACGAAACGGAAGGAGCCGATGTATTTGCAGTTCACGACAAAGTTCAAAGTTTCATCAAAAAACTTGGTTTGTGGAGGAAGAACATTGAAAACCGCAAGTAGGCCCTGTGGCTGTTTTGAAACAGTTGAAGCCTTCATAATCGAAAATGATGCGAAACTAACTGATGGCATAGGCCTATAATCACCGAGAACTCTGCCCATTTGCACGCGTTGAAAGAGAATTTTGATTGTTACTTCCTTGAAGAAATGAAAAACTGTGAGCGGAAGAACTGGATTGTGAATCCGTTTCAGCACAGAATAAATAAAGCTTTATCTATTCTGTGGTTTCAGGGCGACATAACCATGCACTGGGATATCGACAAAGGCCCACAAAGAACTTATCGATCTGTCCGAATACACATAGTTAAAACTGAATTTTAACCGCAGGAAACTGGTGGTGGATCGCGATAGATTGTCGTTCTAAAAAATTGGGTCGCGGTACTAAAAAGTTTGGGAAACGCTGATCTAATGTATAATGTGAAGATAATTAAGATTTTACGGCACACTTTATAGGATGGTCAGTGCCAGTGGTCATTTTATTGGTAGTACTAAATTTCGGTACCGTTCGTAATTAACTAGGCCTGGGTACGGGGAGATTAATACTGTAGGGCTAAACTGATCATTTTTGACGTACGCGTACGTTATAAGACTAGGCTTAGGCCTATAGTAATATCGAGGCTCTTTGTGAATGATAAGATAAATTTGTGGCATTTTTAACGTACGCGTACGGTAGGCCTACGCGTACGTTATTTTTTTCGATAACGTACGTACGGTACGCGTAGGCCTACGTTATTCCGGTAGGTAACGTACGGTCGCACTATGATCATGTGTGACGATCTCCGAGCAGTCGACCACGTAGACGCGGTTCTGGTCTCGTGCAGTGGATCCATGCACGCTCTGCGGATCTTAAAATCGCACGGCCTTCAACAAGACGCCTTGGTCGCCGTTGCAACAACAGTCTCACGAATGTTGTATGCAGCACTTGCTTTGTGTAGGCCCTGTAGGGAATGTAATCCCGGAGCATTCTGTCAATCCCGGGATTACGGGATTAGAAATTAATCAATCCCGGGATTATACTTAATGCAATAAAAAAATTTCCCGCCTGTAGCATAAATGTATAGGCCCTATTTAATACTATAGGCCTAACGTTGTTGTGTATTAAAGATAGGTCTATAATGGTATTAAGGACGTTGTGGCGATGTGTTATAAACTTGCAACGTAAAATGAAAAGTTTAAACGTTCGTTAGGAGTTATTTACGATAAAATTATCGCAAGAAGCGTGAAGTGTCAAAAGTAGAATCTCCCACTAATGATGACTCAGAGCATAGGCAGAGGCACTTGACAGCATTTGGGTTCGGTTGATACTTGATCAAGGTTTCTCCATTAACAGGTTGGCCCACTAGCTTGTATTCGGAGGCTCATTAACTCGGGGTGGGGTGTTTCTGAGTGGAAAGATCTTGATACTTGATAGCAATCCCACGGCCGGGAATGAGGTATCAGAACGACAGGTGATCAGCGCAGCACCGCTGCGGGAAGACCCAAGCAGTAGCAGCCTAGCAGTCTCGCCCAGCAGTAGCAGCCGTACTGCAGCAGGGTGCACAGCAGCCTGCAGCACCCTGATATTAAAGTAGCCAGCAGGGGCGTCTACACCAGGGGTTCTCAAACGGTGGTACGCGTACCCCTACGGGTACGCGATGTACCGGTAAGGGGTACGCGAAAAAAATTGAAAAAAGAAATTTTCTAGGAGTTTATTCCCATGTTTCTTTGACTAGCTATTGACTATTGAAGTCACTATTCTACGTCCACCATACGCTTCTTTTTCTTTAAATTTTATAAAAGTTTACGCCCATCTTTCTTTGATTAACTATTCTACGTAAGTCATGCGCTTCCTTTTCTTAAAAGTTTAAATTTTTTATGAGTTAATGCCCATCTTTCTTTGATTAGCTATTCCATGTCTATGATATATTTTTAATGTTGAAACGTCAAGCCGCGTCATTTTTTCACCACAAATAATTATTATGCAAGTAGGCCTTACTACAATACTGCATAGTAGCATTATTATTAATTTTAAAACCAACAATGGATAAATGGTTGAAAAAACAACCGCTAAAAAGAAGAGGCTGTCAACGCAACCGTTAGCACTGAATCTACCGAGACTGACACTCCAGACGCCAGAGTAGACCCTAACGAAGCCGACGGCACTGGTACGCAGCATAAGATTAGACGGTATGACGAGAGCTATTAACCTTTGGATTTACGTGGTGTGGTGATGAAAATGAACCGAAACCTCAATGTGTCATCTGCTGTGAAAAACTCAAATAATTCAATGAAACCTTTTCTACTTCAGCGACATTTCAATACAAAACATTCACTTCTTCAAGGTAAACCACTCGAACTTTTTAAACGAAGAAAAATGGAAATACTACAAAGTAAGAAAAGTTTAAAGTCGGTTACTGCAGCTAGCTCACAAGCATTAGAAGCATCTTATTTGGTCAGTTTTCGAATAACTCAAACAGGCAACTGCACACGATTGGGGTGAGTCTAATATTACCTGCTGCCAAAGATATTGTGACTTGTCTGCTGGGATAAAATGCTGCAAAAAAACTGGACATTGTTCCTTTGTCGAATAGCACTGTTTCCCGACGCATTCAAGATTTAACTTCTAAGTAAATGTGTCTACCTATGCCATGGTCCTTCCGACTCCTTCGCTAAATGCAAGGGCACTTCGCGCTCGCCTGTTGTCTCTGATCAGACGGTACCTATGCTGGGGGTACGCCAACACTCGATTTTTTTACCTGGGGGTACAATAAAAATAAAGTTTGAGAACCTCTGGTCTACACCATAGAAACCTTGGAGCAAATGCTGCATCCAAGACATAGGGGATCTGTCAGTGTGTGTGACACCATCTTAGGGGGAAAGGAACAGGGAGGGGGAAGAATAGGGGAAAAGGGACTTTGCTCCAATGACTTGGGGGGGTAGACGCCTCTGGCAGGCAGAGTCAGTCTGTAGTCTGTACTAGGGCTCGTAGGCCTACCCGTCGTTGCTGTTTATCTTCCGTAATTAGTGTCCGTTGCCCAAGCCTCAAGGAAGAATCATACAGTGGATTAAGCAATTTTAATTTTAAAAAATCCCTATTTTTTGTAATCCCGGAAATACGGGATTCCACGTTTGTCAATCCCGGGTTTACGGGATTTAATAAGGTTCCGGGATCCCGGGATTCGGGATCCCGGGATTACATTCCCTAGCTTGGTGGGGTAGAACTTCTGCAGAAGACCAGTCTTGTTGTCAAGACCTCAAACCTCAAGACCAAGTTCAAGACCTTGAAGCTCAAGACCAAGACTTTGAACCTCAAGACCAAGACCAAGACCTTGAACCTCAAGACCAAGACCAAGACCTTGAACCTCAAGACCAAGACCAAGACCAAGACTTTGAAACTGAAGACCAAAACCGAGAAAAATACCCAAAAAATCACAACCATATCCAGACTTCTATTCCTTACTAAAAAATTGTCAAGTTGGACTACTCGCTATTTTAATTAAAACATGAATCTTTTATTTTATTCAAACAAAACAACTCTAAATGCAGACTGCAGAAAATTCCGAATTCGTATTTACAAAAGTCCTTCATGCGAAATGTTATTCCAAATGCCTGTTGCATTTTATAAAAACCAATTCGCTCAGAATGTTCTACAGTGCTGAATTCACTGGCACACAGAGCAGTTTTTCAAGTACCGGATGTAAATGTACAAATTGTGAGTCTGTTTTGAAATCATTCCATGGTAAATAACCGGAAGTCAAAATAAATGTCCAAAGCAACAGTAAAGCCTCACTCACACCGTGTAACTACTAAAAAAAACTGCCTTAACATATGTTGACATAATTAATCGATGACCCCATAGGGACCAGGCGTACTAACTAAAATTAACTAAAATAAAAGTCCAGTAACTATAATTGTAACTATAACTAAAAAATAATACGAACTATAACTGTAACTATAACTAAAATGAAAAACCATTAACTATAACTGTAACTATAACTAAAATAAAATCTGTAAGGAGAATCACACTGCTCCAAAGGACGATACTAATTTTATTTCTAGGGTTCTGTATGATGCCTTAAAGTAGAATCCAGTTTCTCTATTTAACTCATTTCTATTTACAGTCATGATTGCAAGCGACTCTTGATTCTATTATTTTAAACTCCTGTTTTGTACTATGTTGCGGTGTGACAACGTGTGGAGTTAATAAACGAGTAATAATAATAATAATAATAATAATAATAGTAATCGCGGAATAATGATGCAACTGTAGGCCTACTGCAAATATACTATCAGCTAGGCCCTAGGCCTAGATATGAATGCTCACTATATATATTGACCAGTGCGCGATTTAGGCATAAGCCAAAAAGGTATAGCTTAGGGCAGTGCTTTTTTTCTAGAAAAAAAGGTTCCGGAACGGAACAATGGGTTCCGGAACGCAACAATTATGGGCGCGCTAAAATCACGAGAAAAACGGGATTGGAGGTTGGGAGGGGTCTCAATAACCACTGAAAACAGTTCAGAAACACTGACATTAAATTAAAATAACTAAATTATTGTTTTTATTATTAAAGTAAATAAATTATTTTTTAGTAGCTGAAAAAGGTGCCGGAACGCCGTTCCGGCGCGTTCCGGCTGAAAAAAAGCCCTGGCTTAGGGCCTCACAATCCGCAGAGGTCTCGCAAAATTAAGAATTTTTTGCGGGGGGATTTTTTAATCATAAATATGTCATCCGTAAGTGCATTCATTTGGAAATAATTGAAATTTTTTACTTTAAATGCCTTGCTATTAAATAATTAGGCCTAAAAGGCATATGCATGTATGTTTCCAAGTTTTGTCAGAACTTCTGGTGTAGTTTTTTAACAAGGGGCCTCCACGCTTTATATAGCTTAGGGCTTGACCAAATCTAAATCTGGCACTGGATTGCTACATTTGTCAGCGCTCGTGAATAGGCTGGTGCCCTGCGCTTGGCCTTCGAGTGGCACTTTAGAAGTTTGGAGATTACGATTGCATTTGTAAGTAAACCTTCCTCTCCATCTCATTTGCAGCCTGATCATAGTTTTAATTAATTTAAGCTAATTACCACTGAGAAGATGGCTAGAGACGATTGAGATGATTGTGCTTAATATGGTTATTACGACGATTATACAATAGCGGCCTTCATATGCATTCACTTCCAGCCCATCCCCACAGGCAAAAGAGTTTTGAATGTTGATAAAAAAAAGTAGTATCCCTAACCATAAGAACATCTTGAGGGAGGCTATGTCTGGTAGATGACTCAATGACTCGAAAAGTAGGATTCTGCTTCATTGCTGGAGTCGGGAGCACCTCTGAGAAGCTCCCTTGAAGAGGTGCTATATAAATACTCGAATGAATGAATGAATGAAAAGAATATGAATTTTGAATTCAGCTAAAATGTGTTCTTGTTTTTGTTGTGCGTCACAGAGAACTTTGTTTTTCAAACCAAAATTGTAATGTTGCATTTTATATTAGATTACCCAGCGACTGATTGTCAGTCTGCTGAACAATCAGAAATATGTGATGTGCGTTAAGCCAGAAATCCTTCTGTCAGAAGCATTCAAGTTTGCCACTGCTCACAAGGGTCTTGATCCACAAAGCTACAAGCTGTGTCACCCGTCAAATCCTGACTTGATCCTCAACGTGGATAGTCCGTTAAATGTCTACGGCATTTCAGAGATCATTGTATCTTGTAAGTTAAATCCAGTTTTCATTGTGATATTTTGTGATCACTAAATAATGGTAGCTAAACACTTAGAAAGGTCTCATGAGACTTTTTACAATTATTATTAATTTTTTAATGTATGAATGAGTAAGTAATGTATATAGGCAGGGTTTAGGAAATCTCGTGGAACTCGAGACCATATAGCCAACATGAGGTGGATAATGGAGAGACAAAGGGAGTATGGACAGGAGGTTCACATCTGTTTCATTGACTATAGCAAGGCATTCGACTGCATTAATCATGATTTAATGAGGAAAACCCTGCTTGAAATGGGAATTCCGAAACACCTGATAATGTTACTAAAGGGTTTATATGAAGACCAGATAGCGGTGATAAGAACAGAATACGGAGACACTGACAATTTCAGAATCAAGAAAGGAGTGAGGCAGGGATGCATCTTGTCTCCATTCCTGTTTAGTCTATATGCTGAAAGAATAATGAGAAAGGCAGAACTGGAGGGGGCAATTGAGGGAGTAAAAATCGCTGGAAAGACACTGAATAACCTTAGATACGCGGATGACACAACATTAATGGCAAAAAGAAAAGAGGATCTGGCAGAACTGATAAGAAGGGTCAGGAGAGAAAGTGAAAAAGCTGGTTTATACTTCAACATAAAGAAGACAAAGGTCATGACAACAGCAGATTGGGATAGTTTTGAGATAGACGGAGAGGAAATAGAGGTGGTAGAAAGCTTCACATTCCTAGGATCACTGGTTGGAAAGGAGGGAAAGTGTGATCCAGAAATAAAACGAAGGATTGCTATAGGGAAAGCTGCAATGACTGGACTGGAAAAGATATGGAAAGACAAACATGTGAGCATAGAAACCAAAAAAAAAGGCTCGTGAGAGCACTAATCTTTCCTACGGTACTGTACGGTTGTGAGACGTGGACAATGACAAAGAACATGGAAAATAAGGTTAACGCTTGTGAAATGTGGATATGGAGGAAGATGCTGAGAATATCTTGGACTGAGAAAAGAACGAATGAATCAATACGAGAGGAGATTGGAGTTGAGAATGAAGAGTCGTTAAAACAAACTGCGACCAGAATGAAGCTAAGGTTCTTTGGACATGTTATGCGATCTGATGGTCTGGAGAAGGAAATGACGCTGGCGTGCGGTGAGGGGAGGAGAAGACTGGGTCGCCCAAGGAGGAGATGGATGGATGAGATACAAGATGTAACTGGCATGAATTTGGCGGAATTGAGAGACTTGTCATCGAATAGGAGACGGTGGAGTGTGTTCACCAGGACGATCGCTAGAGCTCCACGAGCTGACAGCACAAGGTGACAAGGTGATGAATGAGTAAGTAATGTATATAGCATGCGCAAATAAGATACCTCTTACTTACAATTTTCAAGTTATTCCAAGACCGCAAACTTGAGTAAACTGTCAGTGCTAAATTTAGAAGTAGAGGTGTCTGAGGAAACATATCAGGTACATTGCAATGCCTTACAAGTTGTTTTTAGCGTGTTTTAGATTAGGCCTGCCCGGTAGCTTGACTTTTTGCATGCCATTGGCACCAAATTGCCACAACAATGAGCTCCCTATAGCTGTTTGTGCTGTTCATGACCACAGTGGGGAGGCAATAAGTGTTATTGGCTTTGAAGGTTGGAACATGAAGCAAATTCAAACATCTGTAACTAACAAAAAGAGTGTATAGAAGGCTGTTTATAATGGAAAGATACCTGAGCAGTAATGAAAGTATGCTCATGCAAGTACAACTGGGATGCAGATATATTTTTTTACCGAGAACCAGTTACACTGGGTGGTAACAGTAGTGGCAGTTTAGACTGGAAAGAGATTGAAGGCAGCATGTCATAGTTGGCTAAGGGGAATTCTGCATGCCTAAGAAGCGAAACTTCTCGTTAGAAATGATGAACAATGGCTTAAAGTGTTGGACAGCAAAGAAAGGCTCATAAATATTTTTACAGTGTTGGCAGGAAAAGTTTGATGGTTAAAAGTGTTGTCAGATAATTTCAGTGAAATGAGTTACAAGCCTACTGAATTACAGGGACGTATCTAGCATTGGGCTTGGGGGGGCTTAAGCCTCCCCAAACGAAGTTGAAGCCCCCCAAACAAGTCAAGCCGTTGTATGCTTACGGCTAAAATTCGTATGAACACTGTATAAATGTTGCCATGTTCAAGGCTTAAGCCCCCCAAACGAAAAAGGCTAGTTACGTGCCTGCTGAATTAAACCCCCATCAAATTTTCAGATCTTAACTTGTATCTCGTATCATGATTTTGATTGCACTTTATGATGATGGTTTCATCTACATTCTGTTTTCAGCTCATTGTAACTTCAATCAATCAATCAATCAATCAAAGATCTTTATTGTTACCAAGTGACAATTATGACAGAGTACAGTAAATGTATAACAGCATAGAGCTGCAAACTTAGAAAGGATTAGTGAGAAATGTATGCAATGTCTCAATGTGGTTGTCTGATTACATATATTTAAGATGCTTACACCATCAAACTTCAAATCCTCTGTCCATGACCAGGCTGCTAATACAAGTTTGATTCACTTTAAGACCTGAACTTTTGTTTTAGTGAAAGGCGACTTTTGTGACTGGAACAGCAGCCGAACATAGATGCATCTTCTGAAAATAAAGTGTTAGTATATTTTTTCCTTCGTGGTAATCCTAACAGTATTGTAACTATAGTTGTAACGGAATATTTGTAAAGCATGTCTCAGAGGCACTGCACAAATGAATAATGCCCAGTGATTAAGTAAACTGATGTGATCATACACAATACAAAAAAACAAAGAAATTGGAATTGCATGTCCGTTGCATACAATTTTAAATAAATGGTGCTTATGAAACACAGCCATGCAAACCGGTTATAAGTAATGTAAGTGTATTGCAGATGTATTCTTCTAATAAATTAATTAGAGATTTCTTTGGAAAACAAATCCTTTGTGGATATCACTTTTCAGGACCCTTAATATTTTTGGGAACTCGTAACACCATGGTGAATGAAATTAACACTTTAACGATGAGCTGCATGGTAACCCAGTTGCTCTTAGCACTCTCTCATCGTTAAAAGGTTAAAGGGTGGAATTGTTTTTGAGAAGACATTCAGGAGACATTAAGAAGGGAGTTGGGAGAATCAAATGATGGTAGAGGCAATTTGTTGGAGTTAACTTGTAAATGGCTTCGTCCCGGACATCAGATGAGGCAAAATCGGAGAAGACGTCGCCGTATGTTTCTTTGTAAATGGATGACCACTGTCCTTGAAACTGTTTGAGGACGAGAACTTCTGGTGCGTGGCTAAACATTATACATACTCCAAAAGTGGCAGCCAATACTCGTTCCATGCCCATGAATGAATGACACAGGCACCTGATAGTTGGCCAGTGTTAGTGTTGGACCAAGCTTTCCAGACCCCATCTCGTAGTTCTTTGTCCACAGCTTTGGCCTCAGCTTCGCCAGTCCTGCAGGTATCTTTGGAATTGACAACAATCGTCGAAAATCAGAATGGGCAGCCTATCCACTTTCTCTTTCTTTGTCAAATCAAACATCAGCTTGCTGTCCCAGTAGACTGTCAGATTTGAATGATTCTATAATGCCAGCAGCTGCTGCTTTTTTATTTCTTCGACGTAAACGCTGAACGGTTAACCTGTCAAGTGCAAACGCTTCAGGTCTTGTCCAAGAGCCCTAGATGCTTCAAAGACAATCACCATGGCAGCCCGGTCTCTCAGTCCAAGCAAGCACAGCTGCCAGTTCTGGTTATAGAACACTTTGGCGTCCTCGTTTATGAGCATGAGTATTGAGTACTGTCGTTTATGTGACAGTACTCATGCTGGAATGTGGATTCTGATCTTCCGATTCAGACTGACTTTCTTCTGAGTAGGTGCTGCTCGTCAGCATAACTTTATCTAACAGGGCTTCTTTCTCAAGTTGGAATTGCCGTAACCTCTTTTTCAACATCTCCTCTTTCTTCTACTTCTGCTCTTGTTGGAGCACCATCTTCTTGTCGACTTCTGTCGTGCAGCGTAGTCTTCCATTGTGATTTGAGGAAGAGCTTGTCTGCTTGATTCTTGGCGAGCTCCACGGTGTTAGCATGCACTATAACAAACAGTTCCTCGATCATGTCTAAAAGCATAGCTTCTTTGGCTTTTGAGTCTGGTACTGACGACTCTTGTTAGTCTTCAACCCCTTCCAACCGTAGTTTTTTTTTATCGAGGGTTAGCGGTGTTTGGTTGGTAAGGAACATTTTTTTAAAAAGAAACATTCAGATGCTGAAGTTTATGCTAGTTGACACCTCTAAAAACAGATCTATCTGCTTCGAAGTTTACACAAAATGGTTTTACTGAAATGAAACCATTTGAAAGGTTGAGAGTTACAAATTTTGAAAATGAAATATAAATGCCACCCTAATATACAGAGATACATTTGTACAGTTTACAATTGATAAAAATATGCCCGTGTGCATCTGACTATTCAATATGCAATATTTTTCATAAGTGTTGCTAAGCAGACCTTCTTAAAGCTAAGTCTGACACATTGCATGAGTTTTATGCCATGGAATGGTGTAACTGTATTTTGCATGGCATAGCTCTGTATTTCTGTTCAATCCTTTTTCAGATATGCGATGAGAGTAGCACAACTCAAGAACTACTGGAAGAAACTCTGAAGATGAGAAGCGAAGTCCTCCAGAGGCAACACAACTCTACAAGTACTGGTAGAAACCCTGTGAAGACGAGAAGCGGAGTCGGAGGCAACACTGCTTCAAAACTACTGGAAGAATGGGCCTGAGCACCCTTACCCTGGACCAAAGGGACATGCCAGTCCATATCCTGGACCATATGGATCTGACCAGCAACACCCAGAAGCTAAAGAACTCATCCAACACCATAGCCCTACTGAATTCCAGCAACATCTGCTCAGATCTTAAAGCATACAACGCAAAGCAGACGAACACAGAACCTCTGCCGCTGACAATCATATGAAGGTTTCTTTAGAAGGTCCAGCCATCGTCATGAACAGAACCGAAAAAAAAATAGACTGGGATCTTTCAGATCTGCTCAGATCTGAAAGCATACGACGCAAAGCAGACGAACACAGAACCTCCGCCGCCGAGTCGTGCTTCAAAAGATGAGCTTGAGGAGGATAGGCGTTAGTGAAGGTCCAGCCATCGTCATGAACAGAACCGAAAAAAAAATAGACTGGGATCTTTCAGATCTGCTCAGATCTGAAAGCATACGACGCAAAGCAGATGAACACAGAACCTCCGCCGCCGAGTCGTGCTTCAAAAGATGAGCTTGAGGAGGATAGGCGTTAGGATGTTTACTCGTGGCTCCATGTTGTAGGGATTGTGTTTAGGGTCTGGTGTGTGTAGGGTGTGGTGTTTGTAGGGTCTGGTGTGTGTAGGGTCTGGTGTTTGTAGGGTGTGGTTGTGTAGGGTCTGGTGTGTGTAGGGTCTGGTGTTTGTAGGGTGTGGTTGTGTAGGGTCTGGTGTGTGTAGGGTGTAGTAGTGTTCGATTTGTGTTTGGTTTTAGTTCTTTTTATTTGTCTTTAGTTTTTTGTAGTGTGTTTGTATATTTTTTTATAAGTATTTAGATTTTGTATTTGTGTTTGGTTTAGTGACAAAATAAAAAAGTAACAACTCAAACAATAAATGACAAAGTAAACGCAAAAGTAAATGACTGAATGGATGCGTGAGCAAATAACAAAGTGACAAAATAGACAACAAAATAATCAAGACAAAATAATCAAAAACTACACCCCTGCTGAGCCTCTGGCGCGGATTAATCTCCCGTAAGCTCGTGAAGGCAGGGGGCCCCTGGCGCGGATGAGAATCCCGTAAGCCCTTTGTGTAGTTTTTGTGTTTTTGTCTTGTTTGTTTTGTTGTTTGTTTTGTTGCTGTGTTGTTTGCTTTCGTGTCTGTTTTGTTGTTTGCCTTTATGTTTACTTTGTTGTTTGTTGTTTTGAGTTGTTGCTTGTTTTGTTGCTAAACTGAATGCAAATGCAAAAATCTAAATGCTTTGTAGTGTTAGTTTGTTTTTATTTGTCGTGTGTTTGTTTTTTTTTTTGGTGTCACGTGCTGTTTATTTGGTCGTGGGTTGTTTATTGGTCGTTTGTTGAGGTTCAAGGTCTTGGCAAGGGATTAGAAGGAGGCGCATAGAAGAGTAGGTCAGGCTAAATGAGACACGCTGACTCAGAAGTTCTTAGTTATGAAAATGCAGACTGAAGTCTACTTTGTCGAGACGTTAACGGAGGCTGGCGAAAACAGAATGAGTTATATTCATCTAATAAAGATTGTGCAAATGTTTCCATTCTTGGTGTACAACAGACTGAAACGAAAAGCAGTTATTCATTTTTTTATCCACTTAGGGGCCATCCATACATTACGTACGCAAGGAGGGGAGAAGGGCATCCACCCACCAAATCAAATCCACTCGAGGAATAGGCATCACATCGATATTTTTGTTAAACGGCAATGCAGTATGTTAAAGCATTAGATGTTATCTAAATTGAAATTTTTGTAACGCCTTTCACTACTCCATCTGTGGCAGCTATTTCAATTTTCTTACTTATTATCAATGGACTTATATCAATGGTAGCAAAGAGGGCATGCGGCCATATTATTTGTTTAAGGGGGAGGGTGGCATCCCTGAGGGGAGGGGTGGTCGGATTTAGGTGATTTTGCGTACTGGTGCATATGGCAAGGGGGTCTCAATCAAAATGTGCGTACACAAATTTCTAATTATGACGTCCACATAGCCTTTATAACTCTGTATTGTCCTATAGTCTTTTTAAAACACATTTTAGCTAGAAAATATGATGTTAACAAAAATATTAGTAGCCTACTGTAAAATAAATGTTTTATAGATGACTTTAGCTAATTAACTTTTGCAAGGGGTAGAGAAGCTTAGTTGTACGTATACATGGGGGAGGGATATGAAATTTTTTTTGCATACGCAATATATGGATGGCCCCAACACAGCTACTATACAATTACGCTAAGCATCAAGAACTTAAACTCGAGTGTTTTTGTATAGTTTATCAGTGCAGTTCTGCCCAAACCTGGCTATACCACCAATTCCCATCATTTTAGACAGTTCAGCTGAAGTAAGCGAGAAAAATGTAGGCCTTCATAAACAGCACGCTGAATCGCCCCACACGCAGACCATTTAATGCGTCATGTTCTCCAAAGTGTGGTAAAGCAGTTGGAATTAGTAAAGAATATACTCACTTATTTACTAATAACCATAATCAACCACAAGGATTTTATATTGTAAAATAGGTCCTCAAGTCAACCGTTGTGCATGCATATGAATTCAATTCATGCATCAGGGTGACAAATGTATTGTGGTAACCTGATGCAGGCGATCAGCAACGTTTGCAATACATTCTGAACATAATCAGAGGTCTATTCTGGGTCACACACAGATCATGCACAAGGCAAGTTAATTTTTGGAAACTGCCCACGTGTAATAACTGGGTTTTCCCAGGATTTAGCCAAAGGTGGTTGGTCGACAACCATGCACCAAACACCTCCAATGTCTGAAGCTTTCTTTGCTTCGCCACGGAGGTAGCCGCTACAGCTGGGCCATGAACATACACCAATGGGTCATCAACATACTGATGAGCCGCAACCCAAAAGAAGACTACATCAGCAGTGTAAAAGATACAAAGTAAGGCCCACGGATAGAACCTCTGAAGAAGCAGACAAGGAATGCAGCCTAGTCTAATGCCTCAATACCAGCAATGACTTGAACGACTCGCATACAGAATACAGCAGTAGAGTTTACCACAGTACATTAACAGAACAGACCGCTTGGAGACACCAAATTGCAGAATTTACTCAAGGTGCCGACTTTATTATGTCAACTCTAAATAGTCACTGCTGTAACCAGTTTCGAGACAGACAGTTATAATCAGCAATAGGAACAAAGGTCCACTAAAGGATCTACCAAGATCAGTTCAATTTCAATCAAGGTATCACTAATAACGAAACAGGAACCAAGCTATATACAGGAATAAGCCTCATATTTAATCATCAGCATAAACAAAAGCCACCTGAAATCTTATTCCAAACAGCATAATAAATTAAATCAAATTCCTGAGAACAATCACACGGTATAAACATTCCTTCTCAAGCAAGTTATGGACAAAACGCAATAATTCCAGAACTTTAACAACGGATCAGCGATCACCCACTCTCATTTGCCAGCTCAGAACCTCGTACAAAATAATTCAGGTTTATATTTTTATTTTTAAAATTTCCAAAAAGTCTAAATGTATTTAGAATATAGAATGGTTTTATTGTGAAAATGCCTACAGTTCAGAGTTACACTAGTTCTAAAAAACTAACATTCGATTGTACACGACACCTATCAATCATCTTTTAAAACCTGTGTAAAGTAATTTTTATGAGTCTGATGTACCAAGACTGATTCTCATGTTCTCCAGATTCTTCAAAAGTATTTCCTTAGGGCCTATAGTCAGAGCAGTTATTTTGATTCGCTTTCTAGGTAAGCAATTATATCAGCTCTTTGGCCTTTGTTCTTCAACCCGGCAAAGATCATTTTTGTTCCGGGGATGTACTTCTTTGGGTTTTCCAAGTACTCGAAAAGAGTTTCTCTTGTCCACTTGATGCCTGAAACAAATTCAGAAGATGTTTGTATATACTACAACACCAGTAACTGCAAAACGGTGCAATACTGCTAATCATCATACCTTATAATCACAGTAGACAATTTCTGTCATTATCCCAAAGCAGCACATATAACCAAATAAGCTATCACGCATAACATCAATGCCGAGTAACAAGAGGACTGGAAGATTCTTCCACAGTATAATCATAGTAGTTGAAAACTGAATAATGGAATAAACTTGCTCAACCCTATGCAACCACCATGTATCTGACATAGCCTGGTTTCATCCACGCATTTATCAAAACACGCTGATCTTAAAGCAAAATTTTATAAACTGTTTGCATTTGCAAACCTAATCTTCGCTTTTTAGGCAGTCAATCCTTAACCAACTCGCAAAAGAAACGCAGGATTCAGCCAGGACAGCTCCAAATCAGTGACAGTAAAAAATAGTTAATAGGATTAAGAGATTAGAAAAATCAGCTTGTATTATGAAATTACACTGCAAGTGTTCACCCAAGAAATTGTTTCCCAGAAGAAATTCATTCCAGGTATATAAAATACTAGCTGGTTTACCCGGCGTTGCCCGGGGTAATAAGTTTCAATCCACACCACCACCACCACCACCACCTCCACCACCACCCTGTCCTGGTGACAGAGAATAATCTTCTCGGGTGGCGCCATCTGGTGACTGAAAATAGGTCGACTCGAATGTGTAAAAAGTCGGATTTTGGAGTTTTTTGCCCGGGACACCATAGAAGCGGTCAAAAGGTGGACGCGAAGCCTCACACTGGGTGTGTAATGCCCACCCCGAGACAGCAGTGAAGGTTTTAAGTGAAAAGCTCGAAAGCTGTCGAAATGCATTCCGGTCTAAGATCGTGTGAGGGACAGACAGAGTTTCTTCTTTATATATATAGATGTAGTAAAGTTATGAAGATGTAAAGACACCAACATCTTCTTCACTGCCGTTACTTGCACATCAACACCCGATATTACAAAGTTATTGATAGCTACAACAACATTTTATTTGTTGTTCAGCAGAAGATTCAAGGCATAGATTTAAGTTTCACTATTCGTATGTTAATATTTATATGGTGCCTTGCCAGATGGAGAGATCAATTGTTCAACTTTGACCTGTGAAAGGACCAACCACAAGTATTTGGCCTAATATTGAACATGACTGTATACATAAGCTCAAGTGATGGTTAGAAAAAAACAACAAAGCTTACTATTAGGGCATAACCAATTTTTGGTTTTTTGCAGATTCCAGATACCCGATATAGGCCATTATTTGCCAATTCCAATTAGTAATAAATCTATGCACTAAGGCCTAATTCCAAGTTAGTCATCATTGGCTAATGGCTTGGTATCAGCTACAGGCAGTAAGTACGATGGAACAACAGACAGTCAGCTACCCCCTTCCCTATACCTCAATATATTTCTTTACTGATTTACAGGCCTAGCGATCGCCAGCCCTGGCGGCCTGTGGCAGATACAGGGTAGGTTTTGGGAATTGATTTAAGGGCCAGAGTGCAACCCATCAAATGGGTGCCCAGTTATTCTGAGGCCTGTTGACAACCCTAGCAAGTAGTAACAATAAAAATTATAATTATACGTGCATAGTCTATAAATTGTCATTAGTTCATAACGAAACCATAGAAAAAACAACTTATTAATTCTGCAGGTCTGACATTCCGGATCTGGATAATTCCGGATAGTCCACAAATCAGCAACATCGGTTTACCAATCCGGATTTCGGTTATGCCCTACTTACTATACTTTTTAAAAATATTCTTTTTATCTTGATTTAGTTTTGAACAAAGAACTAGTTCTATGACAACTGGCTCATTAGACCAATTTGTTTACCAACTGCATAAACGCTACAGAACTTAACATTGCAGCATGTAAAACTGCCATGAATTTCCCAAACATTTTATCACACAACTCACCCTTGCTTTTGTTGGCATCCGTGTAAGAAAACCCGGGTGCCTGGCCAGTTTGTCTTCCTACCAGCCCATGAAGGTTAGGTCCCTGCTTGTGTGGAGCGCCTTTGTCGGCATTATGACAAGTGCCACACCTCTGCACAAAGAGCTTCTTTCCCTTTTCAGCATCACCAGCTGGAATTTGTCCACCACCCATTTTCCACTAGTCTGAAAGTTAATGAAATTCAAAACACATGTCAAAAATTTGAAGACAAAATCTGAACATGCAGAAAGTGTCTAATCAGGTTTCTTTTTAAATGACAGATAACTGGCAGGTATAATATGCACCCTTGTGCACGATCAAGTACCCGAATGATGCATTGGCAAACTGTACTGACAAGTGTGTTGAAGCAACAGGTTATAGGTTGAGGCTATGCTCCCTCTAATATTTGCCTCGGCGTTTATTAGAGCCAACGTTTCTCAGCACCCCTTTTGAGGAGGCTTAAGCGAGCATTTAGAACCGTAGGCAGGGCTGTAGTCGAGGGTATAGGCGGGCAGGGGCATCTATCCCCCCTAAGTCATTGGAGCAACGTCCCTTTTCCCCCTCTTCTTCCCCCTCCCGTTGCTTTCCCCCCTAAAATGGTGGCACACACACTGACAGATCTTCCCCCTATTTCTTGGATGGAGCATTTGCTCCAGGGTTTCTATGGTGCAGACGCCCCTGTACGCGGGTATACAGCGTGTACTCACCTCTAGAGACCGTATACTCGCCTCACAAAATATTTATGTTTACTTACATCAAAATACTGTAGCGCATACTCACCTTTAATTTGTTTCTGAAAACTAACCGGTAGCGTGTACTCACCTCTAATTTTACCACTACAGCCCTGACCGTAGGGTACCCTCATGAGGTTATGCTCCCTCTAATATTCGCCTTGGCGTTTATTATAGCCAACGACCTTCTAGTCCCCTCAAGTGAGTAAGCAATCAGTATTGGACAGTTTCAAGACTTTCAGAGCATTTAGGTGATACACAGAGTTGTTTGGCAGCGATGCGCACAGAGAAAATATGAAAAGAATTCTGTGGTGTTCAAAGTGGAACATTCCTGCATCACTGCACAAAAGAAAGTCGAGCTGTAAATGGCAAACAGTGCTTTTGCAACATAAGTGGTGCTGAATTTAGCATGCATGATGGATTTTTTCACTGAAGCCAAAAAAATTATGACCATTCCATTAATTTGTGAACAAATAAAAGTTCATTTTCATATTTGTAATTATTGTGTTTGTGTGTTTGTGACTCATTGCTTACTTTACTTGGGGAGACTGTGGAAGGTCGCAGCACTCTATTCTATCCGACTCTGGGATGGCCATATTGTTTATTATATTGAACGGCAGTGTCCTGATGTAAAAGTTTTTTGGATATCGACCACTCAATTAATGAAAATTCATTACGAGGGCTTTGCATTGTTCTATTCTATTCCAGTCTGTGGCAGCCATATTGTTTGTACGTCATCGACCTTGGGAGTAAGCTTGCCACCTTTCTAAACTATGAAGTTGGGTCGCAATTTTGGAGCACCCAAATCGTAAAACACCTCTTGATGTGGAACAAGAGGTGCAAGTCGCTCTCAACCGAGTAATTTTTTGGGAAAGTAACAATTTATGGTAATTGCAAAGACTGAGTGCTTCCCTATATAAACAATATGGTTGCCACCGACTTCGCTCCAGTAGAGCGCCGCTGCATCCCACAATGCAATGCGCTAAGTAAGTAAGTAAAACGAACACGTGAAGTAAAACGAAGTTTAATTTGATTGAAAATTGAAATATATGCATACATCTTAAGAAATGGTTTAATCCGTTAAATATAAACAAAGTCATTCAGTTGTGTTTGTAATATAAGTGTTCGTTTTACTTACTTACTTAGCACATTGCATTGTGGGATGTTTCTGGTGGTAGCGTTTATATATATATATATATATATATATATATATATATATATATATATATATATATATATATATATATATATATATATATATATATATATATATATATATATATATATATATATATATATATAATAACGGAAGATGTATGCATATATTTTAATTTTCAATCTAATTAAAGTTCGTTTTCGTTTGACTTCAAGTATTCGACTTACTTACTTAGCGCATTGCATTGTGGGATGTGGCTGGTAGGCAGCGGCGCTCTATTCGAGCGAAGTCAGTGGCAACCATATTGTTTTTATAGGAGGCACTCAGTCTTCGCAATTACCCAATTTATTTAAAAAGACGATTAAGATTTATGATTTTGGACACTAATGATGTCAGGATGTGTTTAAATGTCGTTATTTATAATATTTCTCTTCGCCTGCATTATAAATTTATAGTGGTGTTTAACAACTATAGTATGGGTAATGTGTTTTAAGCCATAACATTTTGTTAGCTTAGAAAAAAATTACCACAAATTTGAATGTCGGGACATTTGGCTGTCCCAGCTAGGTCAAGTAGGACATTTACCTAAAAAAATCGGGTTGGTCCCTAACAAAATCGGGACCCGTGACAACCCTACTTGGGACGACTTCGCATTGCTCTATTCTTCCCGGTCGGTGGCGGCCATATTGTTTTTGCGTTGTCGAACTCTTGCGACCAAAACTGGAATTTTACCAGTTTGTTAAACATGGAAGTTTACCAGTTTCTTAGACATGGTTGCTTATCACTTGTTTTACAATACGTAAAAGCCGAGATTATTATGACGCAATTGCATTATAATTTATCAGTAACCTTGCCAAGGACATATCCTGCGACCCCAAGCATAACGGATTACACCACGTTTCATAATCGATCTAGCCGGCTTTTATTTTCGAAGCTCCCCGGTTATACACCACCCATCCGAATTTCAAACATCCCAAATTATGATGCAACAGGCATGTATTTTATGTATTTCGCGAACCTCGTGCGTCCAAATCGTCAGAAAACGTAGGAATTTGTCACGTCTAAAATTCCCTGTCACCAATCGCCAGACTCGAGGTCGTACACCAAACACGAATTTTCAGATGAGCTAGCACAGAACAGTTACGGAAAAAATAAATATTTCTCACTGTTGAGAGAACATTTAATACAAAAGTTCATGCGTTCAATGATCGATATTAATTACCTCAATGTCTTTGAAATCTTCTAACCTTTCGAAACACACTCACCGCTGTATTATAAGCACTGAAGGACGGAGCTTTATCTCAGTTCTCTCGACCGAAACAGTCAGTCAGAGGTCAACAGGACGATCTATTTTTAAAGGGGTGTATCAGTTCGGTTAGACGTCAAATTCATCTAGCGCTAAGTCTCATGGTGCCTGTAATAAGAGACTAGCATCCTGCGCATTTCTTTATCGGCGGAAAAAATGATGTCGTCATTAGCAAAAGTCGCGAAAAACAATGCTATACAATAAGACAAAGAAGGCAATTTGATTCAGATTCGGATAGTTATTTCAAGAATCATGTATGCACTACTTGCCTATGCTGGATTTCTAACCTCTTGAATTGCCCGCATTAAGGCAGCTCTGAAAAAGACTCGCAGATGGCAAATATGTAAGAAGATCCATACTGCAGAAGAGCTGATTGCTCGAGCATGAATATGAAGCTTTTCAAGCAATTACAGTTCTTTGGCCATAATGCATCTGCTACTTCCATCAGCTCTTGCCAGTGGCGCCTGCACGCGGACGCAATAGACGCATTTGCGTCTACTTTTTGGCTAAAATTAATGTTAGCACTAATGAGAACCCCTAAATGTTAACCTCTAAATTGCATGATGAAAGTTTCTCATATGACCCCGTGATAGTGCGTTGACAGCGTTGTCACTAAGTGTAAAAGTTTAAGACTTTAAAAGTTTTCGTCTCTGTAGTGGTAGGCCTATGTAGGCCTAGTGTTCATTTATATGCTACATTATCAATTTATCACATGAATGATGATGAACACTGATTGACCAAAATGACTGGCAATGTTTAATGTCTTAAATAATTATGTTCGCGACTTTGCGTCCACTTTTTGGCGTCTGGTGGCTCCACTGGCTTTTGCCGCCTCTTCGTGAGGACAAATACTTACTTAGCAAGAGAAGAATCAAAACTGTTTAGAAGTAGTTTTGTTAACCGATGTAGGCTATCTTTAGTTATATTTAGTTGTGCGCATGTACGACTATAATCTGCTCCTGTTGTGCTTATAGTTTATTTTTAAAATGTATGTAGGCCTAATCGTATACACAATGTAGCCTAACGTGCGCTTGTCGGATGCAAATAAACTTACAGGTACTTACTTATTTACTTTTTATGTCAAAATCCAACTTCAAGAGCAACGTCATAATTATGTAGGCCTACGACTTTAGTGACTGATCAATAGCATATAAGCCTATTTACAGTGCTCGAAGTGGGACGGTATGAAACGGTATGCCATACCGGCACCTCTCCTGGCCGACTGAAAGCATACCGGAACTTCTCTAGGCGAAAAATCCATACCGGTATGGCCCAAAAAATCTCGGTAAGTCTGGATTAAATAAATTTAAACATTTAATTCTGATTAGATGCTACCACTAGCAGGTATCACGTAGGCCTACTCAAAACATACTGCGTTCATAGTGTATTCTAGCAATCCGGAATGTTCATAAAAAATCGCAAAGCCATCTTGTCATGTAACTAGTAAAACTTGAGAAAAAGTAAGTTATTGCGCAATTATGTCAGTCAGTCAGTCACGTGAATTTTAAATAGTTTTCCACGACGAAACCCTTGAGAAGAAACCAGTTTTCTTCCCCCGCAAATGCGCTAAAACTCACCCACGGCAATGTAGAATTCAAAAATTTTCCGGGGGAAGACCCCGGACCCCCGCTTCAAGGGGAGGAGAAGGGAAGGAGAGGGGACTCGGAGAAGAAGGGGCGGAGAGGGGAGGGAGATGGATAGGCATGGAGAGGAAAGAGGGAAGGGGAGGAAGAAGGGAAGGGGAGGGAGGGAGAGGGGAGAGGAAGGGAAGAGGGAAGGAGGGGAAGGGGAATGGTTCTATTAGCCATACCGGCACCTCTTGCTGCCCACTTCGAGCCCTGCCTATTTAGCCGCTCGACGAGTGCGTAGTATAGGCCTAGGCCTACTGTATACCGTAGAGGCGTAGACCAATGGATTTATACTTTATAATTATTAAATGGTTTTAATGGTTTTCTGTTAAGTAAGTGGACCCCGTGTAATGATCCTAATAAACAAGTTCCTAATAGACAGGTTCCGCGCCACAGGTTCAGATGTAGGGTCTACTAATCCTGAGCGCGTAATAAAGGCAATAGGGCAAATAAATAAATAGACCAAATAAATGCCATAATTACTACAGGATACAAAAAATTGGTCTTATGGCCGATTGCCCGTTCTTAGTGGATTCTATAAAGCCTGCTGAGAATTGTCCAGATCTCATACCGGCCCCAACGGTCGGCCACTGATTGCCCGCTGATGAATTCAGTAGGCCTAAGCCTACATTAATTATACCAGATTATAGGCCCATCAATCACGATTACCATCAACCCCTTCATCGCCAAATGGAGTCACTGGATAGACCATCTCTAACCAGGTCTTCCTTTCCTTTCAGCTCGACAGTGTCGATTCTGAATTATATGGTAATCGTTTTAGGCTATTAGCCCTTCTCCACCGACCCACAAGGGGCAGTTCAGTCCCACTGATTGTCTCTAGGCCTATCAGAGGCACCCGCAGCTTGACGCACTGGACGCACGTGCGTCCACCCACCAAATTAAATCCAAACAAGGAATAGGCTTCGCGTTGATATTTTTGAAAGCAATTGAATCACCTACATAACATGCAAAACAGAACATTCTTAAATTATTTTTAATCAAGAGCGGAAATAACTGCTCACAGAAAACAGTATTTTGTTAAACGGCAGTACATCATGTTAAAGCATTTAGATGTTATCTAAATTGAATTTTTTTGTTGTGCGTCCATTTTTTAAGCCTGCGGGCGCCTCCGAGGCCTATTGATAGGCTACTTGCTCTATCCGGTGAACAATGCACAGCTTTAAAAAGGCCAAGTTCCAATGATCCGATGGGGGACTCCCACTGAATTGTTAGTTGTTTTCTTTGACTTGGTTAACAGTACTAGTGCTTGAGATCGATAGCATAACGGTTTACGTGCTGGACTGTCAACTCAATGGTTGGAGATTCAAATCCCTGTTAGGACAGAAACGTAGGCAGGCATTAGGAAAAGCACAGTCTGTGTGTTGAGCTTCTTTCACAACCACGTGTTAACATGAAATGGATGTGAAAATGACCGCTTACACTGAAATTACCTTTAATTAGTCTTTATACATGGTCATCTAAACCTGCATAATTTTTGAAGAATGGTTGGGGAGGGTCGTCATCTACCTCATGGTAGGCCTAAATCCAGCACTGTGTACTTATTATATGCCCACACTTGATGGAGATTATTAGGCCTACACCGATTCAAGCATTTTATTGACGTCTGGCAAGTAAATTTCATATTATTTTTCATATATTCACTTAAAGAAATAAACGTAGGCCCTATTGCCAGCATTAAAAGTTTTTCTCAGTGCAAATAATTAAAAATGCATAATGTTCTCTTTTGTGGACTTTCAAAAAGCGCAAAATGCCTTGTCAGTTAACAGACTTAGAATTTTAAAATTTGATTACAATTTTAGTTTAATGCCATTTATGCCCACACATTTGACTTTAAATTGCACGTTTTAGATATTTAACCGAGTCTACTTTTTAATAGCTCTAAATATGCGCAGAAAGTATGACGAAAAAAAATTATTTTAAGTTGGAAGATAGAACTGATAAATTTTAGAACGAAATAACACATCACGATCTCGGATGCTGTGTTGAAGTTTCGGATTAAGCCGCCATTATCCAATTCAGTGGCTTTCTGTTAACCAGCGAATTGAGTTCTCACTCTTGCCTTTGAAACCTACATTCCCTATTCTTATTATCATGCAACCATTGACCCATCTCGCTTCTGTTTATATTTTGGAAATTCCTATACAATGACAGGTATAAATTAGGACCGCGTAGGCCTACTGTCACTTGCTGTGTCTGTGTTCAAAGCACCTACCAAGTACAATCCGACTCACTAGATGTCGTTATTTGTCATAATTTGTCACGAACCAATGTTGTAGTCCTATATGACTCGTTCGCTCTCACGCTAAATCGAAGTCTGACATCTTTGCATCCCGGTAATGCCACCACTGTAGTTTCGCATTTGGCTGCACTTTGTCGATTTCAAAGGCTTTCTGTAAACCAGCCAATTGAGTTATTCTCGTTTAGGTTATTTCCATTTTAAGCGTCATTCTGTAATTATATTTTTGTGCAACGATAAACCTAAATATCGTCTTCTCGTTTTATTGCAATCTTTTGCAGAAACAGTTAGGCGTATACTTCTGGACAGTATACCATAAATTAGGATCACGTGCTGTTAGTTGCAATGCTGTGACCGAGGCCCAGCAACTACGCCGTAAGTCTGACGTAAGCAGCTGATTAGGCCTACAATTCTAGTCACTAGAGCGTTGCAACCAGCAGCTGATTAGGCCTACAATTCTATAGTCACTAGAGCGTTGCAACCAGCAGCTGATTAGGCCTACAATTCTATAGTCACTAGAGCGTTGCAACCAGCAGCTGATTAGGCCTACAATTCTATGGTCACTAGAGCGTTGCAACCAGCAGCTGATTAGGCCTACAATTCTATAGTCACTAGAGCGTTGCAACCAGCAGCTGATTAGGCCTACAATTCTATAGTCACTAGAGCGTTGCAACCAGCAGCTGATTAGGCCTACAATTCTATAGTCACTAGAGCGTTGCAACCAGCAGCTGATTAGGCCTACAATTCTATAGTCACTAGAGCGTTGCAACCAGCAGCTGATTAGGCCTACAATTCTATAGTCACTAGAGCGTTGCAACCAGCAGCTGATTAGGCCTACAATTCTATAGTCACTAGAGCGTTGCAACCAGCAGCTGATTAGGCCTACAATTCTATAGTCACTAGAGCGTTGCAACCAGCAGCTGATTAGGCCTACAATTCTATGGTCACTAGAGCGTTGCAACCAGCAGCTGATTAGGCCTACAATTCTATAGTCACTAGAGCGTTGCAACCAGCAGCTGATTAGGCCTACAATTCTATGGTCACTAGAGCGTTGCAACCAGCAGCTGATTAGGCCTACAATTCTATAGTCACTAGAGCGTTGCAACCAGCAGCTGATTAGGCCTACAATTCTATAGTCACTAGAGCGTTGCAACCAGCAGCTGATTAGGCCTACAATTCTATAGTCACTAGAGCGTTGCAACCAGCAGCTGATTAGGCCTACAATTCTATAGTCACTAGAGCGTTGCAACCAGCAGCTGATTAGGCCTACAATTCTATAGTCACTAGAGCGTTGCAAATAGCAGCTGATTAGGCCTGCAATTCTAATCACTAGATCGTTAAATAAAATAAACTACGTTTTTAGACAATTAAATGCGACCATTTATTTCATGAAATATGCAACACAATTGAAAAGCATAGAATATCAAATAAAGTGGACTATTCTTCACGGACCATCGAAAATAGTATGACTAACGTACTTTGTTGAAATGTTAAGTCCAAACAGGCGTGAGCTAACAGATTGTAATAAGTTCACACGTTACAAAATGTCTGCTGCCGGCTGTAGACTTTAGCCTATTTTAGATAGGCATAGGCATAGGCCTATAACAATATAGGCGATGATCAGCACCGAATGGACTAAATTGGTCCATATATCAGTGGACCTACACAAAGCTGACATTTTAGCCATACGTTGCACGCTATAAAGAAAGCAACTTAACCGTTAAACGACGAGAGTGTACTAAAAGCGACTGGGAAACCAATGCAGCTCGTCGTGAAAGCGTTAAAGGTATTGTAATAAAGACGACAATTTCAACCATAAGAGAAAGTAGTTCCCGGAAACAAAGAAACATAATTATGCGCCAGTAGTTTTGGCTCTGATCACAAGGTTTTGTGGCCACTAACTTTTTAAATCGAAGCATTTCTCATACATTGTGTAAGAGTTTACACGTGAGACAACCGACGAATTCACTATTTAGCCTCAGTTTGTCTTAGCGGAAAAAACTTTTACGCATCGGCCTATAGTAAATTAGACTTAAAATTAGAATTTAACTTAGTCCTAAAATTAGAATATAACAGTACTGATTATTTAAACTGATGACTCCGAGCGCAATCCGATATGATATCAGATCGTCACACCTGCAAGTGATGACTGCAATACAGACTATGGAGAAAAGTTTATGTTTTAGTGACGGATAACATCAGTTGAATGACCCTTTGCTTCCTCTCCACAAATGAGCTTCCTTCACGTAAACAGAACAACGAAAGCAACAGCAGTCCATCTTGCCCCTACTCGTGCACGATAATGCTATAGCTTACGTATACCCTTATAATCTGACGCAAGCCAGGTACATGATGCACACGGTTTTAGATGCAATACGGCTCTGTTCGAAAAAAGCTCGTTGCGTTGACACATCGCTTTCATAGCAAGCAAATATAATGAACATCGATGGCTTAGTAATACGGTGCATCCTAAAGAAAAATATCGAAAGTGCACAAAATTCAAAAACATAAAACACGACAAATTCAAATTGCATAAATTTCGGCAAACGTCTTTTCATGAACACTTCTCGAAATGAATTTCTGTCAGTGATGGTTCTTCTGAACGTAGAAACGTAGCTTAACCTATTTAATTATTTCTTTTATTTTTTATTTTTTATTTGCTTTATAAATTTATTTACTTAATTGTTTATTAACTACCATCTGGTGCCGCGTGATGCTTTGCTATGCACGGCAATGCTTTGACAGCAATAAAAACGTACTTATCCTATTCTTCGCACTTCGTGCTTATCGAAGTGCAGTTCTGACGTCTGACACGTGAATGAAGCCACCGAGGAAGCTGATTCGAAATGCGAAATACACAACAGTCAAAAAATTACATCCAAATACCTCAAACAGACAAAAGCTTAATATTGATGCTTGTCGGATTTTAACGGTCAGTCAGCTACAAACACCATTGCGGTGTGTAGGTCCTACTGATTTAAAATTCATTTAAATTGCCAAATGACAAACACAACAAATAAAACAAGCATAATTTTATATACATGAGACGTTAATAAAGTGAAGTAATAATGGAAAATAGAGAAAACCAATAGCACATACTAGTTTGAACAACAAATAAACTTATTTGGGAAAACTAGTTTAGACCTTTGCACCACAGTTATTTTTGTGTAATCTGTGTCAGAATGACCCGATTTCGCTCAGTGACATAATCTCGCATCCAATCACATAACAAAGAATTAATCATTTCCATGACAACCGGTTGAGACTTGGCGTTCTGTGAGAAGCCTGTTGTGGACGGAATCCCAAGAGTTTATTTATACATTGATAACGCTCGAGAGGATAGTGATACGATCCCGACTGCAATAATTATAGGCACAACGACAACATAAAAATGTACACAGCAAAGTGCAAATATGGCGACGAGACTTATAGTCCAAAGATTATTACAAACACAAGCTAAATTTACGAAGTTTCAAGTTTTTTTAGGAGATCGCTGTTGGTAGGCTACTACTTTAACCTAGGACCACTGAAGTGAAAGGTCGATTTTTGTAAACACTCTCATTGCAAAGACTTTAGTAGGCCTATATATTTAGGCAGTCAGACTTTCAAATAAAATGGCAAAAATAAGTTGAGCAGCAAAATCTAAATTACAGCAGAAGGGTGAAGCCATGTTAAAAAGCGAAGCTGCTTTTAGATTAAATAACGGGTAACTTAGAATCCTGATCATTTAAGGCCAAGCCTTCAAAGCACTCACTATACGATGGACGGCGCGCGGTTGAAAGCTGAAGTTCGAGGTAAGGGAGAAGCAGCTTAGTTGTTCTGGCAGCGACAATAATTTGAGCGGATAAGTTGAAAACGTTTTTATACGGGTCATCAGAAACCGAAGAAATAATTAGACGTGGTGAGAATTAAGATGACAGATGGCTATAGGAGGTCGAATTAATTCTGGAAAAGTATTGATCTAAGAATAGCTGCTCGATGAAGATGTGAATATAAGGAAGACGGAGCTGCAGAGCCTTGGCAATAAAAGGCCTACAAAATGACGAAAGTGATAAAAGCTGCGCATTTTGAAAAAAATCATCTCAAATCTGACAAATGCACGCAAGATTACATACATACTCTATGTGTGTGTGTGTGTGTGTGTGTATATATATATATATATATATATATATATATATATATATATATATATATATATATATATATATATATATATATATATATATATATATATATATATACACGCATGTATGTAATGTATCTGTGCATGTTGTATAATATTATACTATCTTACATACTTACTTACACAGGTCTTTGTTAATGCCTCATGCGGCGGGGCTGCGTGGCCCTAGAATAGTTCTTGATAAAAGGCGGCTATGTGGGACTTGTTCTGACGTAAGGCAGGTTTCCAAATCGGACAATTTATATAGCGCCATATTTGTATTTCCCGGCACCAATATAGGTCGACGTTCGACTAATCGACGATAGCATCTTGCTGCCTGCTTGGCGGTCGCTTCCTTCTCCTCCTCCTCCTCCTCCTCATCCGCCCCCCTCGATTCACGACGCGCCCTCGGTCGTCCCCTAAACCCGTGTGCTGGGCCGCCTTGAGAAGCTCTTCCGCAGCCCGTTGATGGCACGTCGCAGCACGTTTCGGTGTTTCTTCTTGGTCGGCTGCTCATCTGCTCCCCCGTCTACTCCGTCAGATTTTGGTGACTGGCCGTCAGACCTTTTAGCAGCGTCGTTCTTCGAGAATGTGGGCGCCGTTTCGAGATAGGAGGCACACGGAGGAGGAGATGAAGAAGTGGCGAAGAAATCCAGCTCTGGAGCGACGTAGGCGGACGGGAAGCGCTTGGCTGTCGCTGCCATTACTGCCTCCTCCTCGCGCTTGGCTCTCTCATCTTCGGCCAGAATCTTACTCAGTATGATGCTGAGATGTCTGTTCCTGGTCTCGATTTCCCGACAGATATCTGTTGATAACAGTTACACACGCATTTACTAAGAATGCGTTGTGATTTAGAGAGAAAAAAGACACCTATAGGATATGCAAAGGCTAAGAAAATGAAGTCGTTGACATATGGTAAAGACAGAAATAATGATAAAAGATGTATAAAGAATGAATGAAAGTATAGATGAATAAGTGAACAAGTCATAATACCGGTACTGTGAATGAGTGATAATAACGTTCATAAGTGATAATAATGTGAATATGTGAATAAGTGATAATAACGTGAATAAGTGATAATAATGTGAATATGTGAATAAGTGATAATAATGTGAATAAGTGATAATAATGTGATTTACCTTTTAGCTGTTTTGATCCAAAGTAGTCGTACTGAGGTCTTTCATATAAACGAGAGACTAAAAACCAAACAGAAACTGCTCAATTATTTGCACAACACAGAACTAATGTCGTCTAATACGTTCAAACGCTTTGACTATCTATCGGTGAAGAGGAGACTCGGAAACGATCTTGAGTAATGGGAAAAATGGCTGGAACATGTCTATTGTTCCTGCCTACACGTACGTTCCAAAAGAGCATTAACTACAAGTAAACAGCATCTCATGCACTACTGTGCCTATTAGCGTATCTCTGTCCGTCTGCCTTGTCTGTCTGTCTGTCTGTCTGTCTGTCTGCCTGATTATAAATGCGTTTCTATCTAAACAAATACGTTTTTGGAGTTTTTTGTACCGTCATGCATGAGTGGTTCTTGGGTGGTCACAGAATGAGAATTGAATGAGAACGTAATCGTCTACGGTCTGCTGAACACGTACTACCATCAGCAATGTCATCAACCTGACCAGCATCAGAAGCCGAATCAAATGCATCACCGAATGTCTCATCGTCTGCTCTCATGCTTATGACTAATGATGCAATCCATCTATAAACTCATTACATGCGGTAACCTTTCGTCTCTTTAATCTCCTACGTACGTAGTACGTACAAACACACATGCATGAATACATACATACATACATACATACATACATACATACATACATACATACATACATACATACATACATACATACATACATACATACATACATACATACTCTGTATGTACGTACATTGTATGTATGTACACAAATACATAAAATGTATGTCTGCCTGTATGTATATATGTACGTACGTACGTATGTATGTATTTATGTATGTCTGTACAACAGTATATATAATATGTATGCATGTTTATTGCCAATATATATATCCATGAATGACAGATTGTATGTATGTATGTATTATATCTAGTCATATATTTGTATGCATGCATGTATGTATGCATATATCCAGGCATACATGCATACATACACAATGTCATATACGTAGTACGTACGTAGGTGCGTATGCATGTATGTATGTATATATGTATGTATGTATGTGTATCATAATGAATGTATGTACACACACACGTACGTAGGAATACGCAGATCTACAAGATAGTAGTGTAAGTTGTGTAAATTATGTAGAGGCAGTACTTGTTACCTGGAACGTATTCCCAGAACTCGGACGATTTTCCTGTAGTTCCTATAAGCATTAAGACAATAGGCCTAATTGTTCGAAAATCCGCCTCCACCTGTTGTCGGATACCGACAAAGGAACTTGAGACAAAGACAAACATGTGGAAACACGTATACAGTGACAGTGACACTTACTAACCAGGATAGAGTGACAGAAACACAGACGACAGAGACATTTACGATGACAAATACAGAGGCAAATATCAAATAAACAGAGTCAACACACAGCAGACGTTAGCGGCCTATTGGTTGGAGCGTGGATAGGACACGGGTTCGAGGCTCCACAGAGGCGGTCATTGTGTATAAGGACCTTGAGCAAGTTCTTCACTCACAATTGCTCAGCGCCATCGATTGATGCTTAGTCATTAGATGGTGGCGTTTAATAAGTGCGTAATAATAATATTGCCATAAGTAGTAATGCTAAAATAATGATAAGGTCTAGACCGAGTAGAAAGCTTGGTACAGACGAGAACCAGTATGTATATAGGATAGGGCGAAGTGTTGCAAAGTAAATATTGGATAAAAATAATGAGCTCCTATGCGAACGAAACGGGAACGAAGAGAAAAAGAATGAGGCAAGAGGATGGAGAAAGGCGATGCTAACCGATGAAGGTAGAGAGACGGCCAGAAAGAGAGACAGATCCACAGACAGATAGACAAGAAGGACGGAGGAGAACAATTGAACGGTAGTACTTACTTAAAGGGTTCTTCTTGCGAATAGTAACATCAGCTAAAATAAAATAAGTCAACAAGTAAATGGACAAATAACACTGTGTCCAGAAAAATGAAGCCATAGGCAATCTTGGTTAATTTGACAAAATAATTTATGAATTCTAGACTGAAATAAAATTTCATTTCCTAGTTAATTAAAATTAAAAGTATATCCAGACATGAAAATCCTTTAGAATAATTCCATATCATTGCGTACTCAATTTGGATGATTTCAAATCATAATAGCTTTCGGTGAAGAAGATAGAAATGCTAAATTTAAAATAAGAAATATAACCAACAGGGGTCATTTCGAAATATGAAATAGATAGATAGATAAAGTTAACTTTCCTACTACAGATGTTTAAGATATAGCTCTAAAAAATGTACTGGAGCTGTTGTAATTTGTCTTCAAGTTTCTTTTTTATGGTCCTGGTGTGTTAGATTTATGGCTGACACATGAGCTGATGGAACAGGATATGAATGGATTGACTGACGGATCAATATATCGATGATATACGGAAAGGAAGATCGATCGACAATGAAATAGATGGATGACGAAGGGCAGGTCGATCGATCAGACAGAGGACGAGTAGGTGCAGTGATGGTTTTTGGGACTTCACTCTTTGCAATCGTACAAAGCGCTATAGTCTAAAGCTAAGGCGCAGCGCATCAACTTATTCAAACATTACTGTCCAACATTATGGATCTTCTTAACTCGATCTCAAACGACAAGGACACGTGGACTATTTTGTGTTGGGAGTTGCTGACTAACTTCAGGATAGGCCTATAGAGAGTGGAGAATTTGGTTTTCTTAAAACCATAATAATAGCAAACATGTCTAAATTGTGTTGTGCATGATACGTTGCACATAGTACTAACATAATAAATTATGATGAAACAGCGTTTTGAAAGGTTTCATAAAGACTTTTAATGATTGTAGAGTTAAACATATGAACTTTGCACTCACCGAGACGGTATCTCGTCTTCAAGATATCAACAGCTTTGTGTGCCTCGGTGCACTTTAGACTCTCTAAGACATCAACAACAAAACCTCTTTAATCAGTATTCTGATTAATCAGTGGATAGTTAGTTACCTGTTAACGACATTGGGTCATAAAAGATAATTAGGTTCGCCTGTCTAGTGTCTATAACGACTTTCAAAATAAGCCATTTAGTTTACCGTATTTAACAAAGGTGTTTGACGTATATATACAGATTCTGTTCAACCAACTTTAATCGGTCTGTTTGGAGAATATTTAGCACCTGGTTCGCTTTAATAAACTACGCTGCTTGCTAATGCTAGTCAAAGGCTACGAGAAGTAATGCATATGAAAGTCGAGAACAAAATGGAAGAGAAACAGCCGAAATGAGAGGCGATACAGCCAAGAGCAAGATAAGACAATAAAATCTCAACGTAGGACTTACTTTTCTCAACTTAAGACTTACCTTTCACAACTTATGACTTACCTTTCTCAACTTGACGCTTACCTTTCTCAACTTGACGCTTACCTTTCTCAACTTGACGCTTACCTTCCTCGACTTAAGGCTTACATTTCGCAACTTAAGACACCTTTCTCAACTTATGACTTACCTTTCTCAACTTGACGCTTACCTTTCTCAACCTCAGGCTTATATTTCGCAACTTAAGACACCTTTCTCAACTTAGGACTTAATTTTATCAACTTAAGACTTACCTTTCTCAACTTACGACTACCTTTCTCAACTTACGACACCTTTCTCAACCTAAGACACCTTTTTTCAAACTACCTCTCTGTCTTAGCGGCCTGATCGGCCTTCTGGATATTGACCTCATTTCATCTTGGTTTTGGTACGCCATCGGTAGATGCCTCATGCATTAGACACCGGCGCGATGGAAGTTGCAAATTGCAATTACGAAAAGGCAACGCAGTAAAGCAGGACGTGTAATTCAGTAAAATTGTAAGGTGCTCGAAAGACATGCAGGTTTTATTACTGACCTCTTACGAAATCGACAGTCAGTGGTGAGCCTTTCCGTATCGTCTTCTCTTCTTCCTCCTCTTCCTTCCATCCGGTTACTACCATGTCTTCTTGATCTGGCGCCAATTCACTTGCAGCGTCTACCATCCACTCATGATGCTTTTGTGTTTTGTCTGCCTCAGGCGACTGCGTTCGGTCAGCCATATCCATGGTCTCGCTTGAGTGAACAGAGCTGCGCTTTGACTCGAATCCAGAGCCTCGCGTTGAGATGGAATTGGTTCCAGGCGAGGGGCATGCGATCTCTACTTCGATATCCTGATCCCCGATTTCTTCCTCCTCTTCTTCCTCCTCCTCCTCTTCCTCCTCCTCCTCTTCCTCTTCGTGGTTTCGTGTGGTCTCCTCGTCAAGACCGAAGTGAAAACCTGGAGACCTCGGAAAGCGAGTCCTTCCATCTCGCTGAATCTCGCTCACTGAAAACAACGACAGTCAGGCATCGGGCTGCAGCTGAGGCATGGCTAAAGGAAACGCCAGTCACCTCAATGCAGTGGGAAAATTACTCTTGGCTACGCCCGTGAACTTTGTGCACGTAACAAAATGTAAGGATAAACTTGGAAAGAACTGTGAAGACATTTACAATTAACTTTAGCTGATAAAAGATTTGTTAACAAGGTGATTGGTACAGATATAACAAAATAGCTAATAAATGTTGTTGTTATTAAACCGTCTCATCTAAGGGAAGGGGGACGCTAATGATTATTATCACAGTGTCATTAAGCTGAAACTACTCACCTACTTTCAACAACTAGTCTCTCTCTTCTTACTTCCCTCTCCGCAGCCTGTTATCGTCAAGTCTAGGTCTTTTGGCTGAGCCACGATGCAGAACTGTTCTAGGCTTTCGTGTATTTCACGTTGCTGCCCCCAAAGGAATTCAACCAAGTACAAATGTTCTGCCGACGTTCAAACTCTGCTTCTTCCTTCAGGAAACACAGGCTCGTAACTATTTCTCACTGGCTTTCAAACATCTGGATACTTTCAACTGGCAACTGACCAATCGCGTCTCAGATTTGCATTTCTGTGTGACTTTGCAGTAATAACAATGACTAACATCTGAAGTCGAACTATAATAATTTATTTAGTTTTAGTCTACAGACGATGATCAGCTAAAGAAGGCTATGATAACTACTAATTTATACGTTGCTTACTCATCACTATTCCAGAATCCTCTGATCTGAGGGTTGTGCTTTTCTCGTGACCTTCACCGGAAGTGACCTCGTCCAAATCCAAATCAAGGACAAGTCTGTTTCTCGCCTCGTACTGGAGCGGGTCCATTCGCGAATCCAACATGGTGGCTGCCATACCGGAAGTCATGCCTTCTACAAGCGAAAGAATAACAACTAATAACTACTATACTAACTACTAATAACTACTATAATAACTACTAATTCATACGTTCCTTACTCATGACTATTCCAGAATTCTCTGATCTGAGAGTTGTACTTCACTCGTGATCTTCATCGAAAGTGGTTTCTTGAAGAAATCTTATATACCAACAGACTAACAGTCTTTGAGGCTGAGGCAGTGGTTTGTGTGCCTACGAATGTGTCTTAAGCAATTATCAGTGTGACAGTGTGTAGCCTTTGCAGAGCTCAGGCAGATCCCATCCATGGCTGAGGTCGGACTACAGACCTTCAGCAAGAGCCTCGAAACTGCCTGAAGTTGTCAAATGGACAAACTTTACTACTGTTGCTACTACTTCAGTTGTTTATATTGCGTTGGCACAGGTGTACTTTATAGGTTACACCTTACGACAAAGTGCAGTAAAGACAGGTATTCACTTTCTAACCGGAACCGAAACTGGGAAATACTTCCATTCCCAATCCGCACACACCTACACACATCCACTCCACTTACAATATACAAACACACACACACACACACACACACACACGTAGCGGGGCTGTGTGGTAATTACGTTGTAGTGGTAAGTGAGAAGGTGGTTTGCACACGTGAGATGCATCGATCGTTCAGCTGCCGCAGCAGCTAATATGCTTCGTCA
>OY744604.1:62023657-62263657 GCA_963556255.1 Allolobophora icterica | reverse complement strand
CGTGAATAAGCTGGTGCCCTGCGCGTTGCTTTAGCGTAGTGCTTTAGAAATTTTGAGTTTACGATTACGATTACAGCTCGTAGACTTTACTTGAATAGATCTCCTGCTACATGTATTTATGCCATCTGGAGATTCGCAGAATCCTTTCACACGGGGTCCAGTAATTGTAAACAGATGAACGGAACATCACAGACGGTGTCTGTAGACGTGATGTTGCTTTAGATACAGCGAGAGAAAATCTATTTCCTCGTTTGTAATAGAACCCAGATGGCGCACCTCTTTCGAACATACACGCCTCTACAGTTCACGAACACGAGTGAGCAATGAAGATCCATTTCTTACAGCTCATAGCATGTATAATATATATATATATATATATATATATATATATATTTTAATACCTTGGCATATGTATATAAATTTATGATACTATTATATACAGTAAGTCAATGTGCATCCTAGAGGTGAAAACCACGAATACATAACCACGAATACATAATTAATATTGCCAATACGTGTTCTATCTGTTTCTCTGTCTGTCTGTGTCTGTGTCTGTGTCTGTGTCTGTCTGTCTGTCTGTCTGTCTGTCTGTCTGTCTGTCTGTCTGTCTGTCTGTCTGTCTGTCTGTCTGTCTCTCTCTCTCTCTCTCTCTCTCTCTCTCTCTCTCTCTCTCTCTCTAACTCTCTCTGTCTGTCTCTGTCTGTCTCTCTCTGTCTGTCTGTCTGTCTGTCTCTGTCTGTCTGTCTGTCTCTCTCTCTCACACACTCACACACACTACCACACACAGAAGCCTCGGCGTTCACACTGAGATAATTGTAATCGTAAACAACAAAATAATGTCTGAAGCGTTACTCTAAAGCTTAGCGCAGAGTACCAACTTATTCATGAGCGCTGCGTCGTGTCAGAGGGGTTGTCAACCGATATCAAAGGAAGATTCACGAGAGAGGAGGTGGAGGAGCTACTAAAGCGTGTTTCATTGAGGACTAGAGTGCTTGGAAATTGGAAGATAAGATGGATTAGGGTAGGAATTCTAGAAGAGGTGTGGCTTCAATTTGGAGCGGATAACCTGTGAGGTCATTTCTTGATTCATCTGATACATCTGCGTTGATGTGTAATGACACGCATTCGACATTAAACTCCTGCGCTATATAAATATAAAAGGGGCTATATATAATTTACAGTTTTTATAAATCCTGCGAATGCGAAACATTTATTTCAGACGAAATTGAACAAAACAGATCTCTTTGCTCTTGCTGATCTGGAGCACTAAATTCTGCAATCAACCGCCTTGCGGGTCATCCATGCGTGACTCCCAGCACGCATATCACCGCTGTGCAGACTATTTCTCACAAGACCAACAATAAAAATAGAGGCGCAATTACAGTACTGTTGTCCTCACGGTTCACGTGCAGGGAACTGCTGAGAGATAAACGACTCATTACAGATGTAGCACTATACATTCAATGGATGAGCTCAAAACTTTGACTTGATAAAGATGCAGGTGCATATGTTTATGTAATGTCAACATTAATTTCGACATGCGAATGCAAGAGTAGTGACATAATGCTCCCTCAAAATATCTACATTTCCATGAGACGCAGCTCAAGAAACATCTTCCTCTCACGTTTAACTTTAACGCCGTTTTGAGGTTCTTTAAAGATGTCATATAATTTCAGAGCACACAATACAATTGTAGCTAATGCCGACTCCTTAGCCTGTAAAATCTTTGTTATTCGGATGCTGTATGCTTAAATTAATTTAATGAACTATGTACAGCAAAGTGCGATTAGCAGTTGGTTTTCAATAAAGAATATACTTACTTACTTATATTTGGTAGATGATTTCTCGTTGTTTTGCTGCATTAGAACATCGGTTAGCTTCATCAGTAATTGTAGAACTGATTGGCAAAAGGCCAACTGAATACGACCACTTCGTGTGTGGCATAATATGTATACATGCATGTATATTTAATTGCTCATATGCCACACATGCCACGTTTATAAATATTTATATATATACTCTTTTATAGCGCCTTTTAGAAATTTAATTAAGGCCTGAGTGTAAACAACGATTGATTGTTCCTGTTTTCGCAGCCCTGTTTCCAACGGTCATTACCCTAAATATATATCAACCGAAAAGACAGTCATTAACCTATTTGCCGCAACCGCATCTGCAGGTGCGCGCGGTGACTGGCAGCTGAAGAAGCAGAGAGAAGCCATAGCAATGAGACAGTTGCAGCCTACCTGAGCAGCTAATCTTCGTCTTCCTAGTCTTCGGTAAGGTTACTCTTCTGCGCTTCGTCTTCGTATCCGTCGACTGAGATTAATCACGCTGCCAACAACTGACGTAAACACCCGTTGTTCCGAAAACAACAGCAACAACGACGAACAACAGACAACGGTTGTCTTTCTTGTGTTGTGCAGTCGTCAGCAGAAGAGATGTTTGAATCGTCAACGGGCAGCGCTATCTTTGTCCCTCGGGGCTCCCTAGGCCGATGATTCATCCTCGACCAATCCAAGCCAACAGCAACGCCTTTTTCAAGCCAGGCGCTCGTACGCTGGCCCGCCATCCACACACCACCGCTGCCACCTTGGCCATCACCAGCCACCGCCCGCCGCCGCCGCCGCTTTCATGGCTGCTGGCCTCAGCCACCGCCGTCGCCGCCCTTGAGTATCGATTAAATCGACGGCAGGTGGCGACGTCGGCGTCGAGGCCCATTGCCATGGCGATTGACCGGCAAAAGAGAAGCCGGCGAGCGTTGTTGTTTGGTGACGAAATCATAATATCTGAATATGCATCGCGTGATATGAATATTTATTATGATCGTTTGTGCTGATGCGTAATAATACGAGAACAGCTGGATTGCGTGATGTTTTGGAATTTGAGAGAGAGGGGGGATTTTTAAACACGATATCAACCGTTGTAGAATCTATAAATTATTTTTGTGCGTTTGTAACATGTGTTGTCCGAAGAATGTGTTGCGCTGCTAAGATCTCAACGATCCACCTCATGACGTTCTAAATGCAGAGGCGTAATACTTGGCACTTGCACTCGAATACCACACGAACACCATATTTATATAGGCTAACTGTACTTGCATACAGAGCCGTAGCAACCAGAGGCGTAGCGACCGCCCTCCGTACCCTCCGACCGGAGGGGGCCCCGCAAGGAAGGGGGCCCCTAAAAGTGGCAAAAAATAACCGTGAACGGCGTGAAGTCATTATGATACTGTTTTGATACATCACATAAAACTATTAGCTACGTCATCAGTAGCCTACTGTTGTCTGTCAGAGGCGCGTGTAATTATTTATAATACTGTGTTTACACGTAGGCGCACTAAGCGCGCGCCTAGGGCTCCCAAATCTCGGAGGGCCCACAAACGAATGAAAATAGTTTTTCAATTATCAAAAATTACATTTTTCAATTTGGAATTATTTTAAATATAACCTATTTCCTATTTTTTACACTTTAGCATTCCCATAAAAGTAGGCCCTATCAGGGACGTCATTTCAGCTTTTTCAGGTGGGAGGGACGTCAAAAAAAGAGGTTAAATTTTTTTCGCGCTCTGTGTGAAAAAGTTTTACCTTTTTAAAGGTCTTTCTTCGAAATTTGGAGGGACAACTGTGAAATAAGCTCTAGTTTTGTTAATAGTATATAATAATTCCATGACTTTGAGTATCATTTTTTCCTCTTTTTTACCTCTTTCTTCTTCCTCCTTTTCTTATTCCATCTTTTTCCTTTTTTTCAAAAATCAGGGGGGAAATGCCCCCTGACCTCCAATTGACGTCCCTGGGCCCTATGTTATTATAAACTTTACAACTGTTTTCTTCAGAAGGGCCCCGTAAAATGTTTGCGCCTAGGGCCCCGTTTTCTGTAAACGCGCCTCTGTTGTCTGTTGGCTACATCAGTTGTCTGAATGTCTGTCGGTCATTCGAATTTTAGTTGGACCCATTCAAAGTAGGCCTATGTTGCATATTACCGCATTCCAGTTTCCTCATTGTAAGGGGCCCCCGGACGTATGTTCGGAGAGGCCACGTTCTTTGTTGCTACGGCTCTGGTAGCAACAAAGAACGTGGCCCCCTCCGAACATACGTTCGGGGCCCCTTACAATGCGGAAACTGGAATGCGGTAATATACAATATACAGGGTTCATAATTATTATGTATAGGCCTACATAGGCCTACGCCTACAGTGTACATGTATTCCATTTCCGTATTGCGCTTCTTGCGAGCCTTGTTCTCCGCAAATTGGTTATTTAATGCGTAGCTAATAGCATTATGTGATGTATCAAAACAGTATCATAATGACTTCACGCCGTTCACGGTTATTTTTGCCACTTTTAGGGGCCCCCTTTCTTGCGGGGCCCCCTCCGGTTACCGGAGGGTACGGAGGGCGGTCGCTACGCCTCTGCTTGCATATGTACTTGCAGCCCGAGTTCTTTTAGACCTACTTCATTTTCTGTAACAGTAACGAAATTATTGTAATTATTTAGGGGCTGCAGATTTTAACGATTAATTTATCGATTAATCGTTAAAAATTTTAATCGATTAATTTCAGCTTGTTTGATTAATTTTCTTGCTTATTTCATGATGTCGGAGTAAACAATGTGACGAACAATGATAATGTGGAATGAGTGAAGTTTTTGTAGATAGAAAGGCAGTAACTACTGGCCACGTCTTTCAGTTTGACAATTTGAACTTTAGCACATGGAGTGATTGAAGTTTATTGTAGAAAGAAAGTAGTACCCCGGTAACCGACTCAGTGACTACATTTTAAACAGTTTTTAACGCTGTTCGTAATGTATACCAAATTAATCGAATTTTATCGATTAATCGAAGTTAAATTTTGGAGATTAACCGATTAATTTTTTAAAATTAGTACAGCTCTATAATTATCATAGCGCGTTATAGATTTTGTATTGACTTTGGCATGCACAGACCTTTCTTCCTCTCTCGCTGCTTCAGTTCTAAGCACAATCCACTGTAGTTTTCAGATGCTCTGCTTGACCCCTTTGGATCCTGACATGGAACCAATTTTTTACCCTACCTGTCGATTTTGTTTTCACTGAGCGCCTGTAAATAAGCCGATTCCCGCGCCATCGCTTTTTGGGCGCTATAGAAATCTCGAGACGATGATTACGATCACAGCACTTTATACGATTGTTGTCATTGTCTGTTATAGCGGCGATGGACAATAGGAACTGCGCCGCGTTGTGATCAAAGAAGGAAAACAAAAGTCCGCCAACTTTGCGGATGTAGAACAGTAGCGCCTCGGAATCTCTTATCGTACAATCCACGGGTCAATATATGAGGCAGGAATGAACGTGCAATAATATCAGTTGTCCGATGTGAGCATATTTGTTGGGAGGGGGTCTATAGATGAATGGAAACACTCTTGCTCGAATAACATAAGATCTTGAAAGACGCGGTTCGATACCCGTAAGCTTCATATATGTCGGCTCAGTCTTCCACTTCCTAGGGACGGGCGCCTAACTGGCTGCCAAGACGTGTGTTCCATAAGATCTTGATCATTGTACTATCATATGTTTCAATGTTACTTACTGCGGTTTGTCAGCGATCTTGTGTATAAACACGAATATATATTATATATATATATATATTATTGTAATATATAACCTGTCTATAAAAGCAAAGATGACTCAATTGTGCAAGACGACTCATTAGCATTGTTCCAAAGTTTGAATTATCTCATGGCTGAAGCGCCATAGGCGTAATTTGTGGGGGGTACGAGGGGTACCCGTACCCCCCACTTTTTGGACTGGGGGTACTGTACCCCCCACTTTTTAAGCAATGTCAATCAATATTTTATTATTGTGCCTTCTCAGAGAACGCAGTCTCCGCCAAAAGTATGAAAATACTTGGATACACAGGTAAACCGAGAGCCAAAATTAATGAGAACACTGGCAGGGAATATGACATTGTTCAAAATGGGCGCCTTGCGAAAAGCTAAAGCGGAGAAGAAATTGGTACCCCCCACTTTTTAGACCAAAGTATTGGTACCCCCCCCCACTTTTTAGACTAAAGTTACGCTCCTGTGAAGCGCACACAAGACGACAGTGATCTAACAGTGGAACACTCGTGCACCCATATGTATGTATACATGTATATATTTGTATGTTTATATATGTATCTCGATGCTTACGAATTGCTATAGTTAATGCGAGAACCGTTGCTTTCATGGTTGCCTCGGTACCAGTCACAGGTCATACTGGTAGGGAGTAGGGACGCGGTGGTGTAGCGGTATGTTCGGTGCTTTGTAACCGCAGGGTCGCAGGTTCGAATCTACCTCAAGCCACTGCGTAGCGAGTTTGGACAAGTTGCTCATCTGCAACTGTCCAGCGCTCGTGCCGCCACCTTGCTGTCAATTGTCCAGCGCTGAGTTCAGTCTGAGCGCTAAAGGACCTTTTACCCTCCCTTGTTATCTGGTGCCCTGCGCTTGGCCTTCGAGTGGCGCTTTAGAAGTTTGGAGATTACGATTGCAGTAAAACTCTATTTCGTTGATCGGATGTGGCCTGTCTATAGGGCTCCGTGCATCATGCCGCCACCTTGCGAAAAACACTGAAATACCATTGGAGATTATAGCCAACTGTCAGCAAACGAGCCCATAGAGAAGGAAAATAAGAACGGTCCTTTAAACCAACCGTGAAAGGCTGTCATAGGTACAACTAGTTAGCAGTTTCTATTTTCTCAGCCTCAGCATATGAGGGCAGATTACCAAATTTTCTTTCTCGCCTTCTCAGCATTCCACAAACATTATACGGTCAGTGTACGGTAGGGGCCTACTCATTTCATGGCCGAGTTCAGTCTGAGCGCTAAAGGACAGAAATCATTAAATGTCTTTTTGTCCTGGCGGACATTTTAACCACAAACCTCTGGGTAACCCGTCCACACATAAACCAACCAGTAGGCCCCTATATTGCGAAAAAACACGCAACATATAGGCTATAGAAAATTTGTTTGAGTGGTTCGATCAATTGTGTAGCTGCCTGAGCGTCTAGTCATCGATCCACGACTTTCTTTTCCGATCCTTTGAAGACCGTTCCCTTTCTTCTCCACAACTAAAACCATCCTTCCTTTCCTTTCACCCTCCCTTGTTATCTTTCCGCCTACGTCAACTTTCACATCCCAGTTGCATTAAAATTTTTCCTGGGTATAAGGCAGTGCTTCTTATTCTTTCGTTTTCATCTTTGTCTTTAGGCCTATCGGTCTGATAATTGACGCCAGACTTGCTGTCCTCGAGACCAAGGTCATGGTCTCGAGTGCACTCGAGTTCGTTTTTAAAAGTCTTGGTCTTGGTCTTGAGACCAAAAGTCTTGGTCTTGGTCTTGAGGTTCAAAGTCTTGGTCTTGGTCTTGAGGTTCAAAGTCTTGATCTTGGTCTTGAGGTTCAAAGTCTTGGTCTTGGTCTTGAGGTTCAAAGTCTTGGTCTTGGTCTTGAGGTTCAAAGTCTTGGTCTTGGTCTCGCAAGACCAAGACCGGCTGTCAATATGAACAGTCATTTAACGAAACTCAAGAATTTAAACATTTATCAAGCCTGTTTGAATCATAGCCTACGACAAATACCTTCAGACGGATGCAAGTCTTGTTGGTCAGCAAACTCATCGGCATCAGCAGCTAAGTTAAGCTGTATCTGGAAGCCCTGCCGATACTTTTTCTGACGCCAGACGGTCTGATAAATCATGGGAGGATTTCAAAAAGGGCTCACGATTTGCACATTTACATCCAGTGCTTGAAAAGCTACTGTGTGTGCCAGCAACTTCAGCACCTGTGGCACGTATTTTTTCACATGGCGAAATTTTTATGAGGTCCCACAAGGCACATCTTGGTTAGAAAATTCTGAGCGAATTGGTTTTATAAAATACAAAAGGCATTTGGAATAACATTTTGCATGAGGGACTTTTGTAAATACGAATTCGGAATTCTCTGCAGTCTGCATTTAAAGTTAATTTTCCTGAATAAAATAAAAGACTCACGATTTCATTAAAATAGCGAGTAGTCCGACTTGACAATTTTTTGTAAGGAAAGAAGTCTTGGGCTTAATGTGATTTTTTTGGGTCTTGGTCTCGGTATTGGTCTCGAGGTTCAAAGTCTTGATCTTGGTCTTGGTCTCGAGGTTCAAAGTCTTGGTCTTGGTCTCGAGGTTCAAAGTCTTGGTCTTGGTCTTGGTCTCGAGGTTCAAAGTCTTGGTCTTGGTCTCGAGGTTCAAAGTCTTGGTCTTGGTCTTGGTCTCGAGGTTCAAAGTTTTGGTCTTGGTCTTGAGGTTTAAGGTCTTGACGACAAGACCGATCAACGCTACATGAAGCATAAAAATACAAAGAACTCATTTTGATCAATTTTATGCCTACACGACTTCTGAGCGCGTTCCTTGGATATTAACTTTTCTGATTATGCGACGGTTTCTCAGGCACAGTCACATACACACACACACACACACACACACACACACACACACACACACACACACACACACACACACACACACACACACACACACACACACACACACACACACACACACACACACACACACACACACACACACACACACACACACACACACACACACACACACACACACACACACACACACACACACACACATGTGCACACTCAGCTAAATAACAGAACGTTAACATTTATCAGCGAGACTATTCTTATGTATGTACATGGCGAATATTAAGAGAAACAGTGACCTACGAGTAGGGTTACCAGACGTCCGGCAAAAGGAGGACATGTCCTCCTTTTTGGCCCCATGTCCTCTGTCCGGCAGGCAAAGCCAAAAACCAGGAAAATGTCCGGCTTTTTGTATGTTTGTTTTATTGGGCTACTGGCTACTAGTTTGTGACCGTTTTTAACGACTTTACACACGCGCATGTTGTCCCTAAGTTCCCCTAACTAATCTACACGTACATACTTATTTTTTTTATTGCAGCTCTATTTTTCAGACGTTTCTATTTCATGACCTAATTAATTTTACAGTGTATCTATGTTCAAAGTGCTAATTTTATTTCCGGTAGCAGAGCGACGTCTTTGGGGCGTTTTTTGTTAGTAATGCAGCTTTTCAATGTCACTTCATATCTTGGGTACTTAGGAGACCTGCTGACTCCAGAGTGAAACATCAAATGTGTCCTCCTTTGTCCTCCTTTCCGGATTTCTGTGTCCTCCTTTGGCTACCCATGTATCTGGTAACCCTACCTACGAGACTGTCTTTATTAAACTACAAACATTTTAAACTGTAACTTAGTAAATAATACAGTTAACGATTTGCTTCATTAAATGATGAGTCCGAGCAATTAGTGAATTCTGTCGTTTTCCCTTAACACAAACCCCAGGAGTCGAGTCATTGGCAATCCAAACGGGGAAAACTAATGCAACTTAAACCAGGTGCTATGGCTGTGACCAGACAACTCTGGAGACATCGTTTTTAAGGCTGTCATTGGTATGAGCATAACGTAGAATTAACTCAGATATGTAGGTTTGGCGTTGTGATTCAAGATGGCTGAAAACGAAAGCACTGGCTTTGTTCTCTAGTTTCTATCAATTCAGCAGGGCAAAAAGGTTCTGGCCCCACGCTTACGAATGACCTAATTTCGGCGCAACATAGGTGCACCAAGGGTTTGAGCCGCCACTATACCGTAATTAATATTCTACATAATGCATAAAGTATGTGTGTTTGTAGGTGTGTATGTGTGTATGGGTGTGTGTGTATGTGTGTGTGTTTGTGTGTGTTTGTGTGTATGTGTGCGTGCGTGTGTGAACGTCTGTGCTTAGTCGACTTTCGTCATATCCGTAGAAGAAAGGCGAGAGAGACTGTATAGAGAGCATCAGCCATGGGTTTACGCCGACGTCCTTTATTGTTTATATATCCGTCGTTAGTAATGCTTGCGATATGAGTCGACCGCACATAAAAACCGATGCAGAACTGAATAATTGCAAGGATACGACCTGCAGATCGGACGAACTACTTCCACTGTATACGGATATGACATCCGCATTCGTGATGCCTTCCATTTTTTCGTTGAATCATAAATCCATCTTATGGAGAGAGAAAGGTGAAACGCTGCGTAATAGGATACCATAGAACCAATAAATCATCAAGTTTTGACACGACCAAGAAAGAAACGCACGCGATATATGGTCGTTTCGGGAGTTGAGGAGACCAGTGACAAGTTCATTAGGCCTATATGACAGTTCGGCCAGTCTCTGCTCATGGTAATAGGACTCGGTCAAGAAAGCATATGACAGATGACACCAGCGAAATTGGCTTTTGAATGGCCACGATTTGGTCTGGCTATATGAGAAGATTATTCGAGAAGTAGTTCGGCTGTAACTGCACGGCAACGTACTTCTGTGCGTGGCCAGTTCGTGCAGATTTTGTGCTTTCGGTTTCCGTATAGTTTATATTAGTATCGAGCGCCATTTATATGCCGCGGTTTCAGAACATATTTTAACTGTATAACTAGTGGGACAAATGTCCCAGTAGTCTTAGGATTTGTCCCAGTAGTTTGGCTGCTTTGTCCCAGGCAATGTATGTTTAAAGTATAACTAGTGAGACAGATGTTGCAGGAGTTTAAAGATTTGCCCCAGTAGTAAAATCAGAATTAGTAAACGCATTGTCAGGAAATTCCCAAAAAAGGTCATAAACTTTTTCGGGAGAGGAATTCCTAAAAAAAGTCATCAAGGTTTTTGAAGATGAATTCCTAAAAAAGGTCATCAACTTTTTCGGGAGATGAATTCCCAAAAAAATGTCATTAGAGTTTTTCAGAGACGAGTTCCAAAAAAGGTCATGAACTAAAAAAGGTCATGAACTAGACCCATGGCTGATTTTGTCCCAGTAGTCTAAATTCCTTAAAATATATACTGCGCGGCTTTGAAAGCTTTCTAAAGGCATAAATGACCAGCATACATGCTTTTCTCTCGGCTCTCTCGCACTGGGAGCGCTTCTGAATGGCCCTCCCGAAAGAAGCGCTTTATAAATATCCGAATACAATACAATACAATACACAAGGTTAGGAGATTCGAAGGTGTTCTCGGTATCATGATCTTCAGTCACAGTCGATTTTACTATACAGTAGTTTCATTCGTTGTTCATAGCTGTTGAATTTTGTTGAATTTTAAAAAAATGGTAGAGAAACGAAAAGAGCATTTTGGTTCACCTGGCTGTCTCCAGAAGCCTACCTGCAATAAATACGCGAATTTAAAATTCTGAGCATCCATGATTATGGTTACGAGCGGTGTAGGCCTAGAGCAGATCTTTCTTACATTCAGATCTCGACGAAAAACTCATTTCGACCTCTGCAGTCATTTCTTCCGTAAGCTATTTTCGTGCCTTCCCTTCATGGCCTTCGACTGGACTCGTCCTGGAATGTGGCTTGCACAACAAATTTGCTCAGTAGCGACCTCCAACGACTGAAGCCTTAAGCATTATTGCATCATTACAACTATACTTCTATAGCGCATTATTAGCGCTATAAAAGTTCCCAGATTAGCTTAGATTAAATTATCAGCCATCAGTCACGAAGCCACAGCAGAGGAGATTCTTTTTGACAATAGCCTACTGCATGGTGATGTTGACCTTTACGGTAATTGGACAAATGTGCGCGGAATCATGCAAAGGGCAAAGCGATACATTCATTATAATTGATTATCAGTTATCCACGTCTCAGATTCAGATTCAGATTCAGATTCAGATATTAACAGCATGCGGTCGAGTGAAATTGTGACTTTGTGGCATCGCTATCTGCCATGGTAGAATAAGAAGAAGAAGAAGAAGAAGAAGAAGAAGAAGAAGAGGAGGAGGAGGAGGAGGAGGAGGAGGAGAAGAAGAAGAAGAAGATGAAGAAGAGGAGGAGGAGGAGGAGGAGGAGGAGGAGGAGGAGAAGAAGAAGAAGAAGAAGAAGATGAAGAAGAAGAAGAAGAAGAGGAAGAAGAGGAAGAAGAGGAAGAAGAGGAAGAAGAGGAAGAAGAGGAAGAAGAGGAAGAAGAGGAAGAAGAGGAAGAAGAAGATGATTATGATTATGATGATGATGATGATGAAGATGAAGATGAAGAAGAAGAAGAAGAAGAAGAAGAGGAAGAAGAGGAAGAAGAGGAAGAAGAAGATGATGATGATTATGATGATGATGATGATGAAGATGAAGAAGATGAAGAAGATGAAGAAGAAGAAGAAGAAGAGGAAGAAGAAGAAGATGATGATGATGATTATGATGATGATGATGAAGATGAAGATGAAGAAGATGAAGAAGGTGAAGTAAAAGAAGATGATGTAGAAGAAAAAGAAGATATAGAAGAAAAAGAAGAAATGATGAGGAGGAAGTAGAAGAAGATGCCGATGAAGAAGAAGATGAAAAAAGAAGGTGATAAAAGAAGAAGAGGAGGAGGAAGAGGAGAAAAAGAAGAAGAAAAGAAGGAGAAGAAGAGGGAAGGAGACGAAGAAAGAAAGAAGAAGAAAAAAGGAAGAAAGTAAGGAAGAAACAGAAGCACAAATGAAGAAGAAGAAGAAAAGGAAGAATAAGAAGAAGAAGGAAAAGAAGAAGGAGAAGAAGTATACTGGCAAGCCGCGTTTTCAAAGAGTCGATTGTAATGATCGCCTGAGACGGGAACAAAGACGCCCAAGAGTCCCGCTGCTTATTATCCTGTTGCCAGAATGAAAACGCTCCCTGAGAAGCTTTAGACTCAATGAGGATAATTATAACACTATATCAACATCAAGATCATCTTCATGTTGATCATGATCCTCATCATTGTCATCAACAACAATAACATTACCCCCTCCACCGCTCTCATCATTATCATCAAAACAACTAGCACTGCCCCACCACCACCGTCACCACCATCAACACCACCATCGTCACCACCTCCACCGTCGTCATCATCACCACCACCACGTATTCATCCTCACTAGCACCGTCATTATCATCATCACTGTCGTCGTCATCATCAGTTTTAAGACCAGAAATACGTTTTAACATCACCTTACAGAGTCTATTGAGTATATTGTTTTGCGCGGATATTACTCGCTATTTTATACTACTACAACTACTACTACAACTAGGCCTACTGCTACTACTACTACTTCCACTACTACTACTGCTACTACTACTAATACTACTACTACTACTACTACTACTACTACTACTACTACTACTACTACTACTACTACTACTACTACTACGTCGTCGTCGTCGTTGTTGTTTCAATAGCGAATGTCTTGTCACCGTCATCATCAACATGCAACAGATCATTTTCCATCAAGTATACTCCGGTCACAAGTCTTAAGACGGAAGTGGCTGACGATGATGGGAGACAAGGAAGCTGAGCAAACCAATTCAGTTGAGGATCACCTGACAATTCGATGTCACCTGTTTCACGGAATCCTTTTCACTGAAAATGGCGTCAGTCCGCAGTCTTCGTACAGAAAAACGTAGCGTTGAGTAAAAAAATGAGTATACGTTGGTTTCAACGTCTACGGCCAGTGGACTTAAGTAGCTAAGTCAGTCGCTAACTCATAGGGCCAGTAGATACAGTGGCGTAGAAAGGTTTTTGGGAGCCCTTGTGCAGAGCTTGGATGGTGGGTCAATTGAAACTCCTTCGATTTGAAACAAAAAAAAACGCTGTGCATAAAACGCTTGCGATATTTACATATTTCGCACCGTACAAAATATGCAAATATCATGAATCGCACCCCAATTAAATAATAATTAAATAATTACATTTTAATTATTTCCTCCGATTTATTTTTATAAAACATTTATTTTTATTTCTCCAGGCTAGCATAAAAAACTTGAACGAGAGATAATTAAACTAAAAACATTGTTCCATCTGCTATGACTGCTAAAATATGAATAATCCACACTTAAATTCTGTCAAATTGTGAAATAATAATAACAAAACAATTAAAAAATTAGACAAGTGCTTAGTCTACGGTAATCTAAAAAGAGATTCTGAAAATTCCGAAAAGTTAAAACGTTCGTTTGCGCGCCTTCTCTTGCCCAAAATATCTACCACTTTTGAAGTGTTAAGCTTTCTGGCATATTCATTTTCTATCGACAGCATTGCAAGTTCTTCGCGTGCTTGTCGCTTATCGGCGCCACTTAAATAAGACTTAAACATAACTGAGTCTGAGGGAGTGCGGTGATTTAAATTATAGGCCTTACAAACTTTAAGTTTAGGCCTAAGTATTAGTAAGTTACCGTACTGTAAGTAATTATGCAATTGTCAATTTTAGTTACACAAAGTACTACAAGTAATAATATTCCATACTGCGTAATAGAAAATATTAACAAAAATTCTATAAATTTTAAACATGTCGTCGTCGGTCATGACATAATATATTTATACGTCAGTAAGACTACTTCCGTCCAAAGACTGTATAGAGTAAAGAATTTTGTTATGGCACACCGGCTGTTTACTAAACCATGCTTTAGGACATTTCAGCTTCAGATTCCTCCAATAAAACTATTGAGTCGAGTCATTTGAGTGTGTAGTACTGTGTACGCTGTTGCTAACTTGCTGTACATGTAGATTTACTTTTAGGCTAAAATTGAGTCTACTTGCTGCCAGGGGCCCTTCTGACCGCTGGGGGCCCTTAGCGACTGATTCCGGGGAATAACGACCAGTTAGTTCTTCTGTCGAATCAAAACCTCGCCACTGCTGTACTTGGTTGCTGCCAGTCTCAAGCCAGGATAAAGGAGGGGGTAGACGACGCTAACATCTTTATTATTGAACTTACGAACTAGTTCGTCAAAGATAACTCAGGAAACACTTTCAAGCCATCTTAAGACGAAACTTTTCAGATCTGTTATATTGTCATGTCAAGCGCCTTCTGATTTTAATTAAAGGCGCTTCACAAGTAGCCAGATACATACATACATACATACATACATACATACATACATACATACATATATACATACATACATACATACATACATACATACATACACATACATACATACATACATACATACATACATACATACATACATACATACATACATACATACATACATACATACATACATACATACATACATACATACATGTCATACATACATACATACATATTTACATACATATTTACATACATGCATACATACATACATGCATACATACATGTCATACATACATACATACATACATATATACATACATACATACATACATAAATACATACATACATACATACATACATACATACATACATACATACATACATGCATGCATACATACATACATACATATTTACATATTTGCATATATACATACATACATACATAAATACATACATATATACATACATACATACATATATACATACAATGTCATACATACATACATACATCTATGATATATACATACATACATACATACATACATACATACATACATACATACATACATACATACATACATACATACATACATACATACATACATACATACATACATACATACATACATACATACATACATACATACATACATACACACATACATACATACATACATACATACATCTTTGTTATGACAAAGCCTCGTTAAACAGTAACTACAGCCAACCTCCTCAAATAATTGCCACCCATGTCTCACAACTTCGCAACTGTTGAAACCTCAACCAACTGTTTTACTTTTGGATGTTTTCTATCTTCGTCAGATTACCGCCTTCTCTTATATCTATCCTTTATGTTCATCTCTTGTTCAAAAACCTACTTTGATTTTCTTTTTAAAAAATGTTTTCTTTTCGCGGCTAATAACTGTCTGGCTCATTCTGTTCAGTTTTGTGTAGATTAATGTTATTGTCATCTCTTCTGGATATGGACCTAATTACGGCTTGGTATCAGTGCGCCATCGGCGGCTGGTGCCTTTTGCTTTAGACATAGGTGTGGCAGAAGTTAGTAACTGCAATTATAATTTTATCCCGTTCTTATATTAATTCTGCTGGATGCCTACCACAAATTTTCGATGTGTATATGTATATTGTACTTTTATAGAGTAATTATATTGTACTCGTGTAATTGCATAGTGTATGTACAAGGTGTATGTATATTTGTATGGATTCTATCAAGGACCCGGAGTTGGAATTAAAAGTCATCAACCAGATAAAAGTCTTCAACCTGGAACACATTTTTATTATTTCCCTTAAAAGGTTACTTCGCTATAACGCGCCACGTCGTATACTTTGTCCTTCATTAGCGTGTTAATAGGTTATCACGACTGATTCCATTAGTCGTAGGCCCTAAATGACGGTCTTTCTCATCAACGTGTAATTCTAATTCTCGTTGCATCTCTATCAGAGTTTGTATGTGTCCTTGTCTGTGTGTGCCAGTGTGAATGTTTGGCTCAGTCGATGCAGGTGAGTTTTAGCACGCGAGGCAGTATGATGGCCATAATAGCATAAAGAATATCTGGTCTTTGCTTTCAAAATTGAACATTCTGATTAGACACGGCGCATCGCCGCAGTATTGCGAGGAGTTGCGCGACGTCGAGTCTTCGGCGGCGTCAAACGCAAGGCAGAATAAGAAGATGTAACAAGATGTCTGAGATGATGACAACGGATGTGATTGCATCTGAAAGTCATCTCGTCAGCCATCAGACTTCCACCGTTAATCCATCAAACCTGACTTCCCTCTTTTCCTGTTATTCGGTCTCTTTAATCCACTTAGCGGGAGATAGGCATGACTGAGACAAAGGTAATTATACTGAAATAGAGAAGAAAGACACAGGGAAAGGCAGAGGTGCAAGGAGGTATACAAATAGAAGCACTGCGACATGGATGTACATTATACAGTCACAAGGATTTAGACAGCGAGAGAAGAGAAAAAGGAAAAGCTGTGACTCAGAAGGATGTAGACACTCAGCTATAGAGATAGAGACCGAGGCAGAATGAGAGACAGAGACGGAGTGAGAGACAGACCATTGCCACGTGGAGGGTGACCGACAGCCAGTTCGGTGCGAAACTCATGACAATTAGCGGTTTAGGTAGCAGCTGCAGCAGCTTGTGAATAGATGAATTTCTGTAGACCTGATTTGTACTGGATTAAGGAGAGTAATCAATTGATTATATCTCACAAACTAATCAATTGATTATATCTCACAAACTATGACTCTCTATTTCTTTCTGTCTCTCTCTCCTTTCTTTCTTCTTTCTTTCTTCTTTCTCTGTCATTCTCTCTTTCATTCTCCTCCCCTTTCTCTTTCTTTATCTCTGTCTTTCTTTCTGTCTCTCTTTCTCTCTCCTCTCACGTTCTTTCCTATCTCTCTCTTCTTTCTCTGTAATTCTCTCTTTCCTCCTTCTCCCCTCTCACTTTCTTTCTCTCTCTCTCTCAATTTCTGTCTCTCTTTCTCTCCTCCCACGTTCGTTTCTTCCTCTCACTCTTCTTTCTCTGTCATTCTCTCTTTCATCCTCCTCCTCCTCTTCCTCCTCCTCCTCCTCTTCTCTTTCTTTCTCTCTCCTCCCATGTTCTTTTCTTCCTCTCTCTCTCTTCTTTCTCTGTCATTCTCTCTTTCATCCTGCTTCTCTCCTCCTCTTCCTCCTCCTCCTCTTCCTCCTCCCCCTCTTCTCTTTCTTTCTCTCTCTCCTCCCACGTTCTTCCCTCATCCTCATTCTCTCGCATCGTAAACTAATTTAATAATATCAGGCAGAGGAAGACGACGTTGTCATCTTCAGCTACGTCGCACAATTCGTCCGCGGAATACATTCCTCTCATTTCCCCCTTATTTGCATTCAATAGAACACGTTACTCTTTTTTCCAGTTACATGCGCAGCTCATCTCCCGTCGTAACCAGCGTACATCTACACACAGATTAATGCAGTCACGTATAATATAGAAGACATCCAAGTTTCGTTTAATTGCATACCAGTTTGTGTAAAAGTTGAACATACAGCGTACTTACTGGTAAGACGAATGAGGTAAGTTAAGGTAAGATTCGCACTTCTGTGTGACTTTGCGAGCGTTAACAATGTTCGTAATAAATAAATAAATAAGGTAAAACTAAATAAGGCAATATAGTGAGACGTCCTGGGTGGTCTACAGTCAGTGGAGAATCATAGCAATACCTAATGTTACATTAATAGCACAAGATATTCTCACCGACTGATGTTCCTGTAGATGATCGTAGCCGCGGGTCTCTCTAAGATCCATTTATCGCCTGGATTGATCGACGGAAACATCTCTCTAGTGGACGGCTGTTGCTTCCAGTGCAAACATCATAGCAAGGGAAGACGTCCTTCGTTAGTTAATGAGGACGTGTTATACAGGCTCAAAATTCATGCAGAAATGGACGTGGGTATACACGTAGAGGTACAGTTTGATTTCGATATAATGGCGCTTTTTAAAGGCCTTCAGGAGCTGAAACACAGAGACTGGGATCTAAGTAGGTTCCATATCTGCTCGAGATAATTATGCTTAGAGTGTTTCTTGAGCTCTGCTTCGGGCGGTGAAATGCATATATTCTGTAGAAGGATGTGTCGGAAAGATGATCAAATAAACGACAACGCACTATGTGTATGGGTCTTCGTTTTGCATCATTTCGAAGCAAGAAGTCATATTACACTGGTTTCTATAAGGTTTTTATTTATAGATTGTACGCACATCTGAGCCGTTCTGCACTTTAGTATCCAAACACAGATCTTACGCAGCGGTAGAAGTGTATGATTAAACCATTCATTGACTTGGAAGTATGTATGTATGTATATATATATGTATGTATGCATGTATGTATGTATGTATGTATGTATGTATGTATGTATGTATGTATGTATGTATGAATGTATGTATGTATGTATGTATGTATGTATGTACAATTGCACATGTATCTATGTATGCATTCATGCATATATGTGTGCATGTGTGTGTATGTATGTATGTACGCATGTGTGTATGTATGTATGTATGTATATACATGTATGTATGCTAGTACGCATGTATGTATGTTAATACCTATGTATGTATGTATGTATGTATGAATGTATGTATGTACGTACGTACGTACGTACGTATGTATGCATCTATGTATGTATGAAAGATGATCCATGTGTGTGTGTATGTATGTACATGTATGTATGTATATATGTATGAATGTATGTAAGTATGTATTTATGTATGTATGTATGTATGTATGTATGTATGTATGTATGTATGTATGTATGTATGTATGTATGTATGTATGTATGTATGTATGTATGATTTTGGTTGTGTGAATGTATATATGCATGCACGTATGTATTTATGTATGTATGTATGTATGTGCGATTTTGTATGTTTGTATGTATATGCATGCATGTATGTACATGTATGTGTATGTGTATTCATGTGCATACATATATATATAAATTTACTTTTGCCCCTCTGTCTTTCTTTTCTCCATCTACTGAACGCCTAACAGCAGCCGCTATAATATATAGAAGGGCGATAATAGGCATAGATCGGGTGATGGATTGTATGTGCTTATTACCGGAAATGAGAATAGACTGAATAATTTTGTTGCATAGTGGCCTTTCAGTTTATTTTTGACAGATGAATGTTTTCTGGATAATGCTGCAATGGTCGATGTGATACATTACTCCACATTGATAATGTCAGTAAAATCCAATTTCGTTTCACCCTGAAGTTGCTTCTATAGGCTTTGGCTATGTTGATTAACTAAATCGTGGGTGCGAAAATATTGAGTATTGAATTTAGTCTTGTCATGGCTACATAGGTTTGTTGGAGGCGTTACAATCTATAGAAACGTTATTATTAAGTTGAGTGTAACATTATATATATATATATGGACGCTCCGTAACGGAATTATTTCGGAACTTCTATCTCCAGTAAAGTGGTATTGTATTTAAACGAAGTAGCATTATCTTTTGGCATCGTTTTTAATTTCACGTAAATTCTTATAGCAGGTTTTGAAACTGTATGATTGCTAAAAGTTTTTAATATTTCAACAGTGTGAGATTAAAGTATAGATTTTTAGTTTCAGTTTTAAATAGTTATATATGACCTGCATTCGCTGATGGTTCAGTATAGCGACGAGACTTAAGTTCATCGCGTTTTCACATATAAACATAAGAAAGAAATTCATAATAATTATGTCGGTTTCAAAATTTTGTTCAACAGAAAAATGTTAATTTATCGTTAATTTTGTCTTCTAAGGTTTCCTTATTATGTTTTTCTTATTTGGTTCAAAGGATGTTTGTCGGCAAACATTTCTGTAGGAAAGTTAAACGGAATATGAAGAAATACTCACACTTATTAAGTTGATTTACAATTCTCAGCTCACACACTCTCGGTGATTTGTGATTTGTGTCTTTTTGTTTGTAAAATAATGCTGTCTAAGATTCAGCATTTCATAGGTCGAGTTAGCTTACTGAGTTAGGTACGCAGAAATCAACCGCGGTATATTCGCACCTGATATTAATTTTCGTGCAAAAGTTGACAATAGGCACGTAGTTCTAAAATAATGGACAATTTTTGATAACATCAATTAATGTTCCTGATCTGTGTATTTATATGGTGCACCACTGAAAAGGGTGGTTGGTCTGTATCCAATCTTTATAGCCGTGCCTTCCTAAAAGATGAGTGATGAGATAGAATAGAAGTAGTGCAAAACGAGTCTGTTTCAGAGTTCCGCTTGTTTGCTTTCTTTACCCAAACAGACGCGACTCGTCGACCAATATTCTTCCGCTATGACGAATGCGTCTTGGCTGCAGATTCAGTTACCTTGGTGACCGTTAGTTACCTTCCAGTTGGTTGAATCCTGTCATCGTCTGTTTTGCCCTCAACCGGATGTGGACGAATGCAGATGTTGTCGTCAATTTCCGGGGATGTTTTCCGCTGTGTTGCCTTCTTCCTATCTCTGTCACGACATCCGATACTTCTTACTTCTCAGACGAGACCAGATAACCGGATCCTAAGAAGCCTTGGTTGAGACGCGAAGCTGTACACTCGATATGCACAGACCTACGTAGACAGACTCAAGCAGCAAAAGAAAAAACGGCGAAGCGAGAAAGGATTGAGGAAAAGCGCTGCATAAAAAAGAAGACTGAGCTCAGGGAATGTCAACAGAATTATTAGGACGACAAGAAAATAATTGGTGGTGCACTTAAGACGGAGGGTACATGTAAACAACTTTAAGATCTGTGCCTATAGTCGTATATATATGCACAATATTATATATATAGATCTTTACAGAGATATAAGGATATATCCAAAGGAATATCTAAAGGAGAGAAGGTAGCCTCGCTATGCACAGTCGAAACTGGGTCAGTATATATATAGTAAGCGAGGTCTTACGACCATTCCAAGGCCTAAAAACATTCAAATAATGATAGTTGCTCAAACAGAGGCTGTTAGATCTATGTGTGTAGATGATTATGTAGCGCCAAAAGTTTCTTTGTGCTAAATCTGAACTACAGGCCTACTATAGATATCTCATGATTGAACTCTCTGATAGATATATTTTGTTTTATTAAACCCATTCTATCTTACATCTGAGTAACATCTATTGGGAAATCTATACATGCCAAGAATTCTAAGGTGTGGCAATTCACTGTTAACAGGCCTGATATTCAGAGGCGTCTATCCCCCCCCAAGTCATTGGAGCAACGTCCCTTTTCCACTCTTCTCCCCCCTTCCCGCTCCTCCCCCCCTAAAATGGTGGCGCACACACGGACAGATCCCCCCTATTTCTTGGATGGAGCATTTGCTCCAAGGTTTCTATGGTGTAAACGCCCCTGCTGATATTGTCTGCTTGATAAGCCGTCTTTAGATAATCTAGCTTAACGTTAAGAGTCTGCCATGACTGAGTTTCGAACAGAGTCAATCGGGCAATGACATAATAGGGATTTCCTCTAAATTCCGCATAATTATTCTCAGTTCCTCCAACAATACCGCCACTCACTCACCGTAATCTGCCTCAGGCTCCTCTACTAATCACCCCCACAGGATTTCTACTCCAAATTGAAGTCTCACCTCTTCAGGATTTCCTTCCCTAATCCATCCGATCCTCTGCCTTCCAAGCTTTCTCGTCCTCAACGAAATCCGCCGTATAAGCTGCTTTGCCGCTCTGGACCCTCTCGCAACCGGGCTCGGACCACCAATGGACATCGATCTCTGAATAACCCCTCTGATACGACGCAGCGCTCGTGAATAAGCTGGTGCTTTGCACTTGGCTTCAGAGTAGCGCTATAGAAATTTGGAGTTTACGATTACGATTACGATGATGATGCTTCGATTGTGTGACAACCAAAGTACAATGTGAGAACGTTATATCATGGGGAATTTTTACTAGGACGTAACATCCTCATCATAGTTGCAACTCTCACTCAGATCAAGACTATTTGATGTTCTCGTGTTATACGCATAACAGTAAATTGCAACACCTTAGAGAAAGTTGTCAATTAGTGAAGGCAGAAACTAGAGAGCAACGCATCAATCAGGGGCGTAACTTTAGTCTAAAAGTGGGGATACCAATTTCTTACATACACGAAGTAAAGCGGAGGCTGCGATCTCTGGAAAGGCACAATAATAAAATATTGATTAGCACTGTTCAAAAAGTGGGGGTACGGTACCCCCCAGTTCAAAAACCCGTACATATTACGCCTACGTGAATAAATAACCCAATTTAAAAACTGGTAAGAAAATCAGCCAACTACAATATACTGTATTCTATTGTTCGTTCAAGACAATGATTATAAGACAGAGATCGTAACGGTGTGCGCCGGAGGCGTTTCACAAGCCTGTTTACGACATAAAACGACGACGGTCTAATGATCTAGACGTCTGTGGTGGCATCTCCTGATCGACACTGTTCGAAACTCAGTCAGCGCAGACTTAACGCTAAGCTAGATTATCTAAAGACGGCTTATCGAGCAGACAAAGAGAGGGCTTTAAGGTCAGTGTTGGAAGCGGTAAACAACGAGTCAATATCAATTGATATACGTATGGGATAAATAGGATTATCGTTGGTTAACTCGATGGAAAGAAGGGAATTGAATTGAGTAAAGAACTGCGGGGAAGCAACGGAGGAAAGTAGGCCTAAGTTACGCTATAGTACAGAAGGAAATAGGCAGAAAACGTAACCGGGTTCAATAGCCATGCGGTAAACTTAAATTCTGTGCAGACGATTAAACAGAATTATGTTCATGTGGTAATCAAAGCAGGCTACTGACAACAATCTAACAATTAAATGTATACATGCCTACAAAGCAAACATGTGCGGCTAGAAATATACAATTAAATGTTACAAAATTTCATTGAACCGTCTGTTCTTATAGCGTCTTTTCTGACCAGCGGTGTAGCTAGGATATTTTGCGCCCAAGGACGTAGGCTACTATGAAATTGGCGCCCCTCCCTGCTTTATTTATTACATTTTCCAATACATCGAATGGCAATTTAAATTTTAGTTAAACAAAATATGAAAAATACAAATAGTAGGCCCTATATGGTGCCCCTTAGTGCTCAATGGGGCGCCAAAATCATACCTGACAACTGATTTGTAAGTAATGAGGATTAACTGGAGATTTTGGGGGCGCAAAAATTAAATCTTGTAAATATATTTGGGAAAAATTAGTTAAAATTGCATAAAAATTAACAGTAAAATTATTTATGTTAACCCTCATCTTGGCGCACCCTTCTTTTGGCGCCCCGGGACACCTCTCCCGCTCGCACTCCCTAGCTACGCCTCTGCTCCTGATATCACAATGTCTTCAGGAGGCATATAATAATATGTTAATCTCTAGAGACTCGTAGTTAGCATCGGACTTCACCGACGAGAACTACAGAGATGGAACTGGAAAGAGGCAGACAGGAAAGAGGAAACAAAATTCAGATGAATGATATAGCTCTACTACCATTTTGCGTTCACTCATATTATGAGATACAGCAGCGCCTGTTGAAAACTTCTTAAAATCAGATTGTTAACTTGGAGGCAGTTCAACGTATTCCTTTCATCTTTTACAATGAGTATATTTAATAGTTTTCGGTTGATAACAGGGCAGCAGTCTAAATGTTCAAAAAGGTTTTCTCCATTGCGAACAACTGATAAATAATTCTCAACGTGTTTTACACATTAATGCATTGTGTGAAGCTGGCGATCACGTGACACAACATAACGTTAACTGTGACATAAGACAACGCAATTATTTCACTTATTTAGCGCCATTAACCAATAACCTTCAGTCTAAACTATTTTGGTGCCATGACGACCAAAGAAAATTTGAAGGAAGGTCGACCGAAACTGTCGACTCATTGTGCAATAAAGCGTGAAGTTGATGCTATTATTGACAAGCGCCACAATATCCATGATGTCACCGAGCGGCGTATAGTAGGACTCGAAGAAGTCCGGTTCCAGTCCGCTGCACAGAGCGAGCAGACCTTGCGGAAGTTCAGTCAACTGGAACAGAACGATAACGGCAATCAGCATCGCGGTCGTCCGATTGTGTTCCTGGTTCCGTGCCCGGCTGTTCGGCCCGTCCTGAATCAGAGTGGCTCGGTTCCTAAGATCTGCCCCTCTTCGGTGAATACGATGTACCTGGACGAGTAGCAGGTAGCCAAAGACGGACATCAAAGCGCAAGGAACGAGCTTGATCACCAAAGCGTGAACCCAGAAGTTCACAGAGTTAACGGTGTCACGGTCGACTGCCCGGGTCCACTTGCGATTGGTGACGACGTACATCGTTTGATTCGTGGACAGATACGGAACACCTTCAACCGTAAGTGAAGAGAAGTTGGGAACCAAGATGAATAGGGTGGCTACTAAGACCCCCGCGACGGCGTACCCTGCTGTTGTCGGGCGCGTGCAGTCGACCGCGGCGGGGCCGTTCTCGGAGCAGCAGCTTCGGATGTAGATGTAACGGTAGGTGGACAGAACGACCGCCAGCCAGATGGAGGCTGTGTGGGTTGTGACGGAGAAGTTGGCGTGGAACAGACAGAAGTACGCCCAGCCAAGCGTGTCGCGGCTAGGTGACGGTTCGATGCCGTACAGACAATAGTAATGCAGGGCAAAGGGGATGTACGAGACCATGGTCAGCAGATCGAAAACGGCCAGTGCGGTCAGCATGAGGTTCGTCGGATTAACCATGTGCCGCCTCGTCAGGACAGCCACGACAAATAGACTGGACACGATCCCTACCAGGCAGACGACGACGCTCGCGTACCCGTGGTACTGCGCGTACCATTTCGAGAAAAGTACCAAACGTTTGGACGCGCTGTTGTTGACCGTCGTCGCATTTACGTCATCAAAGTACGCAATATTCCGTGACGTCATCTCTGCACGTGGCTACTGCAACATAAAAGATCATGAAAACAATGAAATATCAGTTTAATAATAATAATAATAATAATAATAATAATAATAATAATAATAATAATAATAATAATAATAATAATAATAATAATAATAATAATAATAATAATAATAATAATAATATTCTTTATTATTTCAAACCGACAGACGCAGTAAGATTACATTGAAACATAAAAGTACAATCAATATCTTAATTAACACACGGTTTGGCAGCCATGCAAGGCGCCGCCCTAGAGGGGGGTTACGGGAGTCGAACCGCGTACCTTATGCTCTTCTGGCCATGAGTGTTACCACTACTATATATCTAATATGGATATCAGTGATTCTAAAACAGAGACCGAGAAAGCGAAGAAGCTTGCGCTTCATATTTATTATCCCGCCTCGATGAATCTGACCACTGCAAATTTCTCTCCATCACATCTTCTTCTTCTTTTCCTTCAGGCTCGAATTAATCCCTCTTTGGAGAGGGGTCAGCCACTCGGATCCTTCTCTTCCACTTGTTTCTTTCTTGAGCATCTTCTTTCTTCAGTTTTAGGAGTTTTAGGTCTTGTTGTATCGTGTCTTCCCATCTCTTCCTCTGTCGTCCCCGACTGCGGCGTCCGTATACCTCTGCATTCATGATTCTTTTCACACAACTATCATCCTCTTTTCTCATTACATGTCCATACCACCTCAGCCTGGTCTCTCGTACTTTGTCAGTTATACATGCCACCCCGAGCTTCTTTCTGATGTCCACATTTCTTTTCCTGTCCTTCAGTGAGATCCCAAGTATCCATCGTAGCATTCTCATCTCTGTTCTCTCCAGTAACCCTTCATCCCTTTTTGTCAGCGCCCAGGCCTCTGCTCCATATAGCATCACCGGTCTTACCATTGTTTTGTATACCTTTCCCTTGAGTTGAGTTGGCATTTTGGCGTCACACAACACTCCCGTTAGTTCTCTCCATTTCTGCCAAGCCACCTTAATCCTGTTCCTGATGTCATGCTCGCAGCCACCCTGTGCATTCATGGTCGATCCCAGATATTTAAATGTTTCAACCTGTTTCAGTGACTTTCCTGCATTGTCTCTGATCTCAATTGCTTCCGTTGTTTTTGAGCAGACCATGGTTTCTGTCTTATTGATGTTTATCTTAAGACCCTTGCTCTCCACTGCCATCTGCCAGTCTGTAAAACGTGCTTGCATCTTCGCCTCTGCATCGTCCGCTAGTATAAGATCATCCGCATACAGCATGTCCCAAGGTACCTCTTTCCTTACATGTTCTGATATTGCATCCATCACAATAATAAACAGTAGAGGACTCATGCACGATCCTTGATGTACACCCACTCGTATCTCGAATTCTCCTGTGTTGCCTATACTGCTCCTCACTGTTGTTCTTGCACCTTCATACATTGACTTTACCAAGCGCACAATTACCTCCGAGACTCCCTTCTTCCTCAAACTCCAGTAAACGACATCCCTTGGAACTCTATCAAAAGCTTTTTCCATATCCACGAAGGTCCAGTATCTTTTGTTGTTTCCTTCTAAAACCTTTTCCTGTACCTGTCTCAGTATGAACACTGCATCTGTTGTACCCCTCCCTGGCCTGAAGCCAAACTGGTTGTCATGTAGCTCAACCCGCTCTCTGATACGCCTCTCAATGATCTTTTCATACACCTTGAGTACGACCTCCAACAATTTGATTCCTCTGTAATTCCCGCATTCCAGCACATCTCCTTTCTGCTTGTATAACGCTAGTATTTCACTTTCTTTCAAATCCTGGGGTAGTTTTTCCTGCTTCATGAAGTTGTTTAAGATGACATATAACCATTCAACCCCATTTTGTTCCAGTGCCTTAAACATTTCGGCCGTCATTCCAGATGGCCCCGGTGCCTTGTTGTTCTTCATCATTGCAATTGCTGTCTCAATCTCTTTATAGGTGATTTCCATCTCTGGTCCTGCTACAGGGTTGGTCTCCTGTAGAGGCTCCCTTGGGTTTTCTTCATTTAGCAGTTCCTCGAAGTATGTTTTCCATCTGGATCTGATTGCCTCCTCATCGATGAGTATTTTACCATTCTTGTCCTTAATAACATTTACTGACTGTTTATCTTGTCGACTTCTTTGTCTTGCCCTTGCTATTTTATATATCTTGCCCTCCCCTTCTTTGGTGTCTAGCTCCTGGTACATATGTTGTAACGCCCTATTTTTGGCTATTGCCACAGACCTTTTAGCTTCCCGACAGGTTGCCTTGTATTCTGCTCTCCGTCCATCATCGTGTCGGTTCATCTGCCAGTTCTTATAGGCGGTCTTCTTGCTTTGTATTGCCGTCTGCACCTCTGCCTCCCACCACCAAGTATCTCTCTCCTTCCTTTTTTGTCCCTTTGTTGTTCCACACACCTGCTTTGCCGCCCCCAGCACGCCGCTTTTCAGTTTGTCCCATGTCACCTCCTCTGCTCCAGCTAATCGTGCCTGCACCTCCAGTTTGTAAGCATCTTTTATATCTCCCTTCAGTTTCCAAGTTCTGATACGTTCCTTTTGCTTGATCTGTTTTCTTTTCTGATGTTGAGTTTGCACCATCATGTCCATGATCAGTACCCTGTGTTGGCTGACCACTGCCTCTCCTGGTATAACTTTGCAATCACGTATATGCTTTCTATCCTCCCTCCTCACCAGTAGGTAGTCAATCTGGCTTGCATTTCTTCCACTGCGGTATGTTATTCGGTGTTCATCTGATTTTCTAAAGTATGTGTTTACAATAGCCAGATCCAATCCCTGTGCAGCTTCTAATAATCTGTCTCCTTCTTCATTTCTTCTACCGAAACCGTGACCTCCGTGTACTTCCTCAAATCCGTCAGCCTCTATGCCTACATGTCCATTCATATCGGCGCCCACAACTAGGTGCTCCGTGTTCGGTATGTTTCTAATAAAGGTTTCCAGGTCTTCGTGGAAACTGTCCTTTTCCTCCTGTGTACATCCAGTCTGCGGGGCATATCCAGAAACCACATTGATGATCTGCCCCTGTATCACCAGTCTTAGAGCCATAAGTCTGTCACTAACTCTTGTCACATCCACCACCTTCTCCTTAAACTCAGGGTCCAATATCACTCCCACTCCATTCTGTTTGTTTCCACCTCCACTAAACAGTAGCTTGAATCCATCTCCCAGCTCTCTGGCTCCCTGTCCGGTCCATCTGACCTCCTGAACACACAAGATATTTATTGCTCTTCTCTGCATTACATCAATGATCTCTCTAGATCTACCTGTAAGGCTCCCCACATTCCATGTGGCTAGCCTAACTCTACAGTCGTCGCTTGCGGGGTACGCCCTAGCCCTAACTCTAAATTCGTCGCTTGTGGGGTACGCCCTAGCAGTCCCTTGCTGATTTCTCACACCGCCCGGGCGACGATGCGCGTCGTTTCCAGAGAACGCCCTAGCCCTATGCTCAATCGAAAGTGTATGAAGATCCATAGAAAATTTTGGAGCAAAGTTTCACAACCGGATGCCCTTCCTGACGTCAACCCCTTTCGGTTTGGAACCTAGCCTTTGGTGCAAGCACCTACCCGCAAGGCAGCGAGGGCTTCAGGCTTATTTAAAGGCGGCCTGTACTCGCCTTGTCACATGACCGTCATAGAGCATCTGCAGCTTTTATCATAGGATGCGGTGCCACCCACATCCCATACCGCGCCCTGATAGCCTTGTCGCTGTTGGTCCGCGACTGCTTATTCGACAGGGTATACCTGCTTATTTCGCAGCTAGCCTCTATATCTAAAGGTCGTTCCACTATCCGCCACCTGTGGACGCGTGTGGTAGCAGTACAGCTCTCCCCATAGTACAGCTCTCCCCCATAAGTACAGCTCTCCCCCATAAGTACAGCTCTCCCCCACATAACGCATGCAATTGTTTTCCACTAAACCGATTTTGTGAAGGTGCGAGAATAAGAAGAGAGCTGTAACCTGTATACAGGGGCGTAACTTCCCCAGTTTCGAATGGAGACCATTTTGGACATATTACTCTGCCAGTATTTGATTCTGAAAGCTGATTAGCTTACTTCCATACCGGCAATTTTATCGTCTATAAGATCATCTACTCGTTTTCATTTTAGAACAAATTTATCCTATTTTCCTATCAGCAAAATCGGAACACGACGTGTATTATACACGCCTATAATAGGCCTGCCAAAATCAACGACATCTTTAATGCCTATATTATGTAGTGGAGGGAGCTTTCTTCAGCTAGCCGACTCGGATAATTATGTTTAACCAAGGACGGTTATTGATTCTGAGATTGTGAGGGGACCGAGTGGTGAGGAGTCATGTCAAGGCCGACAATATGAGTGTTGGTACATATACTGATTTGTAACTGATGAAGGATGTAGAAGGTTGCGCTTTGACCTACAGTACATCTCCACATCCCGATATGACTAAGATGACAACCATAAGGCGGAGAGTGAGGGTGATGTTAGATATTTCCAAGAAGAGTGTAGCCGTGGCCCAGACCTGTGGCGCCTGCGGCCTGCGGGTTGGTCACGGCGGTCAGTCTGTCGGGTGACTTGTGTGGATGAAAGTCTGCTTGTCTGACTGCTTGTGACTCATTTAGTCTGGCTCTTGGTTTACCTGTGTATCTAAGTACTTTCGTATTCCTCACTCTGTCGATACATACACGAAGCAACGCGAAAACTGCCATTTCCGGAAAGCCACAATAATAAAATATTGATCGGCATCGTTTAAAAATTGGGTACGGTAGTCCTCAGTCCAAAAGTGGGGGTACGATACCCCTAGTACGCCCACAAATCACGCCTATGCTGTATAAGGATAAACATTGGGCTTTAATATATATAGGCCTGTGTGTGTGTGTGTGTGTTTGTGTGTGTGTGTGTGTGTGTGTGTAGATGTAGATGCGTGTGTGTGTGTGTAGATGTGTGTGTGTGTGTGTTTGTGTGTGTGTGTTTGCGTGTGTGTCTATGTGTGTGTGTTTGTGTGTGTGTTTGTGTGTTTGTGTGTGAGAGTGTGTGTGTGTGTGTGTGTTTGTGTTTGTGTGTGTGTACTCTATAACATCATAGCTTAAAGCCTTAAATAAATAAGCAGATCTCTAATTTCAATGTTAATTAGGGATCGTCCATGTTTTCGTTCTCATCTTGATAGAGAACATTATGCAGATGTAGTTCGTACACGAAGCTTTGATAGGGTGGGAATTGTCGGGGGTTGGGGTTCAACCCCTTAGTCTTTCTTAGGACTCCCACAGTTAAATCATCATTGCACATCCCAGGGTGTCGCTTCCAACCCCATCAGTTGTGCTAGTGTGATTTAGCGTTGACATCAGCCGCTTTCAAATTTCGTTTAGGACCTACATCAGTTTGTAAAATACGGATAAAATGTTCAATCTCCCACCCATTCATTTTCTACAAGTCCCACACTGAGAGCTGACACGTAATTGCCTGCATAAATATGTAATTCTTATAGAAGCAAATATATGAAACATTTTTCTAGATGCATCGTTCGTGGAATTACCTGCCAGACATCTGCATGAAAAACAACAACGCTGAGCCTTTCACGTGAGACGGATTTTCTCTATTATATCTGAGCAGAATGGATATCCGTAATTATCGTTGCCAGCGATCTCACTCCTGATGCCTCAGCATGCAATTACCGATGAGCGATATGCTTTCACATTCGTAACAGGTAAAATATTGCAATTCGTTGCTGTTGCTGTTGCCGAGGGCATTCTTTTACGTAGGTCTATAAGTGGATGGGTGCATAAATTCCAACTGTTAAACATTCGCCTTCCATCGCTGAGTCAGTAGTTCGAATCCTGCTTTGGTGTGAGATCTTCAATTTTTTGGCGAATTCGTTTATTTTAATAGGGAGTCGGTTTGTATGGAAATATCGCTGCGTGGCTGATGCGATGCAAAGCAGCTAACAGGACTTTTAAATGCACTCGAAAAACAGTGGGATATTATTACAGAAACACAAAATACGTGAAAATGTATAAATACGTGAACTGTAAAAATACATTATTATTCATAAAAGTAACGAACTCATAGTATTATACAGACTAATTAAATTGACTGTTTTCAGACAACTATACTTAAGAGCCGCCATTTAGTTTCGGGCTGCTCATCATCATCATCATCATCATCATCATCATCATCATCATCATCATCATCATCATCATCATCATCATCATCATCATCATCATCATCATCATCATCATTGTTTTTATTATTTTTAATTAAATATTATATTATTATTATTTTATAATTATTATTATTTTTTTTATTATTATTATTATTATTATTATTATTATTATTATTATTGGGCCTACGCTCAAGCAATTATGTAGTCTAGACTCTAGAGGTTTGATACTAAAAAATTTTTATGCCATATTTCGAATGGCTAGTCTTCGTTTAGAACAGGCCATTTATTATTGATGTTGTTATTACTATTCCAATTTTATTCCAATTTCAAGTAGTCGCAGAGCAATAACAACAATGACATCTGGAACACTAGCAATTGTTTCCGTATCGATTGTCGAAAGCCATCTTATGGCTACTGCCTTTCTAACAATGAGCGGCATGTATAACATTGCCTAGTTACATGTAAATAATGTGCTCATATCTTGCACGACATCGGTCATCAAGGCCCGTCATAGATCACTTGAGAGCTACAGGTGTGCTCCAGATATGACAAGATAATGCATAAATTTTAAAATTAAACTCGTTTCTGGTCTTGTCATTTGTATGCTCGTGCATACGTGGTGATCGTAATTGTAATAGTAATCGCACATTTGTATAACGTCAGCAGGCTATTTATTATTGATAAATAATAATAATTAGTAAGAAACTCCTCAGAAACTTGTTCGGCTTGACAAAATAAACCTCGTGAGAACAGTAGGTCTAAGATTTTCATCGGTTGAATAATTTAGGAAAAAGAAAAATCGAGGTTATTTCACGAGTTACTCGTGCTAACTTATTTAAGACGAGACTTCTATTGTGACATCCGCAATTACTTTTATGTCACCCACTGACGTAAACTTGCTTTTCTGTTTTTGAAGAAGTTTGTCTATATTGAAACATAATACTTCAATATTTCAAGAAATTCGTCTCTTGGAGGATAATGCCCCTCCTCAACTATTAAGTAGGCACGTGCCCCGGCTGCCCCCCTTCCCGAGTCTACGCCTATGAATTATCACCCTACTTTAATTGACTGTCGCTTTAACCGCAGAAATGTACGAATTTATAGAATATATTATATATACGAGTAAAGAATTACAAAATTGTGTTACCGATGAAAGTATCTGCTTATTTTTCCGATTTTATTTGTTAAAGTAATATTTGAAGGGTAGTAATGGCAAAATAATGCAGGCTTGGCAGCAACGTGGCACTACAAACCCCATAACTGAACAACCTAGAACGGCATCGCCCCACCGCGACTCCGATGTTAGACAGATCCCCATCAGCACGGTCCATAAACGGGGGTGGGAGGCCTTAAAATGTGTGACACCCACTCAAACGGCAAGCGGTGATGAAAGATATCTGTGGCGCTAAATTCACAAGTTTTAGTAGCATCGGCGTTCCATAGTCTCTCTGTTGCCAGTCGACCACCGAGCATCGTAGAAGACGCGGTGCAGAGCGGGGACGAGGCTGATATTCTCCTCAGATACACTTGGGAACGGAGCCCGACGGAAGTTATTTGCCTCAAGCGGAAGTGTGTGACGAGGCATGCACGTAAAAATCAGATTGGCTGTGTTGTCATGGTGTCCTACTAGACGCGCATGCGCCGCCCCCGGCACGTGGATCCCGTGGCCGATCGAGTCGAGTGCTACGATAGCCATGGGGGCCCGGCCAACGATCCACTCGATCAACTTTGTCGATTAATCCAGCTGTCGTCGACTCGATCGGTTTGACAGATAGATAAACGATCGATTTGGTCGACTTTTGTCGACTTAGACTCTTGGTAAAAAGTTGCTAGCGACTGTTGCATTCTTATATTCCAGTACCTAAATTACTCAGGAATTTCAATTGTACACTCTTCCTGAAACTGTCAAACTGTAATTAATTGAACTGGTAAGTAAATTTCATGTATTACAATTACATATCGCCTCACAAAAATTCATACTACACACTGCACATTAACGACAAGTCCACTACACACTGGACAGTGTCAACTGCACAGCAGTGCACACCCGTGATATTTCAGTTTTGATAATAATTAAAGTTTCAGTTTCTATTCAGTTTTGGGTTCATTACTTCTATTTTGGTTCAAGTTTCAGTTTTGAAATAATTTCAGTTTTTATTACAGTTTCAGCTCTGAAATGATTTCCGTTTTCGCTTCAGTTACTGGAAAATTTCAGTTTAAGTTTCTAACTAGATACATTTTCATTGATAGTCAACGATAGACAACAACATGGATGTACAACTGATTATATGTTATTAACTGTTAATTAGTAGAAGCACTGTAGAATTACATTACAAATGCCCGAATTACTTGACTGAAAATATACAACTTGGCCGCTTGCAGCAAATGTTACATATCACGTGAAAAGAGAACAGGAGTCACTGCACATGTATGTATATGGTCAAGAAGACAAACAGCTGCAGGCAGGGGGCTAAATTGGTGGCATATAGTCATTAAGGATAGATGAGAAGCGGCTTTGCAAATCAGTCAACATTAGCTTTGTCAGCTGGTTTGCAGATTGAAACTTCTGTAAGTGGCATTCAAGTCCAGTATAGACGGCAGAACATACTGTATAACAGCGATAAGTGTCAGTCTGAGTAGCAAATGGTTCCAGTAAATGAGTCATTTCCTCAAGATTTGTCCATTCGCTGACGAGAAGAGTGTCAATTCTCATCCCTGCCAGCACCTCTTTTACTTCACTCTTAATCAGTAGCAATCGTTGAGCCATCATATACTATCTAGTAGATATATAGTGGAGTCGGCAACAAGGTTTTTACCGCGCTTTCTGTTAAACTTTTCCACTGCTACTTACGACTTTCTATTCTAGCTAACAACCTTCCTGGCCCTCAATATTGCTTGTGCGTAGTGCTTTGTATAATACTGCTTAATTACCAACTGGAGCGATACATGAGTCAAACAAGGCATGAGACGATACAAGACCTTACGAGGAAGTTCTGGAAGTGGGAGATTAGGATAAATTGGTAGAAATTTTAGCAAAATTCGTGCATGACAGTTCTGCGCATATAACAACTGCGATTAATATTATTAAATATATTTACCTTTAGATCAATCGAATGCTTGCCCACAAGCTGCAGTCCACATGGTTTATTTTTAACGTCTGATCCAAATTTCACCAAACACGAACTCTTGTTCGTTTTTTCATAATAAACAAAATACTGCCAAACTTCGCTTTCGCTTTATAGTCCCGATAAGCTCATTGTATCTATGTATGTGGGTATCTATGTATGTATGTATGTATGTATGTATGTATGTATGTATGTATGTATGTATGTATGTATGTATGTATGTATGTATGTATGTATGTATGTATGTATGTATGTATGTATGTATGTATGTATGTATGTATGTATGTATGTATGTATGTATGTATGTATGCACGTATGTATGTATATAGTTAGTTAAGCTTAGTAAGATAGTTAAGATTAGTTAAGCAGTTTTGATTTGCCTTACTTTCTTTCTCCTCCTTGGTTTCTTTCAAGACAGCCATACTGACCGTGCTACTTAATCCAGTAGGTGTCCCTGCCCAGCGGGAATTCTTCCCTTTGGGGCCACCTTTTGCCTCAACAGGCGTGACCTGCGAATAATTCTTGTCTTAATTGTTTTTGAAATTCTTGTTTTAATTGTTTTTGAAATTTTGGTTGTCATTACGTCTATTGAGATGCAATAAAATGTTTTGATTGATTGATTGATTGATATGTATATGTGTATGTATGTATGTGTGTATCTACGTATTTATGTATGCACGTATGCATGCATGTATGTTTGTATGTATGTATGTGTGTATGTGTGTATGCATGTATGTATGTATGCATGTGTGTATATATGTTTGTGTATTGTATTGTATATGGGCATTTATGAAGCGCCTCTCGCGGTATAGACCATTCAGAGGCGCTCCCAGTGCGCGAGACCCCGATAGAAAAAGCAGGAGTTAAGTGAGAAAAAGAAGAAGCAACGCTACCAGAGAGAATGGTGGTGCGGACAGAAGGAGGAAGTCGGTTCCAAAGTGAGGAACCTATGGAGACAAAGGATCTGGACTGAGCCATAGTAGTCCTGACACGAGGAACTAAAAGGTCAAGACGATCAGAAGATCAGAGAGGACGCAGCGAACCAGCAGAATGAGGCCGTTGAATTAGATCACGTAAGTACTGTGGAGCAAGACCCAGTTGAGATTTAAGCACAAGAATAAGCACTTTGAATTGTATACGGGCAATACACAATGGAGTTATTCAACCATGAAGGTGGAGATATGAGAGAACCGAAGGAGGGGAGCAATGAATCTAGCAGCAGCATTGAGTACGGACTGGAAAGGAGAAAGACGGATCTTGGGAAGGCCAATAAGGAGATAATAATACAGTAGTCAATTCGAGAGCACACGAATGCATGAACAATTGAGGTGAAGGTCGAGGATGAGACAGACTGCCGAATAGCCCGGAGACGCCTTAAGTGGAAGTAAGAGTAGCGGGTGTATGTATATACACACACTTTGTGTGTGTATGTATGTATGTATGTATGCATGTATATATATCTGAACACTATATAGCGCGTTTTATAACCTCACAAAGTCGCTGTATAACATGGCCATCTAGCAGATCTAAAAGGTGCGTCGGAAGAAAATCTTGTCGTGCTTAAGAAGCCTATATTATTTTGTTGCGGTAAAGTTCTAATTTCAAGTGAGAGACTAGACTGTTCCATGAGGACGGTCCGATACAAGAGAAGGAATGTGGTCACCGAATCGGCCGAAGAGGAGGATCGTGAATGTAATTCGATCCTCAACCGGAACCCAATGCAGTGTCTCTCGCACGCAGCTTGAAGCATGCGAGAAATCTGACCCGGGGTCAGCGCAGATAAGGACGAACTGAAACCGCAGAATAATTCTGGCCTTTGACCTTAGGACTGTAAGGTCAGCGTTGCAAAAGTCCAAGCGCGTTACGATGAAGGAATGGACAAGAGTCACAGCAGCGTCACATGTGATCAATTCTTCCGCACCCAACCGAAGGACATACGTGTAATACACAAGTGAATATATGTACTACATGCAACAGGAGCTTTCCAGGAATGTATATGGAATTATGTATGGCTTGTATATGTTCCCTAATTATATTCATTTTATCTTGCCATTACCTTCTGAGCAATAACATTTGCTCACATGAAATATTTAGAGTAGTTGAGGTTTATACAGGTTTCTCTCGCATCGTCCAGAGGCCACGAATGCACGGTGCGGAGTCGCGTTTCACCCGCTCCCTAACGTTTTGCAGTGCATTGGGGGTAGAAGTGGAGCAGCATAAATCCACGGAATATAATTAACAATTAATAAGCGACGTCTTTTCACCATCTTAATTTATCTTCCTATCAACCCGACGCAAAGGATTGCAAACAAGTGCAAAGGTCGTGTTTTCCCAATCTCATAGGTCTACGAGGCATGTATAATATATACACAGGATAAGCATCGTCTTTATGCGCTCGTGCGATAGCCTGCAGTACATAAAGATATGTGGCCTATTATATAGAAGAAGAAACGAAGAAGATGAGGTGGAGGAAGCAGAGGAGGAGGAGCAGGAGGAGGAGGAGGAGCAGGAGAAGGAGGAGGAGGAGCAGGAGAAGGAGGAGGAGGAGAGTGAAGAGAAAGGGGAGCAACGGAATAAGAGCAGAAGACAAGAAGAAAAAGAGAAGGAGGAGGAGATGTGAAGAAGAAGAAGAGGAGGAGGAGGAGGAGGAGGAGGAGGAGAATGAAGAGAAGGAGGAGGAAGAGAAATAAGAGGAAGAGGAAAGGAGAAGTTAGAGGAACAGGAGGAAGGGAAGAAGAGCAAAAGACAAAAAGATAAAGAGAAGGAAGAGCAGAAGGAGGAGGATAAGTAAGAGGAAGAGGAGGAGGAGAAATAAGAGAAAGAGGAGGAGGAGAAATAAGAGGAAGAGGAGGAGGAGAAGTGAGGAAGAGGAGGAAGGGAAGAAGAGTAGAAGAAGACAAGAAGATGATGAAGAAGCAAAAGAGTGAGAGGAGAAGGAGGAGGAGGAGGAGGAAATGTGACGATGAAGCAGAAGAAGAGAAGGAGGAGGAGGAGAAAAAGAAATTAGAAGACGATATGAAGAAGAAGAAGATGAAGAAAGAGAGGAGCAGGAGGAGGAGGAGGGAGTGCGAAGAAAAAGGAGGCGGTAAAGAAGAACAAGAGGAAGAGGAAGAAGAGATGATGAAGAAGATATTGCTGATAACGATGACAAATTGAGAAGGAGGACAAGAAGAAGATAATGCCGATGCTAATAATGATGATGAAGAAGGAGAAAAATAAGAAGTGGAAGACGACCACCAACAATAACAACAAGACAAGTGTCTTTAAACTAGTCACGAGAAGAGCAGCCATCTGCACAAACTGCTACCGACTCCATTTTCTTGGCATTGGCGCATTAGGTCGAATGGCCAGTCCTCTCCCTCGCCGCTTTATCTCTCCACCGACAGTGAAGGCTACTGTTGTTGTATAACCGAGTTAACCAAGGGCTTAAGTGGAGCAGAAATTTCTAGGCATCTTTCTTCCTCGGGGAGGACACGAATCCCCTGAGGTACGACTAGACCAAGGCACTCGACTATATACACGAAGTTAATTATTCAGACCAACGAAGGATGCTGCATCATCATGCTTCGTTTATTAAGGCGTCTAATACAGTAGCTTTGTTTCGTTCAATGTAGGGGAGGACTCAACTGTAGCATACAGCGATCGCTGAAAATTACCGTACATATGAATGATTGATTGATTTGCAAAGCACACACTTACACACACAAAGGTACCCCAATATATATATATATATATTATATAATATATATATATATGTTATATATATAATGTATATATATACATATATATACATATATAATATATATATATGTATATATATATGTATATATATGTATATATATATATATAGCTTTGCAGAATTCGTCACTGATTCGTACAGTAATTTGTCCTAATTCAGAGGCATTAGCTCATTAGCTGACTGTAGAGCCTAAATTATAATTGCATGCATCAATTTGTCTTAGGTGTGTAGAGCCCTTAAACGACTAAAGTGCATGAGAAACTAATCCATCTCCTCGTTAAACGAATAATGTATGTGACGGATATGGACAGGCAGCAGCAGCAGCACACTTTGCACGAGGTCATTACTAAGTACTTCGACCACGACGCATTCAGTTAATTCGTGGTTGTGAATTTTTATAATTCATATTATTTATGCATTCGGGTCCATTTTATCAGCTGAGATAGAGAAGCATGCCCTGCGCAGAGCCTTCTACGTATAAGCTGTCTATGTATGTATGTATGTATGTATGTATGTATGTATGTATGTATGTATGTATGTATGTATGTATGTATGTATGTATGTATGTATGTATGTATGTATGTATGTATGTATGTATGTATGTATGTATGTATGTATGTATGTATGTATGTATGTATGTATGTATGTATGTATGTATGTATGTATGTATGTATGTATGTATGTATGTATGTATGTATGTATGTTTGTATGTATGTATGTATGTATGTATGTATGTATGTATGTATGTATGTATGTATGTATGTATGTATGTATGTATTTATGTATGTATGTAAGTATGTTTGTTTGTTTGTGTGTATGTGTGTATGCATGTATGTATGTATGTATGTATGTATGTATGTATGTATGTATGTATGTATGTATGTATGTATGTATGTATGTATGTTTGTTTGTTTGTATGTATGTATGTATGTATTTGTGCATGTATGTATGTAACTATGTATGTATGTAGAATTATTATTATTATTACGTGTGCCAGAGTTATAATCTGTGACATGTCTTCGGTAAGAGCAGACCTTAGGTGACGTAGACCTTATTGCCCTGATATAATATAGAAACAAGATTTTCAAAGGTTTATTATGTGGGCTTGGAATGGGAGATTACTGTCTAGAGTGACTACAAGTGTTTTTGATAGTTTTTTTATAGCGGATGACAGCGCCAGCAAGGTCAACGGTGGAATGAGAAGAAAAAAGTTCAGTCGTTGTCTTGAGCTAAACATGATTGCCTAAGACTTATCTGGGTTTATGGCAAGACCTTTGAAGCAGAACAATGCATGACTGAAGAGGGACACTCTTCCGCTGTTACTTTGCCAGACTGATCCGTTGGTGACAGAGCAATGTAAAGCTGAGCATCATCGGCATACTGGTGTAATTGGATCCAAAGTGATTGGCAACGCGGCTCATTGGACAAGTGAAGATCTTAAATAATAGTGGGCGTGAACTAGAGGCGTTACTTTGGTCTAAAAAGATGGGGGTACCAATTTCTTACATACACGAAGCAAGGCGGAGACTGCGATCTCTGGGAAGGCTCGGTGATAAAATATTAATTGGCATTGTTTAAAATGTGAGAGTACGGTACCCCAGTCAAAAATGTGGGGGTACTAGTACCCCTCGTACCTCCCACATATTACGCCTATTCCATGAACCGATCGCTGTGGCACACCAGCAGTGCAGAAAGATGGATCAGACCGAGCAGTACCAGTACCCATGCATTTTGCTGAGACCGATTGAAGAGATATGAAGCTATAGCCACTTTAAGGCAGTACCAGCTACACCGACGCCTTACTGAGTCTAGGTAATGGTAGCTGGCGGTCAACAGTGTCATTAGCAGCAATAAAGTGGAGACATAATGAAAGACACGTCTCTGCTTTATCAATTGATGAGAAGGTGCATGTATGCATGTATTTCTGTATGTGTGCTTGCATGTATATATGTACGTATGCATGTAGGCATGTGTGTGTATGTATGTATGTATGTATACATGTGTGTATGCATGCATGTAGGTATGTGTATGTATGCATCTATGTATGTAGGACGGTATGTGTATGTATGCATGCATGTAGGTATGTGTATGCATGTTTGCATGTAGGTATGTGTGTGTGTATGTATGCATGTATGTATGTATGTATGTATGTATGTATGTATGTATGTATGTATGTATGTATGTATGTATGTATGTATGTATGTATGTATGTATGTATTGTATGTATGTATGTATGTATGTATGTATGTATGTATGTATGTATGTATGTATGTATGTATGTATGTATGTATGTATGTATGTATGTATGTATGTATGTATGTATGTATGTATGTATGTATGTATGCATATATGCATGTATGTATGTATGTATGTGTGTATATGCCTGAGTTTGGATTGGCATTCCTGTGTCATTTATTCCTCAGTCTCTTGCCTCATTCGGTTAATGTGTAACTTTAAAAAAGTTAATTCGTTGTCGTGTTCTTTGGCTTCGTACGTGGACCGGCGTCATCTATGGGGCAGTTTTCCTGGACTTATTGTGGATCATGGCTGTTTTCCACGACCAGACAGAGACGGTTGAATGACCGAAATGTTTCCGGTCTGAGCCATAACGGATTCGATTAAAAGCCCTGTGAGTATATTATATGGGACACATCTGGTAAACGTGCGACCGAACACTCTACTGAATAAAATACCCAGTGTGGGAACTGTAGAAAAAAGACTGGGCGGGGGGGGGGGTTGAACATTTTTATCAACCGAAGTCAACGAAATTTGGAAGCAGATGATTTCAACGCTAGCAGTTTTGCAAGTCAGATTCGAATCGAAATCAATTCCTTTGTTGAGAAAATTCAAAAATGCATACATGATACACCATGGAAATTTCTTCTCTTTGTCAGAGACTCAGAGTCAAATAATGCTATATTACGCTAGCACAACTGAAGGGGTTGGAAACGACACCCTGGGTGTGCAATGTAGACTTAACTGTGTGGTCCTCAGAAAGACTAGGGGGTTAACACCCAACCCCCTGACAATTCCCACCCTGGAAATACCTCCTGCTGCGGCAAATGGAGCGTTCAGAGAATCCAGAGTTTCACGACATCTTGTGGAAAAAAGACCGTTGACGTCGACAGAAATTATTTTAAACAGCTCAACATTCGTATTTAATTGTGGTTTTCAATCTTATATAGGTTTGCTCAAAAAAGCTATAAATGAAAACATTACTATTTAATTGTACGCAGGTCATAAAATGCTATACTTTAGTCATACAGTATAGATACATAAAGTGAAATTGAATCTGCTATCTCTCACGAGACCAAGTCTTCGCTGTCTGTCTGTCTGTCTGTCTGTCTCTCGCTCTCTCTCTCTCTCTCTCTCTCTCTCTCTCTCTCTCTCTCTCTCTCTCTCTCTCTCTCTCTCTCTCTCTCTCTCTCTCTCACTCACTCCGTCTCTCTCTGTTGTCTGTCTGTCTGTCTCTGTCTCTGGCTCACTCTCTCTCTATATATATATGTATATATACGTACATACATTGAAAAGGCGGTATGTAACTTCCGTGAACGAATGACTACATTGTATGGCGCGCTTAAAGCAGACTTTGCTTTAGAAATGGAGACATGGCGAATACGATCCATAACTGAAAATCTTTAAATCGTGATCTCTGAACGACTTCATTGCTCTGCAACTGCGTGCCAACAGCATGGATATAAGAAGTGAGAGGTAGATGTTGGTAGACGAGAGATGAAGATCGATCATCTCCCTCTAGCATCGTCGTCGCTTTCTCGCTGACTGCATCGACAAGAGCTAAGCCTCAACGGCGAGTCAACGCCTGTCAAAATTGACATTAAAAGCCATACCACAGTGTGCGTGTTCATGCGTCTCCATAATATAATCTCTTCTAGTTCGAGGTCGAAGGTCATTTCGGCTGAGACGCAAACACGCGACTGTAGCAATCCGACAACAGCACACACCATACAAACACTACAACTACAGGACATCGTTATTTACCTTGAATAGTATTTGTTTACTTACCCTTAGAAGATAGAGGGCTGAAGTTGAATCAGCTGTATACGTAATGTAATAATAGATTAATATAGCGCCTCTTAAAGAGGGACCCATGATGTTGTCACCCATCAGAGGCGCTCACTACCGGACGACAAAAAACACGATCGCCCAAAATTGTTTTCAAGCGCTTACGGAATAGAGATAAAGAAAACTAAATGGTTCTGTTGATTATTTACTAGGCAACTGTATTTATGCATTGATTGCTAATCATATTACAATCCAATTACTTAACATCACTGCGCTAGTCAAAGACTTCAATAGCACCAGTATATTTAGTATGTAAATGTCTAGTTGATTGATTGATTGATTGATTGATTGATTGATTGATTGATTGATTGATTGATTGATTGATTGATTGATTGATTGATTGATTGATTGATTGATTGATTGATTGATTGATTGATTGATTGATTGATTGATTGATTGATTGATTGATTGATTGATTGATTGATTGATTGATTGATTGATTGATTGATTGATTGATTGATTGATTGATTGATTGGTTGATTGGTTGATTGGTTGATTGGTTGGTTGGTTGGTTGGTTGGTTGGTTGATTGGTTGATTGGTTGATTGGTTGATTGGTTGATTGGTTGATTGGTTGATTGATTGATTGATTGATTGATTGATTGATTGATTGATTGATTGATTGATTGATTGATTGATTGATTGATTGATTGATTGATTGATTGATTGATTGATTGATTGATTGATTGATTGATTGATTGATTGATTGATTGATTGATGTGTGGAGGCACACGGTAGCTGATTGCTTACGGAGCTTGACTTGTAGCGCGCAGAGTATGGGATCGAGCTCCCCCCCCCACCCTCAGACGGTTAAGACCTAGTGTCTAATGACATCGAGCAAGTGCTTCACTCACATTTGCTCAGCGCAATCGATGCTCTGTTGTATGGTCGAGTGTGCACTTCTAAGCTTTCGAATGAGGGCAATGTCAAATACGGTTGTATTTTATTACGCACTGTATATAAGTGTGTGTGCAGTGTATGTTGAGTAGGAAGACGAAGACATCGGATATAGTCGATCCGATTGAGTAGTCAGCCCGAGGAAGCAAGACGATGCAAGACGACCGATCGGATTGGTATTAAGTACTACTACAACTCACATTTCAATCCGAATTGTACGTCTAGTCCTTGTGGGACGAACTGCATGTGGCCTCGTAGGTCATGTATATATAGGCAAGAACTACCGAACTGTTTCATATAAGACTTGCTATTGCATTATCTTTGTTGAGTCAGATCATATAGGCTAAGCTCGAATGGTGACATTAAAAAAATTGATGCATGAATGCAAGTATAGTTTCGTGCATATATATTTGAGTGCCTGGATGTATAGGCCTATGAACAATTTCACACTGAAAATATGCACTCATAGGTTCAGACCTTACACTCATCGCCAACTTATTTCACTTCCAGATGCTTCTTCAGTTAATTTAAAGATATTGCATGCCAGTTTCTTCCTTAGAAACATTTACCATGGTTTTCAATCCATTTTCCAATGATCCTTGTCGCTTTTGGTCGTGCTATTGCGCTGTTATCATTATCCAATAGTCTTGTGACTTGAGTTTCAATAGATTTGTAACATGTTTAACATGATGAATCTCGCGCCTGGCGTGTCAGTTATTGGCTTTGTAGTTGTAGAGATTTATTAAGTCTTGGTCGTACATCTGTTCTTTCTGGAACGCACGTGTTAAACATTGTTAACAGCAGCTTTTAAACGGTAAACACACGTGCTCATATATTTGCAGACCTACACCCGTGAGAATTTATAGAGCGCCAGAATTGTGTCACCGGATGCGCCCGACGTCCTCGAAATTTATATTGTACGAGTCTATAGCAGGGCTGTAGTCGAGGGTATACGCGAGTATACAGCGTGTACTTACCTCTAGAGACCGTATACTCACCTCACAAAATAATTTAACCACTACAGCCCTGGTCTATAGCCATTGTGGACTATAGTGGGATGAGAAGAAAGTTGGGACATTTATGTTGGAAATACACATCTATCCTGGCGTGATGTCATTCCAAGCAATCGCAGTGAAAATAAGAATATAGGGAATATAGGATATCTTCGAATTACATGGCGATAGGTCTTACGTTAACCAATGCCATCCGATATTTCGAACAATTGGAAGATCATCCGTTTGACTCCATAAATTAAGATCGCAGTCTTAGGACGGTCAGTATATCTGTTTAGGTATAAGGACTTTGATGAGGTTTCGTGCACAGTTACCTACCAGCGTCGCTAAACAAGGCCGCTATATAAATACAGGAATAATGCATTATTCTCTTCCTTGTCTACAAGTTTCGATCACTGAACGATGCCAAAAATGCGGCGTCAGTGAAAAGACAATTCGAAATTAAAGTAGGCCTAAGCCGTAAATCTTGGTACGTAGTTATCAATTAATATTTTTCATAAATCAGACGTAAAATTCTTCCGCTTAAGGTATTAATCAGCCAACTAAACAAAAGCTCATCTAATCACTCTGAATTTTGCAGCGATTAACTGAGTAGGCCTATATAAGTAGCTTTTGACTGCATCTGACAATGCAGGTGCATTACATTGTATAAAGATTAGGCCTACATATTATATTGAAATGGGTTAAGCCACGAGCAAATGATCACTCTGGATTTTTCAGCGATTAACTGAGTACATAAGTAGCTTTTGACTGCATCTGACAACGAAGGTGCATTACGTTGTATAAAAATTAGGCCTACATATTATATTGAAATGGGTTAAGCCACGAGCAAATGATATACAGCATCATGCGCAAATATGTATTTAACAAAGACACATCAATCCACAAAACAATTTTGAAACGGTTTAGATTCAACAATATAGGTTGCATGAAAGGATGCTCTCTCTTGCGAAGAGAGCACACTTATTTTCAGGAACAGGTGCAGAAGTGACAGGGAAACTGCGATTTCTGAAGAGCTTCCTGTCTGCTCGAGTAGTCAGCTCTTCTGCAATATTCTTCCCTGGATATTTTTACTCTCTGCGAGCCACTTAAGAGCTCGGTTAATGCACGCAACATCATGTGACGTAGACCCCTATAAGAAAGTCAGCAAAGAGGTGCACACAAGATTCACTAACACTTTAACGACAAGCGTGCGTTAAAAGTGACTGGGAAACCAATGCAGCTCGTCGTTAAGGTGTTAAAGACTTTTCAATCAATCAATCAATCAATTAATCAATCAATCAATCAATCAATCAACTTTTCAGTTTTTTAGCGAAAATAACTATGAAGTTTTTGCAAGTGTCATTTTCGTTAGAGTTATAGTCAATCATATTTCTTGGTTACAGTTACAGTTATCGTTAACGAAATCATTTTATTTTCGTTAATGAACATTTTAGTTACCGGTACCGTTAACGAGAATCACACTCGTTAAAGGCCTATGTCAGTAGTGATAATTAGTAGTTTGTCACATTTTTACCCATTCCGCCATTCAGCCGGAGAACCACTAAAGCAGGTTGACGGCACCCAGGTTGGAAACATTAATCTGGTGACTAATTAATTGCCACGCTCGCGCATTAATGACGGCATCCCTACACATGTGATTAAATTAGACTGCATTGTGTATTTGATTAGAATAAAAGCAGATAAGAGTGTAAGGTGAGACTCTGAAGATGGGAAGAATATTTTGAACAGATTAGTGAGAAATATTGCTTCAGCCATTTTGCTTTAATTTACATTTTTAGCCGTTTCCGCAGAAGCGCTGTCTTATCTTGTCTTCAACCGTCGTTCTCAGTTCGAGAATTGGCCTCACCGCCGACAGTTCTGTTCTATTAAAAAGTTCTGTTTCTTGTCTCTTTCAAAAACCTGTCGGATGAAAATCCAGTCGACGACATATTATGTTATCAATCCACGACATTTTAAGTCTTCCTTGAGCTCTTGTTCCAAGAACTGTGCCTTGGGTAATCATCTTCTTCTTCTTCAATCTCCACACTTCCGCAGCACATGCCCGAAAATGAAAGCTTTCTCCTCTTGATTAATCCGAGCAGACTCCTTTCTACTCAATCCGTCTCAAACACTCACTCGTTTGTCTTCCTTACAGATACCCTGAGGATCTGCCGCGGACACTTCATTTTCAAATGCGCTGATTCTGCAGAAATACTGACGTCATTATTTAGTCATAAGTAAGTAAGTAATTAATCTTTTAATAATCTTATCTTATATGTCTCATCTTATCTTATCTTATATGATTATTTATAAAGCGCCTGTCACAGTATAGACTATTCAGAGGCGCTCCCAGCGTGTCAGCCCCTAGGGAAAAGAAAGGTCTTTGGGCACCGGAGAGAAGATGGTGAGATCCCAAGCAATATCTTGCTACGGAGAGGGGGGCAGGTCGTCCCAATAGGGAAGGGCCAAGGATGGCAAAAGCACGATGCTGAGCCATCGAAGTCCTAGCGCGAGGGACAAGTAGATCAAGGCAGTCAGCAGACCGAAGAAGGCGGAAAGAGAGAGCAGATAGAGGTTTACGTATTAGGTCACAGAGGTATTTAGGAGCTTTTCCCAGTTGAGTCCTAGAGACCAGGAGAAGGACCTTGTATTGGGTGCGGGAAGCAACAGGAAGCCAGTGAAGTACATCAGTCATAAAGGTAGTTATGTGAGAGAAGCGAGGAAAACGGGCAATGAGCCTGGCAGCCGCGTTCAGAACAGACTGCAGAGATGAAAGGCGCGCTTTAGGGAGCCCAGCAAACAACGAATTGCAATAGTCAATGCGGCAGCAAATGAGTCATGCAATAATTCAAGTCAAACGCTCACATTTTACAAATAGACAGATGATGTTAATGTTACGGTCGATGGATCGGGAAAAGCCCAAAACGCTAGTAGCAGTTACTATGAGCGATTCTGACGCTCGCTTCAAGATGATAAAACTGTTCGAAGAATGGGAAGTTCATTGGTAGCCGATGTTGCATAGTTCGTATATTCAGTATAGGCCTAGTGCCCGATAAGACTGCATCCGGGACATTCTCGGCAACAGATGCTGTATTGCAAATTTCAGACTGTTCGGTTTTAGTTGTTGCCAACCACGTGGCGGTTGCCATGCAGTGATGATTGTAGGTGTTATTAAATCATCCAAAACCAGAATATTCCATACGATATTCTTTGCAACAGATGTTGTGTTATTGGAGTCTTTACAGTCCAGTTCCGAAGGCTCACAAAAGAAGCACGTGGAAATTCCGGACTGTTCATTTTTGGTTGTTACCAAGTGCCAGTGTTTAATCTAGTCCCCCTCTTCTGGGAGCGGAAACCAGGTTTCTGGGGGGACCAACCAATTTTTCAGACTTTTCCAACTTTCATCCAGACTTTTTACAACTTTCATCTTCGAAAAAAGTTGATGACCTTTTTTTTTTTTTTTTAGTCATTCGTCCCAATTTTCCTTTAAATTACTCTCTCAAAAAAGTTGATGACCTTTTTTTAGGGATCCGTCTCTCTGGGGGGGGAACCATGTATCACCATGTATCCTGGGGGAAAAATTGCCTCCCCAAAACTTCTCTACATTATAATATTGCCGGCCTCTGGGGGGGAAACATCAATCCTGGGGGGGACATTTACCCCCCAAAGACGTCTAGATTAAACACTGACCAAGTGCCTATACAGGCCTACTTTATCAATAAGAAATGCTCGTAAAAATTCGCAAATCCATCGCGTCATGTGATTAGTAAAACTTTAATTGAGAAAAAGTCAGTTATTGTGCAATTATGTCAGGACCATCCTGGCTGTACATGGTGACACTTTCTTCTGGTCTACAGCCAGAGGCAATAAACAAAAAAATTATATAAAAAATAGCCTACATAGCGCTAACTAGAGTCAACAACAGAACAGCTCACATGTCATCAAACTGACTATAAAGGTCAGTAATGAGCTATGAGATCATTTAATTAATATATCAGTGAAATGTTAGCATTATATGTGCAGCTTTGGGCAGGCCCGCCGAGAGGGAGGGGCAAGGGGGGCAAATGCCCAGGGGCCCGGCGATTTTTAGGGGCCCGGGCCGGGCTCGCAATCAACTTTATAAACGATTTTGCTGCAGCTAAATCCAGAAAAGTTGCTTTTTGATTAGCATAAATTTAAAATTAAGAACTGAATCAAATCATAGTTGTATATATAAATATCATTATGTACGGTCGTACATGCACTTTTATTATTTCCATTTTTTTTTATTTTTCTCTTAAAGCCCAAAGATCGTTAAGAGGCCCGTGACTGCTCTGCCTATAGGGGCCCGTGACTGCCCTGCCTAGGGGCCCGTGACTGCTCTGCCTAGGGGCCCGGAATTTCTGTCGGCGGGCCTGGCTTTGGGTGCGTCTAAAATTGGACGCTTACTTATGGACAAGCACCCTCTCATCAACTTTATGTCTACCTGAGTGTCTATCTGTGTGTCTGCTTCTGTATCTGTATCTGCGTCTGTCTGTGTGTCTGTCTCTGTGTCTCTGTGTCTGCCTATGTGTCTGTCTATGTGTCTTTCTCTGTTTCTGCGTGTGTGTCTCTATGTCTGTCTGTGTTTCTGCCTATGTGTCTGTCTCTGTGTCTGAAAACAGCCTTCTGCAAAAGACAGGTTGGCCAAGTGTGCAATAAGGTGGGAGAAAACATCAGAACATGAGACAATAAGTGATGTAGGTATGAAGTCAATTGGGGTGATTTAGGGACCATGTCCTTGAGAAGATTAATGACCTCTAAGTAGGTGACAGGTGGTATGTTACTAAAGGCAGTGCCAAAGAAGTCAGAATCAAGCAGCAGGTCATTCCATACTAAATTAGCAGTACAGCTAGCAATTTTACATTTCAGATTACTAATTTCGTTTTAAAAAAATGCAGCAAAGTTAGAACACAGGGTCTGATTCTCAGGGTCTGGGCGTTGGCAGTTCACAGTTCACAGTGTAAGGGGCGTCAGGAACTTCTTTTTTTACACTTTAAGCACTGTTACCAACCACATGGCGGCTGCCATGTGGTGATGATTGTAGGTGTTATTAACATCACCCAACACTACAAAAATCCACGCGATTGACTTGATAGGCATCAGAGAAGCCGATTCGGATGAAATATACCCACGAATAGACGAGACATTTGCCAACAAACGGCTAAAATCTAATAAACGTGCACATTTTTTCCGAACGAAATATGGTGGCGACCGGGTAAGAGGCGAGACCCCGACTCCATGCATATAATTTATAGCCAAGTGCCTTGTTTCGCTGTCTAAAAGCCACTTTCTATTCGCTGGGTCTTTCACTCTGGGAGCGCCTCTGGTTAGCGAACACTGAGAGAGGCGCTTTATCAATGTTCAGATACAATACAATACAATATATCAGACGAATACATGACTCTAATAACGACATGTCTCGAAAAAGGTGTTCTTCGAGACACTTAACACAGCTGTTGAAGCCACTTGAAGGGCTCTCAATTGGTCAGCGCCACGAGGACAACTGCTACCACAACCTGCAACCACAAGAGACAAGATGCACAGGCCTACCCGTGGTAGCAACTTCTTCTGGTTCTCTGCCTCAAGCAGGTTTAAATGTCCGACGTCGCCACTCCTCTCGATATTGAGCTTCTTCTTTAAGACTGCTGTATCACTCTTTCATCATCCAATCCAGCATCATCTGTCTTGGTCTTCCCTTTGTATTTTCCCCTCCATTTTCCCCTCAATGACCGTTCTTAAGAGTGAATCTTCTCAGCGATCTATTTCCAATATATTTCGTTCTCAACTTAAAACTTCACCTTGTCACCTTGTGCTGTCAACTCCTGGAGCTCTAGCGATCGCCATGACACACATTCTCCATTGCTTAAAACTTACCTCCTTGAAATTGCTTATCAACAATAGGCTGCCTATCTGTCATACGAACTGATCTTCTGGATATTGATTGACCTGATAACGGCTTGGTTTTGGTGTGCCATTGATTGATGCCTTGTTCATTAGAACCCGGCGCAATAGAAGTTAATAATTACAACTCCTTTGTCTTTTTCTTATTGTATCTTTGAGAAGTATTTCATCTCCAATTTTTCTCAACACTTCTTTCTATTCGTTATATGTTCCATCCATCTGACCTTCTCTGATCTTCTCCATCCTTCTCCAGAATGTTTCTTTCCTTATGGTAGCATAAGGTTTGAATTTTTTGGTCTACTGCTGCGACAAATATGGTGCCGGATTTAGGCAGAAGCTAGAAAAGCAAAAGCTTAGGGCTTCACAATCAGCAGGGGCCTAAAAATTCAGAATTCTTTTAATTGTATGTGTACTGCATATATATATATATATATATATATATATATATATATATATATATATATATATATATATATATATATATATATATATATATATATATATATATCATGTAGAACCTTTTAAACGGTTTGTTGAACAAATTCCATCTCGCCTGAGTAAATGCATTCATTTGAAAATACTTTGAAGTTTCCACTTTGTATGCTTTCCTATTAAATAATTTAAAGATAATATATGTAAGTTTTGTTAGACCTTTTGGTGTGATTTTTAACAAGGCGCCTTCAAGCCTTAAATGGTTTAACCCTTTGGAGGTGAGGTGGGGTTTGACACACCCCACAGCTATTCCACGTTGCGTTTTTAAGGAAAACGTGGAACCAGCTTGGATTTTTTTTGTCTACCTTCGTAAACGTGAAATATGAACACTTTAAGACAATATCAGGAACTATTGGATGCACAATTTAAAAAAAATTTGCATATTAAAAATAAATTATAAATTTTCGTATATTTTTTTGATTTGATCGAATTTAAAAAGTTACGGCGCAGTGCCGAAAAATGAAACGGGCGATACTATAAGATATTGCAGCATATAATTTTGCATTGATGCAAAATTGATGCATTATTACTGACCAGTATTATTCGTGCGTTTGGTAATCTTTTGAATGAGTACTGAAAAATGCACGTGCAAAGTAAATATTGCATGGTTATTAGTTCACCTGCCGGCACCTCAATAACGATCGAAAACAGTTATTTCTTCGTGATAATTGCCAGTTTAGTTGTTAATTAGTTATAATATTGTAGTTTAGCTCACAATTAATGTTATGTAGTTGATATCGCGACATTTGCAAGTAAAAAGTGTATTGGGGTATATCACACCCCACCTCACCACAAACATTACAATGTTTCACCTCACTTCCAAAGGGTTAAGGCCTCACCAATCTAAATCCGGCACTAGGCACATAAATGTAAAATGTAAAGTTTTACCAGGGTGAAAATTGTTGGGTGGTTGGGGGTTCAACCCCTAGTTTTCTTAGGACCACAGTTAAGTCTTCATTGCACACCCCAGAGGGTCGTTTCCAACCCCCAGTTGTGCTTGTGTGACTATATTGTGCATATATTTTAGCATTTTCATTCACAATTCATTTTGTGGGTTATTACGGTTTGTACATGTTTTCTTGTGTCGCGTGAACATTCCTTCTTAAAATGAACAGTTTTAAAACTTTTTTACATTAGTATAGTCGTGATACAGGCCGAAAAGCAGAGATTTAATAAGCAGCAATAATAATTTATGTCGATTGGTTCCAGACACTGTGGCGCCTCTCTAACAATAAGCCTAATGGAAGTAACGGTGTATATCAGAGCATCAGGGAACAGCGGTAATGAGAAAGAATTAACCTTCCTAATGCACTAGTCTGCATTAACTATAGAGGAGCTAGAAAATGTATTCGTAGTTCATGATGTCCACAAAAAGCTTCATCTATATTCATTACGCATATATATCGCAATTCTGATGCTGTTTTGTCGTTTGCTTGGCTATAAGCGCATGCGCATGACAGAGGCCATATCGATTTATGCGCTGTGCGTTTATGCACTGCAAAAACAATTCGCGTAACTTTACGGATAGGCTAATTCAGACATTAAAAGAGCTGTCAAGCCTTCGCCATACAATTAAGTGCATCCGGTTTCCTCTTTTATGGACGGCCCATATTTACCGCTAGTTTTCGTTTTATTGAATGTGATGTTCGTATTTCTACGGAGACCCGTTTATTATGGCGCCGCAGTGCCGACCTTAGGATATTTCGGGCTCCGTGCAGAGTATACTGTACGGGCCCCCATGACACAAGTTAAACTGTTTTTCATTGCTAATTAATCATTTTATTTTAGCATAGATTGTTAACAAGTAAGTTTCTTACAACAAGTCAAACTGAACTATACACGAGAATTCTGGGATAGGCTACAGAGGAAGTTGACTTTTATTTTATTGATTAAAAAGAAGATTTAATTAAAACCATAATATCATTATTATGGTGTATGTTAGTTTTCTGTGACATTTTCGGCCCCCCCCCCTAAGTTGCGGGCCCCGTGCGATCGCACGGTTCGCACGCCCCTAAGGCCGGCACTGATGGGGCGATTCAACGTATGTTTTACTGCGAATGGCCGTAAATTAACGGAGATTAGCCTTAATTTTAGGGTGATTCATTTAGGTCGTTCATTAAGGATGTCCGCAGGAGAGGTGGAACTTATCCAAATGTGGACCACGGTTAACAAGGGTGGGGTTGAAACTCAAAGCGGACCTTCTCATTTAATTTATTGTAACGAGTATCATTTCACTGTAGCCTGTGCGTTAAACAGCAGAATGATGCAACCAGTGTGAGAATTGTAGAAAAAAGACTGGGGGTGGGGGTCAGAATTTGATGAGTTTGATCCGTGTGGAATTGAATATTTTATCCGCATTTTGCAAACTGAGAAAGTTCACACATGCAATAGAAAGCTTAAACTCGATCCTTAAAGTGATGAAATCACCTAATTTATTAGTACACAATTCCCATAGTCACAAATCTAACAATAGGGCCTAAACCAAAGCATTACCGTACTTTATTAGTAACCCACAAAGTGAATTGTGAAATAAAATGCTAAAATATATGCATAAGATAATCACACTAGCACAACTGAGGGTTGGTGGTTGGAAACGACCCCCTGGGTTGTGCAATGAAGTCTTAACTGGGGATCCTAAGAAAGACTACAGGTTAACCCCGTACCACCGACACTCCGACAGTTCTCACTCCGGATGTAACATTGAAACCTAAATTTAATTTGACATTTACAATATCACAACAATACTAATGTCTAATATTATACAATACGAACTTGATGCAACTTGCAGAAAAGAATGAGAGGCGGTGAACACCAGGCTGGAAATATCGAGGCCTGAATTTAAAAAAAAACTTTGTTCCTCGCGCTGGATTAATGTCAGTTAGCACACTGAAACAGAGACCATTGTTTTAAAAACGACAGAGCAGCATAGCTGTTGTCTCATACCATCCTGTTTCATGGATTCATACCTGTTAGATTTGGTTGTTCATTAAATGCGAGTTGAACTACAGAAGCAGGGACATGGAATTTATATTAAAATTTGAGTAAAACAATGCAAGTTTATTTATAATTAGAGGTTCAATCCTGAAAAAGCTGGTTGAAACTTCAGCTACAGTTTCTTCAATCTCGGGTTATACTGAGCTCTCGGATCATATAATCCGTACGCAGAAGCGAAATGCTTATCAGCACGGTCTGCAGACCAGTGTTTTGTGTCTCGTGAAAGGTGGGACTTAAACCTCGACAACACAGAAAAGGCTGGATAGCATTTAACAAACTGATGAATAATTGTTCCTTCGCTGTTCTACTAGCTTTAAAGATTTCTGTTTTCGTAAAGCAAGTGAGCAAACAAACTTGATATTCTCAATATTACAAGACAGGCATTTCCTAGTTTCAGCATAAGGGGCGTCTACATCATGGAAACCTTGGAGCAAATGCTCCATCCAAGAAATAGGGGGGAGATCTGTCAGGGTGTGTGTCATCATTAACTGGGGAGGGAAGGGGAGGGTAAGAGGATGGAGGGGGAGGAGAAGTTGCTCCAATGACTTCGTGAGGGGCTGTTCATGCTGACTCTGTTCAGCATGAAGACTTGTAATGTGAGAATATATTGAAAAGTGTCTAGTGCAACCAGGAATTCCATAAGAGAATATTGATTGTAATATTAGAGTACAACTTCTCATGTAAGAGACACCCTTTCAGATACATTGCTTTGTATTTGTTCGGCTGAAATTTCCATGGAAGTGAAAGAATTAAGTGGATAAGATAGTTGGTTTCTAATACACATAGTTTCAACATTATGATGGAAGGATGTAAATTTTAAGACCGAACTGATCTAATTATCGGCATATAATAATTATTATCTGTTCTTTTGCCTCTGCTCCACCTGTTCACCGCTCTCTTCGTTCTGCCACCCGTGGTGACCTCTTTGTTCATTTTGCAGCCACCGCTCCAATGCAGCAGCGCGCTTTCTCTGTGGTTGGACCCACAGTTGGAATGATCTTCCTCTTGAGCTCCGGTTTCTTCCTGGAGACTCGTCTACCGCTTTCTTCTCTGTTCTAAAGACTGTTCTCTTTTGCAGGGGTTGGGCTGGGAGCGCCTCTGAATAGTTTCCTTGAAGGGGCGCTATATAAATGCTTAGTTGGTTGATTGATTGATTGATAACAATGCACACTTGCAGTTCTCCCAGGATGGCAGACTCGCTATTTTTCACCAATCATTGTTAAAACATAACAGAGACACAATGAGAAAACTGTCTAGAATATTATGTGCACTCACTGCAGATGTACCGAATAGCATTTTCTACTATTTGAGCGAATACGAATAATGGAATACACTATTCATCCGAGCCTGAATTCGAATAACAGGTGGCAGCAAAAGTAGGAAATGCTACAAATTAATATTTAATATTTATATTATTTTTTTATTTTAAAATAAAAATAACCTCGCCCGATGTATTTAAGATCTCTCAGGCTCTAAGATACTGCCTACTAATAGATTAGTTAAGCTTGGAGTGCATAGTCCTCATCCCCGGTGTTTGGTGCAAAGGTGCCTCTGAAAGACATGACGTTAGAGCGCTGAGTGCAGATTGAATTCGTTGGAATATTATTATTATTATTATTATTATTATTATTATTATTATTATTATTATTATTATTATTATCATTATTATTATTATTATTATTATTATTATTATTATTATTATTATTATTATTATTATTATTATTATTATTATTATTATTACATGAGTAATTATTTTATGAATTGAAAACTAGACATCGATACTGACAGCTCGTGAATAGGCAGGCCAGTGCTCGTGATTTTAAGCTGGTGTCCCACGCTTATAAGCTTTAGTGTAGCGTTTTAGAAATTTGGAGTTTACGATAACGATTACGATTCACGGAGGACTCGGGAGGAGTCCTCGGATGGGTGTAGAAAGTGCTAACATGCGTGGTGCTTGGTATAAACAATGTGTGGATTAGACACAGTTATTGTTCAAGTCAATACAAATAATCTCTGTATGGATGGAGCGGATGAGATTATGACCAAATAGGCATGATACAAAGTCTGAAAGAGGACAGACAAGGGAACGTTTGTGGTAAGATGTATTTTGCCATGGCAGAACATCAGTGAGGCTTCAGAACAATAGGTTACTGAAGAAGGTCTGCATCAAAGTTTACAAGAAACCTGACATAATTGGAGTGGCAGAATCGCGGATAAAGCCGAAGATCAGATTACAAATGGCGTTGAGCCATTTGTAATTCAGATTATTCAGATTATTCAGAATTGATTGAGCCAACCAGGAATGACTTCGACACGGGGCTAAATGTTCCGTATGAGGACAGAAACGGCTGCGTCATCAAAAACCTACTATGTATCTAGAGGTGTTTGCCCATATGTGTCTGCGCTAACTGTTTGTCTGTGTCTCACTGCATGAGAGCTTCGGTTTTTGCATTTCCTGTGTGATAAAATCTTCTTTTTGAGTGTCACGTGACCGCCGCATGAGTTGAAGTCTCTTTCTGTATTGAATGTAGACCTACCGGATTTCCAGTTGCACTGTGCAAACAAAGGGCTACATAATACGGTTGTACGGAAAGTTACGAACTTGCTTTTAGTTATATACTTATGTTTCCCACCTTTTCTTTCACCTGTGTATACAACGCTGCCCAATATGTGAAATGTTTCGTCTTGTAATATGATTATTTTACAATTTTCTAACAGGTCGTTCACAGGATTGTATCGGAATTAGGCCTGCTTTCTACGTCAAGACAAGCAATCTTATTAAGAACGCAGCAAACAAGGCATAAAACGGGAATGCTCTCGTAAATTCCTGAAGAAACGAGGAATTTAGCGTCTATAAAGACGATGTTAAGCTCGTCTTAAAGCGAATTTTTACAGTGTGCATGTCCACACACACACACCTACACACGCACACACAAACACACGCACGCACACACACACACACACACACACACACACACACACACACACACACACGCACACACACACACACGCACACGCACACCTACACACATATACACACATATATGTAGAGGCCTTATATGTCAACCGCAGCTATAATTTGTTGCTTTGCGGTCCATAGTCCGTGATTCCATCGGACTTGTTTCCCAGCCCAGATTACATGGGACGAGAGAGTTTATCACCTTCTATATGCAGAGTAATGAAATATGCAACTATACACATATATAGGCTAACATATATATATATATATATATATATATATATATATATATATATATATATATATATATATATATATATATATATATATATATATATATATATATATATATATATATATGCATAATTATGTACAAGTAAGCTTCAGCCTTCATATTCGCGCTTTATAAATGTCTAGTGCATGATCTGATCCTCTGCCTTCCAATTCTTCTCGCCCTAAACGACACTCGCTTTAACAGCTGCTTTGCCTCCTCTCTTGATCTGCCCCCACCCCCTGGTAATCGGACTCGGACCTCCGTTGGAGTACTCTTTGGAAACCCATCTGATTTGACGCAGCGCTTGTGAACAGGCTAGTGCCCTGCGCTAGGCCTTCGAGTGGCGCTTTAGAAGTTTGGAGGTTACGATTACGAGCAATTTACCGGTTTCTGCCTGCAGTCTATATGTAATGGTAGAAAAACTTCTTGTGAGTTCCTCAGGTATAATAGGCCTATACAATGTATACATGTATGATATTGTAAAAACGACTAACGGGGAGCTACAAAAACTGTAGTGTCCGGAAGGAACAGAATCGTATAGGCTACTGGTCATCGTGTTTAACAAGGTGTATTGGAAAGCAATTTTGGTGTCAACCCGTTCACCATCCTCCTCCTCATGTTCCTCATCTATCACCCCAGGGCTTTCCACTCAAAATTGAAGTCTCACCTTTTCAAGTACTCCTACCTTGACTCATTTGAACCTCGGCCTTCCAATCGCCCTAAACGACACCCGCCTTAACAGCTGCTCTGCCTTCTCTCTTAATCTGGCCCTCTGACAACCGGACTCGGACCCCCACTGATTTCATTTGGCCTTCTTGAAACCGGACTCGGACCTCTTTTGGACTATTCTTTGGTTTTCTGGAAACTGGACTCGGACTACTCTATGGAAACCACCTCTGATTTGATTAGGCCTTCTGGAAACTGGATTCGGGTCTCTTTTGGATTACTTTTTGGAAGCAACCTCTGATTTGACGTAGCGCTCGTGAATAGGCTGGTACCATGCGCTTGGCCTTCGAGTGGCGCTTTAGAAGTTTGGAGATTACGATTACGATTACGAAGCAGTAACGTAAGAATTGAAACGTGGCATATGCCCTACAGCTTTTCTTAGCGCCGTTACCATAAAGCTCAATCAATGTTTAGGCCAAGTTCAAACGAAATGGTTGTCAGAAATTATAATCTAGGCAGAAATCATAACCCGTAGCGGCGAATTCACCACAGTTTGACGCAGCGCTCGTGAATAAGCTGGTGCCCTGCGCTTCGCATTAGAGTAGCGCTTTAGAAATTTGGAGTTTACGATTACGATTTCTTAGGCGTATTGTAATGCTATGCAGATGTCTCACAATTATCTTTTGTAAGATAAAAAGAAGTCTATTGTTTTAACATGTGCAGGAGAAAATGATTTCAAACGATGAACGAATGTGCATCATATAATGGACCTTCACATGTGAAGAATGGAAATGACCGAAAGCGCATTTTTCTTCTTATTTGAATAAGCCGACTTCAAAATCTAGTCTTGCATTCTGAAACCTATATATATTCGTAATTGTAATCGTGATCTCCAAACTTCTAAAGCGCCACTCGAAGGCCAAGCGCAGGACTCCAGCCTTGTTCACGAGCGCTAGACAATTTTAGGTGAACAACCTGTCCAAAGTCGCTACGCAGTGGGCTGAGGTAGATTCGAACCTGCGACCCTCCGGTTACAATAAGGCACCGAACATACCGCTACACCACCGCTTATATCACCAGTTGCTTATATAAATAATTGGAACTGGTGCCTAATGACTAGTAGTAAACTACTGCTAATGCAATATCATCATTACTATTCCTACTCGTACAATATCACACTGATTATTCAGCTTTACTGAGATACGATAATGATTCATGAAGATGGGACACAGAGTGAGTAACGTCTTACCGATTGGCGGCTGCGACGAAGTAATAATATCTTCAGTTATCACGGTGTTGGCGACACCTAGTTGTCGCATGGGGCGAATTAATGTCGTGCGTCTGTCACATTGCACGGATCCACCACGACATAGAATCGAATGCTCCTAGGTGTACGCTTCTACTCGAACAGACTGGACTTACGACTGGTTTTGTGCAGACGGGTCACATATGAGGGTGCGCGTTGAAGGACGACGGAAAACATCCACAACAGCAGCGCACGTAGTTAATATATTATGAGACTATTCTGTCTCCTTCTACGACCCATTTGCTTCTTTCCCGCGTCTGTCTTTCTTCCGACTAAACCATCAGTTGCTACTGAGCCTGGCGTCAAGAGAAACGGCTTTTATACGCCTGTCACACGGGCTTCACTTTACAAGCTGAGCTTGCGTATCATTGTGCTAGGCGTCACGCATACGCCTCAGATCAATGGACACACACATACACCCGCATGTATATAATATATATATATATATATATATATCACCATCATGATATATATATATATATATATCACCATCATGCTAACAATTCTATGTAAGGAATAATATTTTCACCAAAGGTTAACGAATTAACTTTTGTTGAGCAAATAGGGCTACAATATAGGTCCCATAATTATGGATTTGATTTTGAAAGGTGTTCAGTCTTCTTTGACAATGCAGAGAGAGAGAGAACTAAAGAACAGCTTACATTGTTTTACTAGATAATCACGCGTCCACCAAAAAGCGATAGAAACGAAGAGATCTGAAAACTATAGAGGACCGACCAGGGTGGGAATTATATGGGAGGGTTGGGTAGGGGTTCAACCCCCTAGTCTTTCTTAGGACCCCACAGTTAAGTCTTCATTGCATAGGCCCCCCTACCCAGTGGTCGTTTCCAACTCCCTCAGTTCTGCTAGTGTGATTTAGCATTATCTGACTCTGAGTCTCTGACAAAGAGAAGACATTTCCATGGTGTAGGCCTATCATATATGCATTTTTGAATTTTCTGAACTAAGGAATTGATTTTGATTCGAATCTGACTTGCAAAACTGCTAGCGTTGAAATCAGCTGCTTTCACATTTCGTTGACATGAGTTTGCAAAATACGGATAAAATGTTCAACCCCCAATCTTTTTTCTACAAGTCTCACACTGTAGAGGACATATATAGGCTACGCACTGAAACATTTACTCCTACTAGCCTAATCAAGTCTGGGCCTACTCGCCTTTCAAAATTCAAATCAAATGTTTTACAAACGAGGAGTAACTTAAGTCTGATATGCACCCATCGTAGATAACCACTGGCGATCTTGTTTGACAGGTGGGAGGACACAGGACACTTTTGAACTGATCTGGTCAAAAAAGAGGTGAAATTATTTTTCGTGCGAACAAATTTTGTTGACCTTTTTTGGTGTGTCTTCAGAATGTGGGGGAACTCTATAGTGTGTCTCTCACTTTAAAAGGTGGGGTCTTGTCCCCCTCGACCCCCGGGATCGCCGCCCATGTAGATAACACTTGTCTCGAGGCAACAGTTGGCATCTGAAACTGTGTACAAAGGACCGTCAGTGCATCTCAAAACAATGGCTTCATTCTGTTGAAGAAATTCACCAACCCACTGTTCAAAACTAGATAGACAGTAATGTTCTTTGTTTTACTGTATAAGGTTTCAATGTTACAGCGGTCTGTCGCTTCCAGTGGTCGGCTGTCCCTGGTCTCGTGCATTCTTACACCATATTCTGACACCATATTCACTTGTTGCAACCCTGAGGCAGATTAGAAACTTATGTCTCCCATGCAAATCAAAGCATCATGTTGATTATGTCTATACCACACAGCATGCATCGATCATAAAATCTTGTCTTTTCGAATCTTTTTGTGTGAAATCATTATTATTGTTAAACTTTTCATTGCTGGTTTGCGTATTTTCCGAGATGTTCAAAGAAGAAAATCCGCCGGCATAATCGCGAGATACCACGATGTGATCCTTTGACGGGGAAGGGTTACATTGCTAGATTACTGCATAAATGATAAGAAAACACTTGCTTTTTTAATTACTTATTTTATCATTTTTATTTCGATTTATTATTACTTCAATGTTTTACAATCAATGCTTCTAGCTTCTGTCCCATTGTGCGTTTGCTAATGGTGTAATAAAGAATATACTTACTTACTTACTTAGAATGACACACACACGTACACGCATTTTATAGACTTGTATTCGAATCTAGATCATTCGAGTTAGTCTTTCAGTCCCAAATTGAAGACCGAGACCTTGGTAGCCGCGCTAGCGTCGTGATGGTCGACGTCACTGTACAAGTGTTGTATGTCACCGTATACATGTAGGTCACGGAGCACATCATGCAGCGAATAAAGGACACGACAGAGAGCATCCGCTGGGATATGCGCATGGAAGTTTGACCAATCCCAAGGCTGCTTGCATTTGTATCGAATTATATTATTAACCTGATGCAGCACACAGCCAAGCAAGTTCAGGCATAAACAAAGTTTACACTCGACCCATTCTGTGACTCTCCCCGAGGCGCTGCATCATTAGACCGGCTACTGGTATCCAAACGCTGCATCTGCTTCCGCGTCTATTCATCCATCGCCGCCGTTTCTTATTATGCGCCGAGATCAACGAAATCTCGCCGACTAGAATCGTCGAGCCCCAGGGCGCCTGGAGGCTTTGTTCGCTCCGTAAGAGACCCTCTCAGGTAATCTTTATAAATCGTCGAGAACCTCTTGCTGTGTCTCTTCAGATTTAAGCTCGCATGGACAAAGCTATTTGCTGACTCTGCTCGTAAACATACGGGGACCATCTCGGAAAGAGCGCCGGCATAGTACAGATAATTTATCACTGACTATATGACGTTTCGTAATTGTTCATTTCGTCGGTGTCAGTCAGACTTGTTGTCCTCGAGACCAAGGTCTTAGTCTCGAGTGCACTCGAGTTCGTTTTTAAAAGTCTTGGTCTTGGTCTTGAGACCAAAAGTCTTGGTCTTGGTCTTGAGGTTCAAAGTCTTGGTCTTGGTCTTGAGGTTCAAAGTCTTGGTCTTGGTCTCGCAAGACCAAGACCAAGACCGGCTGTCAATATGAACAGTCATTTAACAAAACTCAAGAATTTAAAAATTTATCAAGCCTGTTTGCATCATAGCCTACGACAAATACCTACGGACGGATACAAGTTTTGTTGGTCAGGAAAACCCATCGGCAGCAGCAACTAAGTTATGCTGTGTCTGAAAGCCCTGCCGAGACTTTTTCTGAAGCCAGACGGTCTGATAAACCATGGGAGGATTCAGTCTTGTTGTCCTCGAGACCAAGGTCAAGGTCAAGGTCTTATGCAAGCATGTAATAGGCCTACATAGGCTACATGCATGCGTATACATACATACGACATATCTACACGCTTCATACATACTGACTTACAACGCCTCAGAATTTGCATTTCTGTTTTTCTGCGCGCGTTATGTGTTCCTATAGGCTACAATAGGCCTGCGCATAGATCTAATGTCACACATGCACAGGCATAATTACTGGGCATAATAGGCCCTAATTATGATATTAATGATGGTTAACGACTGTAAACCATGCTCAGTTAGTCTATGTTTCAGCTAAGTTCGATTTTGCATGTAATAGTTCATGTATGCGATCCATTTTCTTCCAATTAGTTGAGTTTTACTATGCGTGTATTTAATAACATATAAGCTTAAGTTTTTCGTTGCCAACGGTACATAGGGCTTAATTAGTTCCTCACGCGTTCAGGTCTGCACATCGGGCAAAGCAGCTTCTCCACACTCGGCTCTGTTCATCGCCGGTCTTAAGGCCTCGTCCCAGTCCACGACATCCCCAAACACCTAGCCTAAAGTCGTCTCTGACGGTTCCGGCCAATTCTTCCGCGACCTGCCTCTTCCCCCCCCCCTTCCATCGCTCAGGAATCCAGATAAATCACTTGGATGGCTCATCAATATTTAGCCATATGAACTACTACATGTTCCATTTGAATCTTCTCTTTCTGATCACAGTATCAATTATCCTCTTCTGTTCGATTACAGTTTTATTTGATAGGCCTATTTTATCGTGCCATGAAACAAGCAGAATTCTCCTCAGCCATAAATGCCAACGGTAGACCCTACATTGAGCCTTTTTTAAATCCTTCCATGGTTTATCAGACCGTCTGGCTTCAGAAAAAGTCTCGGCAGGGCTTCCAGAGACAGCATAACTTAGCTGCTGCTGCCGATGGGTTTTCCTGACCAACAAGACTTGCATCCGTCCGTAGGTATTTGTTGTAGGCTATGATGCAAACAGGCTTGATAAATTTTTAAATTCTTGAGTTTTGTTAAATGACTGTTCATATTGACAGCCGGTCTTGGTCTTGGTCTTGCGAGACCAAGACCAAGACTTTGAACCTCAAGACCAAAACCAAGACCAAGACCTTGAACCTCAAGACCAAGACCAAGACCAAGACTTTTGGTCTCAAGACCAAGACCAAGACCAAGACTTTTAAAAACGAACTCGAGTGCACTCTAGACCAAGACCTCGGTCTCGAGGACAACAAGTCTGCCCTACATTGCTTCTTAAATTGGCTGGCCTAATTAAGCAGGACTATTAGTACTCCCTAAGTCAGACGCAAAAGAATTACCGATTGACTTACTTAATATGTTAGCAATTGACTTAACGACGTAGTCGACTAAGACGTCGTTTTCGATTAAAACGATTGCGTAACGTCATGCAACGTTTGCGAAGTAACACGCACCAATTCGGCAGGTAGTAAGCAAAGAATTGGTGAATGGTTAAGACTGCTGGTCTGGTCTGTTGACTGTGACTCGAACCCTATTAAAAGCTATAGTGTTCCTCCTGTCCTGCTCGAATGAAACTCGGAACCCGCGATGAAAACAATAAGCAAAAATGAAGCGAACGAAGTCACTAGCAGTTAGTAGCTTAGCGACTAGTTTCGACTTGAGGGTTTAGCAGTGGTGTGAGTTCCTTGGACTGTAGGCCTACCATAGTCCTGGTTCCTTCTAGGTCTTCCTTAGGTCTCCAGTAATCTGTTATTACTTCACGTTGTAGGCCTACTGGGTAGTACTGGGGATTTCTGTGACGGATGAATGCTGAAATACATGTACACTTAGGCCTACTATATATGCAGGCCTACATTACGTTTATGCTACGTCCGTACTGAGCATTACGGGCCGTCCATTACGGACGTCCGCAAAAATGACCTACTTTTGGACCTTCCCTCTGCGGACATCTGCAACACTAAGACTTCTGCGGTGTGGCAGCACGGACTCACATAGGGGCGGCTAAGGGCCTACCCATCAACCGACTTCCTTTCTGCTGCTTTTGCACGCCAATCTCAAATCCACTTTTAATGTCATCATCGTTCTTTTAGGGGCCACCCATATATTACGTACGCATGGAGGGGGAGGGGGTAACCGAAATGCATGTGCTTTCGTACGCTTGCGAATGGGGGGGGTCTACTGATAATGTACGTACGCATAGGAAACGGGTCTTCAAATTGATGGCCGTCAAGTGAGCTAGAGTTCAGTCTTTCCAGCTATCCGTACGTACTACCAGGGGAAGTAGGACTGTGGGAGAGGTGTCACTTGTATGCCACCTTACCTCTGAATGCTATTATTAAACTATCACACAACTCAACAGTGAGTCCATGGATTACTCATCCTTCAATCTGGCCTAAAGTGCAGACAGTCGCTGCTTGGACCTGTGGTACTGACACGTTCTCAAATCAAATCAAATCAAATTTATTGAATCGAATACAAAACCAGTATCTGATTAACAGTCAATAACATAATGTGCATAGTCTGCATCATATCTATAGACAAGAGATTATATACTGTAACATTACTACTACAGTGACAATCTTTAAAATGTAAATCAATAAGCAGTCTTTTTGTCCTCGAGACCAAGGTCTTGGTCTCGAGTGCACTCGAGTTCGTTTTTAAAAGTCTTGGTCTTGGTCTTGGTCTTGAGACCAAAGGTCTTGGTCTTGAGGTTCAAGGTCTTGGTCTTGAGGCTCAAGGTCTTGGTCTTGGTTTTGCAAGACCAAGACCAAGACTTTTGACAATATGAACAGTCATTTAACAAAACGCAAGGATTTTAAAAATTTATCCAATAATTACTAATGCAATTGCTTTAGTATTTACACGGTGTAAGTGAGGCTTTACTGTTGTTTTGGACATTTATTTTGACTTCCGGTTATTTACCATGGAATGATTTCAAAACAGACTCACAATTTGTACATTTACATCCGGTATTTGAAAAGCTGCTCTGTGTGCCGGTGAATTCAGCACTATAGAACGTATTTTTCACATGGCAGAATTTTTATGAGACCCCACAGGTCACGTCTTGGTCAGAAAATTCTGAGCGAATTGGTTTTTATAAAATGCGACAGGCATTTGGAATAACATTTCGCATGAAGGACTTATGTAAATACGAATTCGGAATTCTCTGCAGTTTGCATTTGGAGTTATTTTGTTAGAATAAAATAAAAGATTCATTGTTTAATTAAAATAGCGAGTAGTCCAACTTTACATTTTTTTAGTAAGGAATAGTATGATTTTGTGTGTATTTTTCTCGGTTTTGGTCTTGAGTTTCAAAGTCTTGGTCTTGGTCTTGGTCTTGAGGTTCAAGGTCTTGGTCTTGGTCTTGAGGTTCAAGGTCTTGGTCTTGGTCTTGAGGTTCAAAGTCTTGGTCTTGGTCTTGGTCTTGAGGTTCAAGGTCTTGGTCTTGGTCTTGGTCTTGAGATTTAAGGTCTTGACAACAAGACTGGCAATAAGACGATTCCCGGAGAGAAGAAGTTGAATAAGCTTATCTAGTATGTATTCAAATCTGACACTTATCTGATATGTATCCGAATCTGACACTCCCATCATAAGTATTGATAATATTCAGCTATGCCGGGTTACAAGTGTTAAATTTCTAGGTGTCATTATTGATGAGAATCTTTCATGAAAGGCTCATGTTGAGCATTTGACGAATAAAGTGTCTAAATCTGTAGGTATTATTCATAAGCTTAAATGGTCCTTACCTACCCATTCTCTTAAACTGCTGTATACTGCCCTTATTTTGCCTTACTTGAATTATTGTACTATAGTTTGGGCATGTGGTTACCAGTGCTTAAACCATTATCTCTGTTGCAAAAAAGAGCCATAGCAACCATCTGTGGTGCCCATTATCTAATGCCAAGTTCGACTCTCTTTAACAGCCTGAAAACATTAAATATTTATGATATCTACCGACTCAAATTAGCACTCCTAATGTATAGACACCACTCAGGTACTTTGCCAATAATATTTAATTCCGCAGCTGGTCTAGGGGGGGGGGTGCGTCAACCGTACGTACGCAGGTAGGGGGGGTGGAGAAAGTACGCGTGCGTACAGGGGGAGGGGTTCAATTTCCCGGATTTTTGCGTACGTAATATATGGGTGGCCCCTTACAATAATTATTATTCCACAGCTCCTGTGCAGGCCTAATAGCCTATGTGATAGTTCCAGTTTTATAGTGAATCAAGATGCGCAGCAACAAAAGCCTCTTTAAAGTCGCAGTATTAATACCGTGGATCCACTTAACGGATACTGATCAACTGTGTAATTAAATTAAATACTTATTAGCAGTCCCTTAGACTTTGCTGTTACCAGTTTGCGATATGCTCTTTGCTGCTCGAGGTGTTCAAATTGTTTGCCAAAGAATGCTGTTCTGTTGTCTTGGACATTGCAACGAACTTCCATGGTGCGGTTACTGCGGTGCTTCGATACATCCCAGGTGAGGAAAGGGGCTATTAATTAGGTCCCGGCCGTAGCCTCAGAATCATTATAATTATACATGTAACTGAATCCAGACCAATAAGGGTTAGTGTTATGACTATGTCGGCTGTCTGTGTCGGCTTCTCGGACTACTCCAGTTCTCCGCTCGGCGGGGAGGGGGATGCTCTCCGTCCCGTTTGCCCGTACTGCTATCATGCAGACCCGCGCCATCTAGGTGGTCGGGCCGACCATACGGAATGGCCTTCATTCTGAGGACCTGAGCTGCGCCTACATCTTAGGTCTTCCTCTGGTACCTTCTATGACCGCCTGAAAACTGCTCTTTTTCGCCGTGCTGGAGTCGGTAGCGCCTCCGAGTAGTTCCCTTGAAGTGGCGCTATATAAATCTATGAATGAATGAATGAATGAATGAATGACTACAGATGAGAGAACCACTCTCCCGCTTATATTATTCGACCATCGTCCCTTGATACCTTCTGTATAGTGATGCATATTGTAAGTCATGGTACTGTGGTACATCAATCATTTGGTACAAGTGGACGTTCTCATTAAGGAATGTAATCCCGGATCATTCTGCCAATCCCGGGATTAGAAATGAATCAATTCTTCTCAACTATAGCATAGCCTAAATACAATTTATATATTTAATACTAGGCCTATAACGCGGTTGTGTATTAGACATAGCCTACTGGTTTTAAGAACGTTGTGTTGTTAACTTGTTACTTAAAATGAAAAGTTAAAACGTTCGATGTCCATGTATTGTTAAGAGTGGTTTACGATAAAATGATCGCAAGAAGCGTTAAATGTCAACAGTTGAAACTCCGAGCAATGATGACTCAAAGCATAGGCAGAGGCACTTGACAGCCGTAGGGCTTGGTTGATACTTGATAGTGATACCACGGCCGGGAATGAGGTCCGAGAACGGGGTCGTCCATAAAGGACGTCCGTAAAATATGACCTACTTTGGACCACTCCCTCCCCATGTCCGCATTTGACCTTAGTCCCCCTTTGCGGACGTCCGCACGCCAAAACCAATTTTTAATGTCATCATCATTATTTTTAGTTATTCCACACTTCCTGTGCAGTGACAATTAAGTGACAGTTCGGGTTTAATATCAGGATGTGCAGTAATAAAAGCCTCTTTAAAGTTGCAGTAAAGGTTATGCCATGCATGAGGTTTTAGGCAATCACCTCACTGACCTTTTTGTCCGGGGAAGGTTGAAACAATGTGGTGTCTAAAAAACTATCAAATTTCAAAGTTTACATGCGGACGTTTTCATTAGTCATAACCTCTCTCCCGTGTCCGCATTTCGATGACTCCTCCCTCCCTCATTGCGAACGTCCTTTATGGATGACCCCAACACACGTAACCACCTCAGCGGGAGGAACTCCAGCAGTATCAGCCTAGCAGGCTCGCCTAGCTGTAGCAGCGGTACTGCAGCCTGCAGCACCCTGGTATTAAAGCAGCCAGAGTCCCTCTGTAGTTTGTACTAGAGCCTATGTACTCGTTGCTGCTTATCTCCCGTATTAGCGTCATTACCCAAGGAAGAATTATACAGTGGATCAAGTAATTTTAATCCAAAAATTCGAATTTGTAATCCCGGAAATAGGGCCTACTGGATTCCACGTTTGTCAATCCCGGGATTAAAAAAGGTCTCGGCATTCCGGGATCACATTCCCCCAGAGGCGCGTTTACCTGTAGGCGCACTAGGCGCACGCCTAGGGCCCCCGAATCTCGGGGCCCCCAAACGACGGGAAAATATGTTTTCCAATTCTAGAATTATCCAAAACAATTTGTGATGAGTTTATCACAATAATGGGGACAACTGAAGAGCTCAATTTATTCTAGATGTACAAGTGGCCACGTATTTCGCGTTGATACTTCATTCAACACCAGATTCAGTTTTTTAACTAAAATAATTAAATCAAATAACTTCACATTCCTTGAAAATAGCTTATATATATATACCTACTCATAATTACAGTGACAGTGTCAATAAAACTTACAAAAACGGCTTAAACTTCAACCGCGCGGGATTTTGCACAGCAGCACATGATAGGCTAAACACCAGTAACACCACCAGAGTCTCAGACTCTCAGTCGACAAGTTAAGAAGGGCCCCCAAAACTTGTTGCGCCTAGGGCCCCGTTTTCTGTAAACGCGCCTCTGCATTCCCCAGTTCTCATGCTTCTCCTAGAAGCCCACTAGCAGCCTACATGTATGTGCATATATATGTAACGCAAGTCCTCAGATATACATGCATGCATGTATCAAATTTAGATGCGTTTGTCCGCTCTGGTCATAACCCCTAGTCCACATTGGGATGAAATGTCTAACTGTGCAACGGAACATTGCTATTGTATTGTATTTAGACATTTATAAAGCGCCTCTCACAGAATAACTATTCAGAGGCACTCTTAGCACAAAAGCCCAGCGGAAACAGAAATGCCCCCTAGGGAACGCGAGACCGATGAGGAAAAGCCAGTCATTAGTTTGGCCCTCAGCGGGGGGATGGGGGAAGGTCACCCCAGACCGCGGGACTAATGACGAACCAATGCTGTACGGTCTGCCATCTCATTAAATTTGGTGTTTAAGGCACAGGTTGTACTGAAAACACTACGTATCAAATTTAGATGCGTTCGTCCGCTCTGGTCATAACCCCTAGTCGCCACTGGGATGACCCGTTCCTCCCTTTATTGCGGACGTCCTTTAAGGGTCATCCATAAAGGACGTCCGCAAAATATGACCTCCTTGGACCTCTCCCTCCCCCTTGTCCGCATTTAACCTGACCCTCCCCTCCCCTTTGCGGACGTCCGCATACCAAAGCCAATGAATGGTCACTATAAAAACGTGTACGTTTACACAGCTCTTCCAATTTGTCCCTCCTTGAATGACGAAATATTAGCTTATCAGGTCAAAACTTCCCCCTCCCTGAGGTAATCAAGACGAAACTCAATATTTCAACAGTTATGCCTGTAAGAGTTTTCAAACCCAGAGTGTATTGAAGTTCTAGTACATGGCAGGAGGTTTTAGGCAATCACTTCACCGACCTATCCATCTCTTGGGGAAGGTTGAAACAAGGTGTTTAAAAAAGTATCACATTTAAAAATGTAGATGCGGACGTCCGCATTTGTCATAACCCTCCCTCCCCTTGTCCGCATTTGAACGACTCTCCCTCCCTCCCCCCTAATTGCGGACGTCCTTTCTGGATGATCCCTAAGGACCAGTGTTTCATCTAGTCCCCCTCTTCTGGGAGGGGAAACAAGGTTTCTGGGGGGACCAACGAATTTACACATTTGTTTCTGTAATTTCATCCATCTTGAAAAAATTTCAGACTTTTCCTAATTTCATCTTCAAAAAAAGTTGATGACCTTTTTTTAGATCTCTCGGGGGGGGGGGGAGAAAACATGTATCCACATGTATCCTGGGGGGGGATTTTCATCCCCTGGTCTCTACATTGCAATATTGCTGGCCTCTGGGAAACATAAATCCAGAGGGATTCCCCCCAAAGGCGTCTAGATTAAACACTGCCTAAGGACAACCCATCATCCATCCCCCTATACAGATGACCACTACTTTAAGCAACCGACATTTCAGTGAACTCATTCACACACATACAATTTCACTTTACACAGAATTTTTATTTTGACCAACATCCAAACTTGGGCATTTCAGTCCAAAAATTTACAAATCGTTGATAATGCTCACGTAGCTCATTCATTCATTCATTCTAAGGATTTGATATAGCGCCTCTTCAAGATACCTGATACCTACAGAGCTCAGTCACCACCGCTAGGCTATTACAAACACGTAAAACTAATCAAACAGTCCCATCTGGCTTGCCATTTGCTACACGCACCAACAATATGTTCTCACATGTAGTTAATAAATTAATTAAATTGAACATCCAGCATTTTACATAAATTTTATTTAAACGTTCAGTTGGAGTGATATCCATGGACACAATTCACGTCTGCATTGGCCAATTCTTGCGACTTTGACAAGGCGACATCTACTGAACTTCGAGGTTGAACGAAACCAATGCTACAAACAACAATATTCAATCATAACAACTTTTATTGCATCTACTTATTACAACCTACCAAATACCAATACTCCCATTTGATGCACTTTGTGGAAGCAGGCCTCACGATGGGACTCGGACCCCAGTGCAAATTGGCTTAATGTTAGCCTAAAAGCATAGGCATAGACGGGGGGGTGGCAGCCAGGGCACGTGCCCCCACAATAATTGAGATGGACTGCACACCCAATGCAACAAGTGTAGAATGAATAACCAAATGCCTCCAATATTTTGGACAAGTTTATGCCAGTGCTGAAAAGTAGTTTAATATGTGCTATTTCAACACTAACTTTTGGCAGGTGGCTTTCAAATGTACATGTATACTGTAATTGGTCACCTGCTTACCTGCAAAATAGCCTCACCTTTCACGCACAGGCCATTCACATTTACGTCCATTGTGCTACGGAGGTCATCCATAAAGGACGACCGCAAAATATGACCTACTTTGCACTCCTCCTCCCCTTGTCCACATTCTCTCAGTGAAGGTTGAAACAAGGTGTTTAGGTCATAACCCCTTCCCCTTATCCGCATTTGAATGACCCCTCCCTCCCCCATAATTGCGGGTGTCCTTTATGGATGACCCATAAACAGTTGCAACTGTAGGTCCTAAGCAACCAACCACAGTAGGCTTAAACCTGTACACCCACATTAAAAGATTTCTCACCTGATTGCCAGTCATAGATGTTCTAAAATGCTGCACACAACTTTAAATCCTGCGTCCAACTTCCCACTTCTTGGTTCAGGTCTATTCAGCAAAGTATCCACCATTCAAATTACTTTCAAAGTACAGCGTTATATTCAACAACACAGTTTACATCACATCAACATTTCAAAGCAACATGTCGGCCGCGAGACATTCAATCCTGCCTGCCATGCTCACAAGTTAACTAATTCGTCAGATAATTGCTTCTATGGCACATTTCTGGACAATCCATTCATGACAAGAAACAATCACCACGTTTAGAACTGCATCCACACAACAAAAACTCCAAGTATACAATGTATACTTGGAGTTGGACAAGTAACAATCACCACGTTTAGAACTGCATCCACACAACAAAAACTCCAAGTATACAAACTGAAGCAATACTAAAATGAGCATTTACATCAAATACTTGCATTCCACTCATATTGTAGTAGGAATATTAGACATTAATGTACTAAAATTTCATCACACAAGTTTACCTATGAATAAAGCCACAACAATCATACATCCTCAACCATATCCTTCGCACATCAAAGGATCATGGCCATCACAGACAAACTTGCACACAACTGGCAAATTGCCATTTCTCGTTTCCTTTGTAGGAATGGGTGGTCCTGAAGAGGACCGGGGAGGAATGAAGGCAGGACAGAGTAGTAGATGACACACACTAGGCTTTCTTGGCTCTTAGATTGTCTTTCTTTAATAGTCTCATGTTGCAGAACTGGCACTTCGACGATTGTCCATGTGTGGGAAAAAAGAACCAACACTTAGCAAGACGAGATAATCCACATTAGTCTGTCACATCGGTTACATATTTCAAACAAGACCTTTCAGATCATTTTTGTATGACGGCAGCAGTCAATGTTCCACAGAAGTTTGATTGGTAGCATGAACTTCGTTGGTTGAGCACTCTTTATATCACAGAAAGATCGACCACTATGTTTCACATAATCCTTCATGAACAGCTATTACTTTAAACAGTTTTCAGTGAAACATAAAGTCATTTCCTCGATCTCTTAAATCTTCAAATATCTTCGTTTCTTTTTTAGCGTCACAGTCCTCTGTTCTTCAAACATAGCTCAAGTTCGATCTTCTGAAATCACTACCTCAATTGTTAGCAGTTTAGTTTTTTAAATTTATTTTTCCCACTTAAATTGGCCAATGATCCATTTTAAATTTGTAATACTTTGATCAAGATTATTTATTCTGCACCATTATCAAACTAATTTAACTATAATAACACTTTAAATTCTTTTAAATTACTTTGGCTTAGTGTCATCAAAAATTTTAATGAAAGCTAACTAGTAAACCTCTAAAGTTTATATTTTACCTTGATTTAAATCTGATTTAGTTTACTCTCTAATTTCAAATTTATTTGACACTACTTATGACTTGTATAACATTGCATATGGCTATATTTTTACTGCAAATTCTATTCATAAATACCTTAATTAGGCAAGAGCTTACACTGCCAGTCTAAAAGCCAAAAGAGCCTAGCTTTACAAACAATAACAACACAAAACAGAGACTAAAATAACTACATTATCTACATTGAATGTAACTTTTAAATTTCTCCCAAAAAAATCTTAAATTTTTAATAAAATGTTACCGATTGCTCCAGCAGTAGCAACTGCTGCAGGTACCCGCAGTACATCCCAATTTTGACAACCAAAGAACCCACTTCCAGATCCAGCAACTTAAATTACACTCCCAAATTGGAAAACTGGGAAAGGAATGCTTTGCACTTTTCAACTAACACTGAACTCTGAGCATGACTTTTAGCACACACTCGATTGCTCCACAGTCCACAACTTTTGGGCTGCCAACCCAGTGCAAAGGGGGTTTGGGCAGAACTTTTGGCGAGGGCGATTCATTAAATTTTGCACCTGCGTAGACAAGGCCGTTTGGTGAATCACTAGTTGCTACAGGCGACGCACAGAAACCATCTGAAGGCCGTGTTGACGGCGGAACTCGTTGGTTTTGACTGCTCTGAATAACAGTCTGTGCTCCCAAACGTAAATCCCTTTGCAGGACTCCAGTGTTCACAGGTCCTACATCTTTCCAATCATTGCCGCACAACCACGAATTAATTATATATTGATCATCACTTTCTTTCAAGTCCCAGTTTGTCATAACAGCCTTTTCTTGAGAATCATCCTTGTCACGAATCGCACCTGGCATCACCAGGCGTCTAGCAAGACCTCTTTTCCCACTGATTGCTTGGCCTTTCATTTCTGACGACGAGAAACTTCGCTCAGATAAAAAGAATTCGCATACTTTGTTCTCAAATTTCAGATGTTCAGTCCGTCTACAATCTAGCAAATTCGATCTCTTGCTATAAACTAATTCGAATACTTTTGCCGCATTTAATCGCAACTGTCTTTAAAAAATAAGTTCTTATAACTGCTACCATTGCTGGTTTAAAATTAGACGACAGGTTACAAGATTTTGTTGAGAATTCCAAGATGGTCGACTTCCAGCATAGTACACTGTGCTTCCAGCTTTCCAAGATAGACTATCTTCGAAAAAACTAGCCCCACGACGCTGAGACTCGACCGCTGGCTGAACCGATCTCTTCTGTCCGTTTCCAAACTATTCCTTTCACACGGCAGATCCGAAAACTATCTCCGTAAAATCGAAAATGACGACTTCGAACCGACCCAGCCCCTCGACAACAAAGACCTCTCCACTACTGCAGATAGACTTTAAAATCACATGACTACGTCGGCCAATAACACACCGTTCACGTGACAGCGCAACCAATAGACACTCAGTCTTGTTTATATCGTCCAATCAAAGAATCTATATATCTAATACTACGTTGTTTGGATAAATTTGCATAACTAATCTCTGTTCGTCGTCCGCCACCTGACAAGTACTTGTCAGTCAAATTGAACAAAGGGTAACGGCCAAAATGAAACGCACTTGTCAAATATATTCATACCTGGCCCCATTTGACAAGCACAATCGGCCTTGGCCTAAACTTTAGGCTTAACTAACTCTGGATGGCCTCGTTTTACCAGCAAGGCTGCAGCTCAACGACGTTAAAGCCCTAGGTTTTAGGTTTGGCGGTTTCCCTCGTAGAATGAAGTGACCAACGACTGTAGGCGGTTCAAGTAAGCATCTGTCGGCCAATGGGCGTTGATTTCATTTTGGTTTACACATCTTACAAGCATAGGCTGCTGAATTTAATTATATGCATAGCCTAGGCAACATCGTCCGCTTTGTGGAATGGAGGCGAGGCGCAGGGACGGTCGGTCGATCGGTGGTAGCCCCCACCCTAGGCCCTTCACCCTCCCTCTGGCCCTCTAGCGGTCGGACGGATGGATGGAGATGCATCGCTAGGGCAGACTAGACCCGACAGGGCATACCCCGTACAGGCCCTACCTCGATCAATTGACCACTTGTATATATATAACCGAGCTGTGGGTCGACTAATTTGTGTATACGAAAGCCAGGTAAGCTGGCTAGAGGTCATACCTGTACTTCTAGAATGTATACAAGTTGTTCCAATTATCCAAATTTACCCCCCCATACACTCATATTACTATGGAGTTCATTGCTATGAAGATACTTACAGGGTTGAGAAACAAGTCTGTAGTTTCTATATGCGATTAGATTGCCATGAACAAATACGAACTTACTATTGTGGTAGATGGCGATCAAGAGGAAGCCATACGGGCATTTTTTGCTCACAACAACTGGAATTTTGAAAAAATTGGTAATTATGAAGACGATGCGTATATATATATATATATATATATATATATATACTGAAATTGTATAAATTGTTTTGTGTGGTGAACCCTGTACAAGTAGGCCCTATTGTTCTTCAGGTAGCGCTATACGTGCGCAAATAAGATTGAACTAAGATTTATAAATATTAAATTAAATTGCATTTATTATCCTTGCAAATATTTAGCTCAAACCATGCTATAGAAATACATAGTAATAATAACATCAGCAATGTTAGTATAATGACAACTGATGTGAACAGCAGTAACAGCAGTAATGATAATAAATGGCCAATTAAAAATGTAATTATTAAAATTACCATGATTATTATTATTACGATATGTAATAAGACAATAAACATATGCATAACCCAGCTAAGCTGTCGTTCAAGTCAAGTCGAAAGAGCTAATTGTATGTTGATGACATTATAAATATATCTCCAACCAATCGAAACTGCCTTTGTTCCAATTGCAGAGTTGGAACCACCAAAGAGAAGAAAATCTTGTATGGATGCCGCTTCGAAGGAGGTCTTGGTCGCGTCCAATGGAAATAGTACAGAGTCAGAAATTGAGGCTCAAAACAGTCATGACATTCAAGTGTCAGCTGATCATTTGCAGCTGCAGGGTGAAAATCATCAATCGGAAGGCGCCTGTCCTCTTTGTTTTCTCTCTCCGTGCGTGGGTTCTGCATCTCCAGGTTGGCTTGGCGGAGGACAAGCAGCGCATGCAGCTAACAGTCCAATACGAAGAGTAATTTATGGAAAATATTGGAAGATCATTTGCAACTTGGGTGGGTGGACGAGCCCATTATATCTGGCCAAGAAACTAACGGAATCGAACGGTGTACTTCACATGCGGGAAATAATGCCAGATTGCGTAGTGCGAAAAGTGAGATCGTTGTATCCGAATCCAACAGGCACGCCTTACATGGGCCACAAGTGGGAGTAACATTGATACTTTGGATAATTCGCCGGACTTTGTTTAGACAGAGAGATTTTTATTGTACACTTACTTTCTGACATAAAGCAGAATTTTATCGATTGTGAGCTGCTTATGTACACCTGTCATAGCTATGATTCAATGTAACATAACATTCCCCCATTTTAAATTTATATAGCGCCTCTTCAAGATTCCTACTCAGAGGTGGATTTAAACCTGAATTGCCCTCAATTGCTCGGCGCCACACGAAAACCACGTTACGGAGACTAGGTTTTTCATAAGTGCTATGTCAAATCAATTTTGCAATGGCCACAGTCCCTTGTCCGTTCAATCTTCTTTTTTTCTTGCTTGGATTAGGACCTCGTTGAGGGGGGGTAAGCCACAGATTCATTTTTATACAGATTGGAGCATCTTGTTACAGATCGGATGCCCTTCGTGGCATCAACCACAGTTTTCCGCTGTGGACCTAGTCTTGGTGATGAACACATGCCCGCTAGGCAGAGGGTCATCAGGCTTATTTAAATTGAGTCATGTGCTCCCATGTCACAAGGCTGTTATTGGATATTTGCAGCTTTTAGTTGTCAAGCAAAATGCCACTCTTTTTCTACAGTGTGCCCTACTAGCCTTGCCGCTGTTGGTCCGCGACTGCTTATTCGTCAGATATAACCCTGCTTATTTCGCAGCTGACCTCTATTTCTAGAGGTCGTTCCACTATCCGCCACCTGTGGACGCGTGTGATAGCAGTCAGCTCTGCCACACATCAGCTCTGCCACACATCTCTCTGTCCTATGCCAGGCCAAAATCCGGGGAGGTCAAGCAGAGTAGACAGCAGAATGCTAAGGTGGTTATGTGTAATGACGGTTGATGGTTATGTAGCACTGATATGTTTGATTTTAGTGTATCATACAATATTGTCACAGCTCTTACGGTTATTCTACTGTGTAGGGTGCATTGCTTTCATTTGAAAAGCTCTCACTGTCTCCTAATTGGTCGTCATCGGATTCGTCCGAAGAGATTTCACTCTGGCAGGTCTCCTTATCTGCAGAAGTTTCTGTCACAGACTCCGATATTGCTTTAGATGCTGACCACACGGCAATGTACAAATTCCAAATGTTCTCAACAAATACGTAGGTCTTGCGCCGATACACTTTTTTCCCGATTTGGCGACGTGGGTTTTTCGAACGAACAGTCGTGCATATAGACGTGTATGGTCTGTCGACGTGTTCGTTCCAGTCCAAGACAGCCAGATTGCTCCGCAGCTCGTACATTAAATTCCCGTAGTGTATCCGTTTATCCAGATAGATCAGACAAACGTTATTAAAACTTTCCACATAAAATGTGTCGTGGCCTTTGACATAATCTTCAGCGTGCTTGTACACTACCAACGACCGAAGAAAGTCCTGGAGCATTGTAATTGCAGCCTCATTTGAAACAATTCGAACTTCAATCATATGCCCCGGCTCTTTGCAGTGGGAAGTTTCATGGCACTTGCTGTGGTTGTTCTGAAAATGAGGGATGCATGATTCTATGAGCTTACGCAGGGTTTGGGCATCTCCATTGCAATTGTCCATACACCAATAGACGTGGTTTCGAATGGCAGCACCCTTGTCAGAAAGCTCGGGATGCCATGTTTTTCCAATGTTTTTTTGTGCTCCTTGCCCAATTTTTTTCACCCCGGCTGTTATAGGACGGGTGCAGTGCCAGCGGTCATTGGAATTCCTGGCTTGCTTCCTCTCACGTAGGCGCTTGTTGATTGTCATGTTTCGATCATGCACATGATGGGCAACTTTAATGTTGCTGAGATCCAGGCTCTCGTACATCCTGTCGAATCCCACTGCCTCGTGACGCTGTGAACAGTTATCATCATTCCCGTTAATGTGTTGAATATCAACGACTTTGTGAGTTTTCAACCCGATAGCAACATGGTCGGTGTGATAACTATTTCGTCTACAATGATGTCGTGCGTCAGTCATTATAGAGATAGCTCCATCAGGCGACAGTGAAGACTCCTGCGCTCTAGCGCCAAATATAGATTGCTTTCGCAGGTTCTCAGAAATGGCACTAAATGTAACCATATTCCTCCTGCGGAAAAGGTCTGACAATAGTCCAAACCGACTGAAGTCGCTAAAGCGCTCGTACTGTATGGGTGTCATACCAGAGGCCAGGTAGCTCAACATCACTCGGTGGTTGACTTCAAATTCCTTCCGCTCGCTGTCTATTGTGGATGAGGAACTCCACTGAAAGGAGTGTTTTTTCGCACACTCCATATCCACCGACAGCACATGACCACTGTGTGTCCATGACTTCACTGAATACGGCGTCACACATGTGGATGAATGTTGTGAGATTGTGTCGATCAACTGGGCAATGCTGGAGCACTGCCCAACAAAATTCTCATGTGCAGTCTCCAAAGCTGTTGCTGGAGCTGCTGATATTGCTGCTGTGACAGATGCTGGATCAGTCAGTGAAGTTGATTCACTTACTTCTTCCGTGACTGAAGACATCGTGAGTGTCTGCTGCGGATGTTGAGTTGCAGAAGAGAGCTTATTGGTGTCAACATCCATTATGACTTTCACCAGAACTTCTCTCAAACTTTTTACTCCCAACGCCAAGCGAATGTCCTCACATTTTTGCTCAAATTTAAGTTTATCACTGTCGGTTGTAAAAGTTAATTCAAAATGTTTCCTTACAGAAACGTAAGGGTAGCTATAACTCTTGGTAGATCCATCAGACAACCGTTTTTTAAATGTTCGCATGTTGCCAACTGCAACACCTGAAGTCGGTGTCGTTGGTACAGCGTAGTCTCCATCCATCTTTGGAAATAGTTCGATATAATGATACTAATATATGTCCACTAACGAAATACAATGTTATACTACTATAAGGTCCACTACTGAAATAAGATAATAATATAATATACAGACACGAGATATAAGCTGTATCGACTATGCGATTTAAAATGGCTATGAAGTGAAGAAATTACGAAGCTCAACTCTGCTGCAGCGAAATTCAAACTAGAATGAGTACTGCAAACCAAGACTCAATTGTGAAAGGACATTTCCTAAGTTCATTTCCTAAGTTCATTAGCATAATTTGGCATGTGACCTAGTCTCTCTTCCTTAGGCTGTATATTAGCATCTGATACTGGTGCAAATTCTTAGAATATGAAATACAGCTTATTGTCTTTAGTGTTCCGGGTATAATAAGGCAACGGTGACAGCATCAACAGCTGGCATTTATATACAGGTTTACGACCCAAAGCTCGGTTATATATACAAGTGGTCAATTGATCGGGGTAGGCCAGAGGGAGGGTGAAGGGCCTAGGGTGGGGGCTACCACCGATCGACCGACCGTCCCTGCGCCTCGCCTCCATTCCACAAAGCGGACGATGTTGCCTAGGCTATGCATATAATTAAATTCAGCAGCCTATGCTTGTAAGATGTGTAAACCAAAATGAAATCAACGCCCATTGGCCGACAGATGCTTACTTGAACCGCCTACAGTCGTTGGTCACTTCATTCTACGAGGGAAACCGCCAAACCTAAAACCTAGGGCTTTAACAGGATTGACTTCTTCGGCTTTTTCAGCAGTCAGTTTTAAAACTAACGGTCGTTGCAGTACAAACACATTCGAATTACAGCCATTCCCAAAAACTATATGTGGATCCAGCATACCAATAAGGGCCATGGTCTCCATCTGGAATTTAACTTTTCAGCCTGTCAAGTCATGAGGGAAACAAATGCACTTTGCAACTGAGAAGTAAAAATTCGTACATAAATGCACCCCCATCCGTTGCCACTCGTTTTGAATACGAGGATACACAAATTCTGACTAGGAAATACCTCCATATTAGTCCCAGGAATACGGATGGAACGTCACATGATACGATTTCATTGGTTCATAGACCCATGTTAATATTTGCCTAGCAACAATTATACAATTACTACGCATTGATGGTGCATTGGATGGATTGCTACAGAAATACAATGCAATATACTTGAAATTCCCATTTGCATTTTGAAAATGTTTACTTCTAGATCTGTGCTAAATTACTTGTGCTGAAATTCACAAAACCTACAAACATGTCCCTTTCACTTTGAACCCTTTTACATCACATAAAAAATCCTTCCTAATCCTCAACATCTTTTACCTTATATCAGTGTTGTATGGTCTCAAGACTCAGTCTCGGTCTTGAGATGACCTCATTGTCTTGGTCTCGGCACCTCACTGTCTTGGTCTCGTCTCGAAGTTTGAAGTCTTGCATACAACACTGCTTCCTATATATTTGCATGCAGAAATTCTCAAATCGCTTATATCACCATCAGCTCTTTGGCACACTCAGGATCTGCCACAGCTGAAATCTTTAGAAATATTCAGTATAGGACACATATTGGAAACTCAAAGCAGTAATAACATTACCATGTTAGGTTGTCGGTATGCTCTATTATAGTATTGCCACCAGTAAAGCAAGGTCTCTGTAGGATTGCTCAAACCCTCTTTCGTTCTATCTTTGTACTTCTTTGTACCTCTCAAGTGGATATTACCCTTTTAGTCTCGACCTCCTGCAGTAGCTTGTCCACAATTCAATTGTTTCGGTGACCACTACACCCTAGGCCTAGAAGCCCCAAGTGATCACCTTTTCAAATTATTTGTGTTCTTGCACAAACATTACGTTATCTACCTACTTTCTTATTTCTCCGGTTTGTCATGGTAAAGGAAGCAGAAGCACATATCAACAAACATGACAAAAGAATCCCCACTGAACACAAGCAGCATGTTATTAATCAAGTTTTCATCGACCGACTACAAAATGATGAGGAATACGAAAGGTAGTAATGTCATATACGGTAGTCAAGGATTGATTATATGCTTTGAGGTCAAGCTCAAAGGTTTAATTGTGGCTCTCCATACGAGCGTAGTGTCAACCATCACGGTAAGCCATGATGCAGTACCTCTGCTAATCTTGTCACATTTTATCAGACTGCCTACAGCAATACAGCCTCTGAGTAGTTCCCTTGAAGTGGTACTATATAAATCCTCAAATGCACTTTTGAGAACTTCTCAAGAGCTATATAGATCTCCAGATACTGCTCAGTATGAATCAACCTAACATATCTGTGTTAATGTGCTGCAGATAATCACAGCTGAAAACCCCAGAATAATCAGGAGATACTTTCAGAATGAGTACACATTAACTGATGAATACACTGGCATATATTTCAGTCAGTAATCAATACCCACAGCGATCAAAACCTGTAATTTGCTACCCAAACCTGTAATTTGTTAAAGAAACTTAATGCACACATTGAAAAAGCAAAATACACCTAGCAAATTTTGCGAACATCTCTCATAGCAAAAATCAACTTACAGATGAAACACCGTCATCCACAATTATAACACATCAAGTAGAATTTCATGAATGCAGTCTTTTCTGCTTACTTTTCTGAAGTATACAGCTTGTTTTCCCCCAAAGTCATCACCAACGACAACAACACTTGGTTCACAAAAATTTAAAATCTAATTTTTAAATAGCCCTACTAAACAGCTATCCAGGCAGTGTTTCATAGCACTCAAGATACGGCTGTAATCATTTTTCCAAATAAACTATAAATGGATTTTCTGGAACTGTTCTTTACAGCTTTCACAGAACTTCTATTAATGCTAATAATAGTTTTGGTGGCTCTGCTGTTAATAGCTCTCTTGGTACTGCTTGGTATCCATCTTGGCAATCATTCGTTCAAGAACTCGTTTTGCTTCACACTGTGGAAAGTTGGTCATGTCGTAATATTGTGGTGTGATCTGGATCAGCCTACAATAGAAATGTAATATTGGATTTAGCTACAAATGTAACATAGTCAACGTTCATTGTTGAACGTACATAAAAGAACGAATTTGTAATGCAGTGTATATTTTACATAATTAGCATTTATTAACTTTACATTAATTTTTTCAAATCAGTATTCTTATCCTCACAAGTTGTATTTCACACACAATGTGAAATATTGAAAGTTCAATAAACATCTTACGTTGATAAATACTGAGCAAAATTAAGCAATCTCTTAAAAAAACCTCAACCATATACTCTTGTTTTTTGTCTCTGAGACTAAGATTAAAACAGAATACTTAAGGTTTACTGTTCTACATTACGTAAAGACAGCTTACCACTCTGGCTTGATATCAGTGACAGTACGAATGTAGTTCTTGGTCGTCAGTACAAATTCATTGTACAGTACCCACTCCGGCTTATGATCAAGACAAGTTGATGGATGCAGCTGAACGACCTGGTTGTCCTTAACGGTCAAGTAATGACCGGTTCTTTCCAGGTGAGCAACCTATTGAATATCATACAACACACAATACAACTGAAATTTCATAGTGCCTCTTCCTACAAAGTTCAGAAGTGTCCATATTGAGGACACATTCACAATCATAAACAGACTTAAAGAAGCAAGTTTTCAGCTTAGAGTAAAATATACTCTCAATAAGAGAATCACAAACATAAGGAGATAGAGTTTCATGTGGAGGGACCAGCAGCCAAAGACAAGTCATGAACAAGGAACTACATACTTGACATGTACCACAAACTACATACTTGACAGTGAATGCTGATCTAAGACAGGATGGCAGAGATTTGCCAACCAAATAAAATTAAACAGAAAAAACAGCACTCTTGCGAAGACTTACAAACTAACAAAGATGTGACTTGTGTTTGTTTTCTCAATGCATTAAGAAAATACTGTTGAGTAAATACTAAAATACATCTTGGAAGACTGAGCAAATCATGATGCTTTTAAAGGAAAACAAATGTATTCTGGTCACTTCTAGGCACCAGCAGCCATTGTTTGCATGCAAATGTTAATACATGCATGTAAAAATTGCTAAGTGATAAAATAACAATGAATAGCTCAATCAATAAATAAATCAATCAATATTCGCTTATTCATAACATGCAACTTGACACAAATGCAACTTGGAACAGACATTCAACTAATTAGATCAATCTTGGAGAGTCACCCAGATCACCCAAGTCAGTAGGTATTCTTACAGAGCAGGGATCGAGGGATGAAGCTGAAGTAGTCCTTAACGGGCAATGTAAAGTTAACAAGCTGTAAAGCAGCAAATTATTTGTATGTGCATTGTGTATGGAGCATATTATATGATTCAGTCAACTCTTGGCAAACAGAACTGCTGCAAACAAAAGGAAAGAAAAACTACAATGCAGAAAAATAACAGTGAATGTCTCACCTGCATGAAGTACCCGGAGACGAGTGCTTTACGTATGTTGACGTAATATTCACGGCTGGTAAACTCTGTGCTAGAACGGCGCAGATTAAAACGATCCATGATACGAGCAAGCTGCTGACGCACATTGTCCGCACTTTTAAGCGATCGGAAGTTGATGAAATTGTCGTAACACCACTGAGGATCATCATTATCTTTAAAAATAGACATTTAAGAAGCTCACTTTAGCCATATAATTTCAGTGTGTAACCATTTGACAATATGTAAAGCATCAGCAAAGATCCTCTACAACTTTACACTGACAGTTGTCACCAAAACTGCTACTACAAGCTTTGGAACACAACAATTACCTTATACCAGCGGTTCCCAAACTTTTCTGGGTTGCGACCCACTTGTGAATATCTAGGCAGTTTCGACACCCACTGTATAAATTAGGCATTGTGTACTAAAATTTCCCTTCGTTAATTGGTATCGAAATATGCGGATTTTCGCACAACGCTTAGAAATTTAAAGCATTAAAAGGAAATTTAGGCAAAAACAGTTTACACTTTATTGCAATGCAGCTAGTTATAGCCCAATCATAGTCAAATGTTGTTGCTGCAAAAAATAAATTTCTCTCGAAAAAATTTGGACGCCCCACTTGCCAGAGCTTCTCGACCCACTTTTGGGTCGCGACCCACAGTTTGGGAAACTCTGGCTTATACTACAAACAACAGTCTAGTGGTTAGCAGGCTGGACTGTCAAGCAAGAGATCAGGGTTCAAATCCCCGCCTGGGCATAAATTTGTTTCGAGATTTCTGCTCCACCTGTGCCCTTAGCCAACTCAGCTATAAAGAGTAAATTGACTGAAGAGGATTGAAGTCGCCAACACTTCATAACCACGGCTGCCTCTCAGTCTAGCTTAACAGACTGCTCGTCATCTTCTTCTTCCACACACAACTGTTAGGGATCAATTCTTTATATTTGTGTGACTGCTACAGTTAAGCACTTAATTCCACATTTACAACATATTCTTTGTACCAAGAAATAATCACTGAAAGATACCACTTCAGTTACCACTAAATATCCAGCTATTTATAGAAAGCAGATAACTTCCTTGTCATCCCTCTGATTAAGTATTAAAATATACACGCACTTCACAGAAACATTTCTAGTCACTCAATATGTACTTGTTATACAACAAAAATATTAAACTCCAAGCTCAACTTGGTTTCGACAGTACTCATGCCATGAAACCCAAAAAACAACCAGATTGTAAAACCAGAAAAGGATACCAGATCATTTCATAACCACATGACCAAACATTCTCTTAAGAATAACACAACACAAGCAAATAACGTTTACATTTTTAGCTGAACATTGAAGTTTCAGAAGCAAGTGCTAATATTTACTCTGCTTGAAGGCGTGGTAGACATTCAGAAGAGTCAGATGGTCGCCATCGATGTGCGCGAATCGCATCTTCGCTTCGTCCGCTTGCTTTTTCACTTCAGACGGTCGCACGAAGCACTGTGGGACTAAACAGTGAAGGGTGAGGGCCAAGACAGGCCCATTTCCACCGCGATTAGAGCAACGGTCGACACAACATTTCATTGAACACTACAAGGGAACTACGTAGTTGTACTAAACTGACAACTCGTCATACCTACCAAGCACTCAAACGAAAGGCCGGTCAGCTTTCCATAAAGCACTCGCTAGGTATTGCCAAGGTTGCCAGTAAAGCGTGCCCTATACTACAATTAAGGGACCACCGAGACACTTACAACTCATAAAAATTATACTGTCAGATTTCCACCCCAAATTATGCAGTTACATTGTCTTCACATACAAACGAAACAAGCAATTCATCAATATGAATATTAAATTCACGGCTGGAACAAGAACAAGATTACACTTGAACAACATAAGCAGAATACGCAGGAGATAACTAAGGATTACAAATGACAACAGACAAATATTGAACTTCATCACAGAACAGTGAGATCAGTTATGGCTCAGTTTCATATTTAACAGATTGAAATATACCATAATCCTATATTATAAATTGCTTACTAGTAAGGCAGTGAAGTGGCATGCTGCAGTAAGCTTGACTATGAGAAATTTGAGTCAGTAATGCTATCAGTAAATCAGGAAGATACACAACTATCTGACCAGAAGGCCTCATAAATAAACTATTATCGTAGTGCCCTGAAGAACAGAAAATATCAGCCCTACCTGACAGCATAGCCGTAATGGACAAGATCTCGTTGGAGCAGTTGTAGTCACAGCTGGCAATCACCATCTTAGCCAATTGTGGATCGAGAGGAAATTCAGCCATCATCGACCCAAGCTCCGTTAATTCTCCATCATCATCAATAGCAGCGAGATAATTCAGCAATTCTAGCGCTCTCATTAGCGTCTCTGGAGCTGCATAATGAAGAAATAAAACCACCAATCTCAATGTCAGTAGTTGACTATGGCACGACAAGCAGTTGAAAATCATACTTTACAGCATGGTCAAGACAAGCCAAGCAAGGTTAGTATTATCTGTAGTATTCTATGCAATGTGGTACCCGCTCGGCCACCCATCACTTAGTGTTCAGTAAGTCAGCACCAATGCAATGACGGAGGTTAAACAAGACATCCTGTCACTGAGTTGTTGTGGCTGCATTTAGCCGAATGATCGCTTGACTAAAGAAAAATGGTTCTGAGCTTCATAGTAACATACAAACAGGTGTGTTTCCTTGAACTCCTTTACCTTTAATATGGATTGGATTCAGGTACATAAATGACAAAGATTACAAACTGTACAGAAGAGTTAACAACTGTTATAAGAAATACAGAAAAATTACAAAATCATCTAGTCATGATTAGTTAGTTTCTTTTTAAAACTGACTTTTTAACCTGGGCATCAAGAAAGCTTTAAAAAATCAGAACTCTGTACGGGCAAACAACCAAATTTAGCTATAAGTGTTTGATGTTAAACTACCTGGAGGGTCCATGAAGTCAAAGTGGACCAGATCATCGATACCTAGCTTCTTTAGCTGCAGGACCACGGAACTAAGATTGGATCGCAAGATTTCCGGATAAGTGTTGTCCTGCATTTCCTGTTTGTATGCCTTCTCAGTGTACAAGCGGAAGCATTTGCCTGGCCTAGTTCGGCCAGCACGACCCGCTCTCTGCTGGGAACTGGCCTTGCTGATGGCTGTCACAAGCAACGACTCCACACGAATTCTAGGATTGTACACCTGAAGAACACCAAACAAAAACATTCCATCAGTTGCACATTTCTAATTTAACACTTTAACGATAAGCTGCTTGGTTTCTCAGTCATCTTAGGTACACTCTCATCGTTAAAGTGTTAAAGAGATAACTTGAAAGTTCAATTATACTAAACTTCCATAGGACAAGATAATTAAGTTCATCTAGATGTATTAATTCAGAACCATACCATACTAAACCCTAGAACACAAGAATATATTTGTGTTTATTGACAAACTCACTGACAAACTGCAGTAACATTCAAACATATGACAGTACAATTATCGAGATCTTATAGAACACATGTCTCGACAGCCTGTTAGGTGCCCACTCATTTTACAGCCGCCCCTAGGGAGTGGAAGACTGAGTCTACCTAAAGGGAGCTTACAGGTAGCGAACTGTACCTTTCAAGATTTTTTGTTCTTCAAGCAAGACTGTTGCGATTCATCTTTCCTCCCTCCCATTCCAAGGCACCAAATAACTGCACCTCAAAATTTGGCAGACAAATTATATGGAAAAGCAGGCGTGCCTTGGAGTATACACAGCTTCAAATCACAGCTGTCTAATACAAACCTCCAGTTTGGCAACTGTATATTGTACAAAATACATATCACACATTACAGGCTGCCACCACATAACTTGTCGTAAGTGTTGAAAATGCAACAATAGCTCAACACAATAATTCATCTAGATCTTTATCAATTAATGCACGAGACTAAAAGACACAAGTGCAATCATTTGTGTAGACTGGCCATTTCGTAAACTTGTAAAAATGACTACAACAAATTACCTTCTGCTTAGCAAAACCGGGATCAATGACAAAGACAACACCATCAATTGTCAGAGATGTCTCAGCAATGTTGGTCGACACAACCACCTTCCGACCAATGGCACCGTTTGCTCTCTTGGGAGGTGGTGGCTCAAAGATTCTTTGCTGGAGATTTGGTGGCAATGTGGAGTACAGAGGAATACATTTCAGCTCTCCAATCTCTGGCCCCAAGTTGTCGACCTCCCTTTGGATTCTCTTGCAGGCTTCGTCAATTTCCTATGACAAAAAACCATAATCAATCATGCTGTGACTAATAAAAAAAACTGAATTCACTTTGGTACAGTTCTGTACAGTCGTTCAAACTACTGCACTTCTGTTTGATTGTAATATGTTTACCATGTACACTGTACAGCGCTGTGCATAAATTTGTTAGTGCGTCTTAATAAAGAATATACTTACTTACTTACTGCTTTACAAAGGTATTATATTACAATTTATCCAATAATTTTCAGAAAATGAGGTGTTCCTGTGTAATGTTATGCACAGAAAAATCACACACGTTACACAAGATTCAGGTTTACATGAAAATTTATAACAAATATTCAGTTGCTTGACGTTTCACTGTTTGATTAAAATATTAGTAGAAATAATAACAATAATTACTGAGACATAATGATGTATCCGATAAGTCAGTAGCCAGATTTATCGCTATCACATTTTAAAGTTTTTGAAAGTCTTGTTTGTCAGAACACGTTTCTCATATAATGGTTTCTTTCGACTTGATCTATATGCAAGAGACATCTTATGCCCAATATGAAGCAGGTATGATAGGAGTTCGACAAACATTCAGCACATGTACCAAGATCAAGCACAGTAGTGGACAAAAAGACAGCAGGGAAACACTGCTGCAAATGTGGCAATCCAGTAAAACTGGGTCATCCTAGGATTCAGCCAGAGGTGGTTCAATGACATAAAGCTAGCCAGCATCGCTGATGTCGTAAGCATTTTCGCCACTAATGAGATAGCCTCTACAGCAGGGTCACGGACAATTGGACATGCACCTCAGAATCATCAGCATAACGATGAGCCACAACCCCGAAATAAGACAAGAAGATAAAGACAAGTCCCTTCAGCTAGTCTGAGAGGCAACCATGGGTATGAAGTGTTAGCACTTCATTTTTCTTAGCCTTGGCATATGAAGACAGGCTGCCAGCCTTCTCCCTCACAGTATGATCTTCCAGTCGACAATGTACTCATGTCAGTGTACTCATAACAGCCAAGTTTGCTAGGGGAAGCAGGTGCAGCACATATCTTGAAACAAATTTCTGTCCTGGCGGAGACTTGAACTCCGACCTCTCAGTTGACAGTCCAGCATGCTAACCACTAGACTACTGCGAACCCCGCACAAGACTAGGTTTAAATCAGCGGTGTAAAGAATGGAAGGCCACAGTATGGAACCCTGGGGAAGATCATTCAGACTGTGAGGAACTAATAATCAGTGTCTGAGCTTTCCCACAGAGGAACGAACATACACATGACAGAGGGCGACCCACAACACTGAATAATCTATCAAGGCACTCCTACAGAGTGCCACGGTCAACAGCGTTGATGAACACACAGACACGACATAAAGGGTGAGGAGAGTTCAAGACCTCTAATCAACATACTCAAAGGTGTCCGCAAGAATGAGCATTAAAACAGAATAATAACAATAATAACAAATGATTTATTAATCCTCAGGTAGAGACAGGAACTCATAAATATTTAGACATGCATTCATAAAGTATAACCCTACCTCTTGTCCAGTAAGGAAGAGCAGGACATCTCCCTCAGATTCTTCACACATGTGGATCTGTATAACAGTTCGAATGGCAGCCTCAAGATAGTCGCGCTCTGGTTCAGGTGTATAGAAGATCTCGACAGGATGCGTGCGGCCAGGAACACTCATCAGAGGAGCATTGTCAAAATATTGCTGCAGGCAAAGAACATACGGCAAACACAATTTAAGCCAAAGTATAAACATAACATCAAACAGAAACAATTAACTGAACAGTTGTGACTCAATGCCCTGCAAAGCAAGCATAATCTACAGGCCCCCTACACAATTATCATATGCCCTTGCTCTAGGTACACAAACCACTAGCTTCAAGTCAGTATGAAAATGACAAGCAATAATGCACAGTCTGTCTACATACACTGCAGTTCTGTTAACATTCAGTCATTGTGAACAAAAGTCACTACAACCACGTGTTAAAAGCCCACGAGTTAAGAGGTCATCGTGAAATATACTTGTATGATTTAAGTATACCTTAGTGTGGCTAGAAAGCTCAAAGATGTCAATGCATTAAAACGGGGTTGTGCTCTAACTCAGTGGGTTCTACATCCTGAATGAATTACATTACAATCCATGCTACAATGTTCTACTAATAATGAGGTCCCTGCATATGATCGGTGGATTAAAACTCATACGAGCACAGCATAGCACAAAACAGATTTTAAAAAAACCAGAACAGACCTGGAATTTGCCAGCATCAAGAGTAGCACTCATGATGATAATCTTGAGATCAGTTCTTTGCCTTGAGACCTCCTTCAGCAACCCCATCAGAATGTCTGTGGCCAGAGTTCTCTCGTGAGCTTCGTCAAGCATGACAACACCATATGCCTCAAGCAGTGGATCTGACATGGCCTCTCTCAGAAGCATACCATCTGTCATATACCTAGAAGAAACAGTAACAAAATACAGACCACTGACACTCCACATTGCAAGTATAATAATTGATTCATAATATTAAAAACACTTTAAAAAAATTACAAAAAGCTGTAAAATTCTTGCAAACTTCAAAACAACGTTACATCATAATGAGGTTTATATTGCAAGGTTTACAAAATCTTTAGCCTAGGCACAATGTACATTTTCTCAGAAAAAATTTGATCCTTTACCATCATAAACTTCAAACTGCATTTTAAATTTTTGGTTTGTAAGCAAGTAATAGCACTTCACAGTTTACACAGACAATACAGATGCTAACATACAATTGAGTACTGTAACCAACGTGACTCACTTCAGAATGGTCTTGGCTGACGTACAGTCTTCAAACCTGATGTTGTAACCAACTTCTTGGCCAAGAATTACATCCATCTCCTCAGCAACACGTGCAGCAACCGACATGGCTGCCACTCGTCGCGGCTGCGTACATGCAACGCCCTTTTTGTTGAATCGAACTCTTACCCACTCCAAACACCACTGTGGAATCTGTAAACAAGAAGATAGAAATTACGTCACGCTGGTGATCCTTGTTGATTAAAAATGACCCATTTCCCATTAAAATATACCACCGGATCTGGAGTATCAAGCAGCTTCACACATAAAACGCATATTGTCATTTACACTCCTCCATGCGTTGCATAAATTACAGTTTTGCTCTGTTCAAGTGATTAAAACAGTGAGGGCTGTGAAACCAACTAACGATAGGTGGAAATTTAAGACTGCCCCATTTGGTTGCACAAAAGTTCTTTTAATTTTTACAGCCTACTGTTACTACACATTTGCTTAGGTCTTGAAGTCACTGACATGGCCAACTACCGACCTGTTTCTAACTCATCTTTCTTGTCAGAGATCGTTGAGAAACAAGCGTCGATGCAGCTAACACATTAACTTGAACTGAATAATCTGTTTAATATCTAACTGCCTCTCTATCAGTCAATATATTATCCTTGGATCCTTTCAGTAATAGAACAAAGCACTTATCAAATGTTGTAAAATCATAATACACAGCAAAGGTTTTATCTTTAATTTAAAAATAACTAAAACTACCATAATCATGGTAATTTTAATTTGTAAAGTAGTATTTAAAAATAGGAAGACCTCACAGGGAATGGACAGATGACATTGAAGAATGGTGTGGAGCAAGTCTCCAGAAACTGAGCCACTCGGCACAGGACAGAACGGAGTGGAAAGACATTGTAAGGAAGGCATCAGACACCTATGGGCGTTGAGCCCACGGTTATTGAATGAATGAATGACCATAAACTAGCAACAAATACCAAATGTAGAAAAAAATTAATTTCAAAAGTGCATATAATTTAGTTTAACATATTGTGTATGGGCCATATCTGCCTGCCAGTGCAACCAATGTATTGATCTTGCAAAATTTTTGCCATTTTGGTGTTACTGCACCTTATAGTCCAGAAAATATGGTAAATTGGTTTTTCATGGTAATTTTAATTTGCAAAGTAGTATTTAATTCCATGGGAAATGCGTTTGCAGTTGCTTCATCAGCAGATCAACTTTCTGCAGGCAGACGAACCAACAGACAGACTCACATAGACAGAAAGACAGACAGACAGAGAGGCAGGCAGTAAAACTGCTTGTATGTTTTGTGCATTTACATGTCTGTCTGTGTCTACATGCCTGTCTGTATGTCTGTATATGTGCCTGCAAGCCTGTCTGGTGGCTTGCCTAAGTTCTGACTGTTTGTCTGCCAGGTTTCTTGGGACATGCCATTCCACCTTTGAAACCCATTTGTGAATCCTTCGCCGGCTGGAAGGATTCGATCACTTGTCAGATGTTTATTTCTGTATCTCATGAGCAAATCATGTTTCCATGGCTTCACTCTGTTGCTCATTTATCTGAATGGTAAATTTGATATAATAAAACCAGAACAAAACACTCACCTGAGTAGTTTTACCAGATCCTGTTTCACCGACTAAAACAAGACACTGGTTTTTATTCATAGTATCGATAAATCTGTCCTTGTACTCCCAGACAGGCAGTGCAGTTCTCTTCCGATACAGCTCCCAATAGCGTGGTGTAAATGGTAGTCCTGTGCAGAACAAACAAAATTTACTATTGTAGCACTAGTTACGCAAACAGCCATTTGTACAGTGCTATTCGAGAAGTCAATGTAAGCTCTTAAACCACTAGTTTTCATAGATCAATCAGTGGAACTCTTAACTTATCACCTTTAGAATAGAATAGTTGATTTTCCAACAGTTTATTTACGGGTTAATGGTGACAAGGCCATAAGTTTTTTTGTAATTAACACCACTGAGGTTGAATCATATTTCTGGGAAGATATACAGGAAGCCTTACCCACTAAGTGTTTGCAAATTCTGTGTTGCATGTTTAATACAAAAACTACTGTTAATCATCTTAAGAAAGACTAGATCACAGTGATTTCCAAAGAAATTTTTTGCTATATATTATAACATCCGTTTTAAGAAAGTGTTACAGTGTGGAGCACTGTTGAGTCATTAAAGTGAAGTTGTTGGGGAACATTCCTCATCATACAGTGTAAAGCAAGCTCCACGTAAAAAGGGATAATGCAACACAACACCACTCTGCATTAAGTAGAATGATGTGCAAACTGAGAGAACATAAAGGAGTCCATGCTGTACTTTTAAGCATGCTCCGGTAATGATCATTAAAAACTAAACATCTCTAAAATGCACAATATATGTGTTTTCTTAAAAATTAAACTAAACATTATTATTCACCAGAGAAGGGGTTTTGAGTAACAATTGTTTTTGGTGCATTTGAGGCTGGCGCAGCTGAATTTGCAGCTGCAGCAGTAAACAACGCGTTCGATGGTAAGCTAGCTTTGCTGCTGTTGCTTGCGCTGCTACTGCCGTCTCGGTCACGTCCTCGATCACTGCGGCCTCTGTCATCCTCGTAGTCTCTATTAAAATCAACAGAACAGAAAAATGTACAACTAAACAAATATTTTTCAAATTTTAAAATGAAATAACCTTGTTGCTCAAGTACAGGGACAAAATTTGCCCTGATCCCCACCTCATCATTGTGTATTCCCATCACCACCCCATCAGCATCATGTCTGTTCCCATCCGCACCCCATCCCCATTAGGTGTGTTCCCATCCCATTCCCATTCTAATAAAGTACAGTCAAGAAAACCTATCGCTGACATGCAAACCCGTTTAGCTTAACAGATAATTAATTACTAGAGTGGATAAAGTTACACCCGTTAGTGCGGTAAATACCGCATATGTCCTTCGATGCCCTCAGTAATACTGCAGGCCAAGCTACCATCACACAGTATTACCAACGCTTCTGACACCATTACCGTGAATTTTACTGTGGTTACCATGTGTCACCCTCTAGCACACACTCGAAAGGTGGAGAACATGAGGATGCACATGAAAAGCAACCTGACAGAAAATTTTACATGCATCATGATTTGTTTGCAGAAATTTGTCTGGTGAAACGCACCATTATGAAAGCAGTTTCTTTAACATTCTTCTACGTAATTACCCAAACAAATAATTGCTTGTACTTTCTTGTTTCAATGAAAGCTTTCTTGCATATATGTCATATAGTGTTCATTACTCACTTACTTACCTATTGGAAAATCACTATACGAGTCTGCAGCGCTCCATTGTTTAACAGTAAAAACCAAATTTTATTACATCCTGTAGAAGCACTTTTATGGTAATTGCATGTGCCTTAATTATACCAAAGAAAAAGCACTAAACACGCCACTGGCTATAAAAGAAAATGTGCAACAATGGAATTTTACTTAAACACATTTCAAGAGTGTAGTTCCTGGATCCGATTACACGCTGGCGTGTTATGTAATTAAATTTTGAAAGTATCATTTTATAAATCAAATATCAGTTGAAAATTAATTCTTTAATCTTCTGTTACTCTAAAGGGTGCGCCAACGCTTTTTGTCAATTGCACGAGCCAGGCTCTGTCCGGTTTTAGACATAACAGTCATGTCAGATGCATTATAAAATTTAATACTCAGAAAACTGGCGTAAAGTTCAATTATCAAATGTTTAATTGGCTCGTACCTGCTTCGTTTTGACGAATGGGAGTCCCCGACATCGATACGGTGTCTTTTAGACATGGCAGACATAAACCACAACAAAATTTAATATAATTCGATTCCAACACGATGGCGAACTCGCTTCGCAATTTCGCACTATGTCTTTTCCTTATTCTTCGTTGCCAAAATACCCGGATCACAGACTATATAATTGCTACGCTAGAGATATCAAAGTTAATGACGTATTTGGAATCGTTACTACAGACCCAGAGCTGTATATATTACTATAGGGCTCTGCTACAGACAAATTTCAGATTAAATTTTTTCGTCCCAAAAGTACTAGTCATGAGTTTATGGACGCTCAGTCAAAAACAAAATCAGTGAGGCAATTATGGTTAAGTTCGAGTTCACGTTCAGATCCAGGCAATTGGACAGGAAGACATACGAAGACAATTTTATAGGTTATTTCTCGAATCTGTTATTATTCTTTCCTTTATGCTAACTTTCAATCAGTGTTACTTGTCCACGGTTGCGGTTTGTCAAACAGTTCATGATTTATAATAAAAACGAATATATGATGATGATGATGATGATGATGATGATGATGATGATGATGATGATGATGATGATGATGATGATGATGATGATGATGGTGATGATGATGATGATGATAAACAGTGTTTTGATTTGGGGCGGCGAGAAAAAATAAGAACTCCGACGATAACTGATCAGGCAATGAAATCTGACTCATATGCTTGCAACGTGTCATTAGTAACTGAGTTTTGGATGAATAATAGGCCTAACACTGGAACGTCGTCACCGATTTCCAATATTTTTCTAACCTCGTTACCTTTGACAAGAAAACAATTTTCTTTCTCCAAAAATCCGCTAAAACTCGATCCGTATACCTAAGGAGAGTGAGATGGGGGAAGGGAGGGAGGACCCAGGCACCCAGAAACAAAAGTAGAAGTCGGCGTCTATGCCTTCAGGCTAATCAAAATGCTTTTGCTCGAGCTGTCACGAAACCCTGGCCTCAATCACCACCACGTCATTTCGGTCCACAAATCGCTCCATGGACTGCCTAAAATACCTGAACGAATAGGCCTACAATACAAAGTCGGACCCAAGGACCTTTTACAATATAGAATCCTTGGGTCGGACCCATAAAGACTATCTCCTCATGGTTTCTTGGCAATTCCGAACAACTCTGATTTGTCGTAGCGCTCATAAGTAAGCTGGTGCCCTGCGCTTGGCTTTAGATATCGCTTTAATAAAAATGATAATTGTCATCAGAAATTAAACTAAGATGCCCTAAAGTAGAATCGGGTCTCTCCATTATTAATTTTTATTTACAGTCAAGCAACTCTGGATTCTATTATTATTCTAAACTTGTGTTTTGTACCATGTTGCGGTGTGACAACGTGTGAAGTTAAACGAATAGTAAACAATTATTACAGTAATACCACAGTATAAATAATTAATAATAATTAATGTAATAATTTATACTGTGGTAATACGTTTATCGACACCTAGCGGAACATTGCCTATAAGTTACTCTATGAAGGAAAAATTTAGTGTATCTGAATGCCGTACTCTTTGCTTTGCTTTATTGTTCATTTTCCGGTTCTGGAAGCCATCTTGTACTTCGTAGTTGTGTAAGAGCTAGTTTCGCATATAATGCGGAAGACGTTGTTAAATTCGACACGGGACACTTGATTCTTGATTGTAAAACTGCTCTGAATAAGGAAACTTTTCTACCGGTGAAGGCGAGAACTGTTGGGGGAATGGCTGACGAAGAAGCTGTCGAGGAATACCGATCGTCACTCGGCGACCTGAAGATGAACAGCAAACCGCTTATCAATATGCTCACGATGCTCGCCGAAGAAAACAAGCAGTATGCCGATCAGTTTGTCAAAGTTATCGAAGATCGCGCCTTACAGGTCGACTATTTATGATTTTTCCAAGTTAAAGTAGCTCTTAAGTTTATATCTAATTCTTTGGCGTTATTTCTAAAAACGAAGGTTTATGTATGTGAAATAGAAATGTTGAGGTCACGTTGTGTATTTTGTTATACTTAGAATAAACCGTTGATATTAAAATATCCAAAATTCGACTACTTTGAATAATAAAAGTTTGTCCTGATCAAGCAGTCTCACTTTCTCAAGGTATTTGTTGTGCAGAAACCTTGTGTTTTAAACCCTAAGAGAAATTGCTGTTCGTAATAAATATCATTTTGCTAAACATGAATTCTTTCAAACTAATCAGTGTTTAATATGGTTCTGTTTAATGTGGAGAGCTCTTTAAAATTAGCTTTGTGTCACATTTGCTTTATAAGCTATGAGATGAAGAGCATTGCTTTTGTAATTGAAAAGTTTTAATTATTAAAATGTTGGCTTAATATGTCTCAATTTTATTAATGGGATCTTCAAACTTCCTTCTCTCCTTATTAAGAATAAATGGGTGTTTGGTGTTTTTTAATCAAACATCCCTTCTGTTGGAGTCACTTGATGCAAATATTATGATGACTCAGCGCATGGCATACCTACCATTTAAATTATCAAAGAGCTCAGGTACCTAGTGGTAATATTCTTCCATGCATGGAAATGTCTAGAGCAATCTCATAATGCAACAGTTGAAAAAAGCTTCACAGTCTAAGTGTGAAAGTTTGTAACAGTAGTGTTAGATATAAACTTGATCACGGCAGGAAAGCTGCTTTCAATGCTAACATTTTTTAAACTTTGATTATGAATTGGCAAAGCATATCTTTAGATTTTCTTTTCTTTAATTAGAAAAAAACGCATTATTAAAATTGATTTGTTGATTAATGAAACTATGTAAGTACAAGTGTAAAATGTTTGAGCTCTGAAGGATCGAAATGGTAACAACACTTTTAAAATAGGGAGATTTACATCTGACAAAATAAGGAAGAGTAATAAAAAATATGGACCAAGTTCCAGTCTTGTACTGGACACTTTTAAAATAGGGAGATTTACATTTTACAAAATAAACAAGAATAATAAAAATATGGACCTGATTTATTAATTGGGATCTAAGCCTGTTAACATTAAGTCATAATGAGCATGGATTTGCTGACACTAAATGGGTATGATATCGCTAAGGGAAGACAGCGTTATATAAGTTAACCATATATTTCTGCGTTTCGAAATAAAGCAAATTTGTTTACAAAACTGAAATCATGCAGTTAATTCTTAACAATACTGCCGTAGTTCATAAAGCAGATTATTTCTTCAAATATAGTTCTCGTTAAGTGTTGCCAGCATCATGTCTGTATTTAGATGACTTGTTCCTGTTTTAAACTACAGCAGTAGTCTATTTCAGTCTTGATTTTTAAGGAATGATAAAATTTCAAATTACATCAGAATTTTAGTTTGTTGATTAATTTATATTATTGCTTTTATAACTAAAGTAATAAAAAGTTCCATTTATATAACCTGTGCTTTAATGTGCATGGCCTAATTTGGTGCTTTTCAAATTTTAAAATAGGAATAGCTAATAGGTTGATAAAATAGACCAGTTTATTGCAGTTATGTTTTATGAGTTGCACCAAGTGTATTATCTCGCTAAGAGAAATCTTACTAAAACATAATTGTGTAATGCAGTGTAAGGCATAGCTGTAACGTAAGGAGATAGAATATTCTTTTAGCTGCGATTAATTAATATCGTAATATTTTAATTTTATTCGATTAGTTGTAGTCATAAGGTTTCTTATATATCTTAGCTGTCTAATGTTGTTTTTATGCAAATGATTTGAATTTGTTGTTGACTGAATAAACTTGATTCATTGTTCTCATTTGAAGTTGTGATTGTGGTTTAGTTTATGAGACATTTTAGTCATCCCTTGACCACAAGCATTTAGGACCCCAACAACGACTTAATCCAAACTTTGAAGAACAATTCCTTACTTACAGTTGCCAAGTTAGCCAAACCAATGAAAGCTCATGATCAGTATTTGGCAGAAATTTGGATTCCAGAATTTTCTTAATTTTTGTATTTGCAGTTGAAATTAGAATGTGATTTTGGGTATATTTCTGGTAAATTGTGGGCTTCATTGGTCAGGCTAACGCTTTCCAATTGACTTACTAATTCAGACTTGATAAAATTAGTTATGCACATGAATTTCAATTGAATATTAACAAGCAAGAAAGCACATGTTCAGTTTTGACTGTCTGTGGTGGATAATAGCATAGAATTTGCAAACATCTGCATCTTCTAACAGTCACACAGAAACAATGTCAAGCCTTTATATGATGACCAGTAGTATCAGTAGTGTTGAATAGTGTGCCAACAAAGTGAAGATGACTAAATATTTTCATACTGGCTATAAAAACCTGCCATACACAATTGGTTCCTGTGATGTTCCTGAAGAATATTTTCATACAAATGGTATATCAGCTATACCATGGCCGTAACAAGTTAGGTAATCGGTTTGTGCCATTCAAGAATCAATCAGTAGGTCCAAAGGTTATTATGCTGGGCAGACTATTCAGGAATTTGGAGTCTGAATCTTTTCTAAAACAGAAAAATATTTACAAATTTATTGTGCCTATGAGTTGGGTTAGTGACACACAAATACAGAGGGTCACTGCTCTGTGTTGAGAGATTCAGCTGAAATTGTTGTCTCTCCGAGTATTTTCACTTCCAGTGCAAAGGAAGTAGTTAATAGGTACATGTGATGTCGTGTGGTTTGGTGAAGGCAACACACTTATTAATCGAGTTGGAAATTATGCTTCCTGTGGAAAGAGAATTCCAGTCATGTGCTGTTTCAGTCTTGGAAATTTCATCGTGACATTGTACAGATTCTTGGAGTGACAGCTTATTGTGTATCTCTGGACAAATACTATAAGTAAATTGACCAGCTCTTGAGAAAAAGCATGAATTGTGACAAGGAGAAATTCACAAGTCAGAAAAGTATTCATCTGACAAGCATAACTGAGCAAACTTTAAAAAGTGAAACAATATTCAAAGTGAAGTGGTGCACCAAATAATATTCACGTGATATGTACAACACATCGGTTCAATTTAACATCTTCACATCAGTTCCGGTTTGACAGCTTTGTAGGCTCTGGGCAAAGCACTGCCGCACGTAGAGGTCATGCACTTCTTTGGGTCTTTTTAATTTGGGTGCCCCTAGAAGTTTGGGGCCCATGGTGACCACCCATCATGCCCATGCTTTAAGACTGCACTGCTTCACATGTTAGTTCAAAAGCCAACATATGCACAAACCTTGTTAACTGCCCTGCAAACAAATAATTACTGCCTGTAATGTGATGTGGATTTGAAAGTAAACTGCATTTGCTCTGCTGAATTTGAAAGATCAGACCATAGAAGATGGACGTTGAGAGTGGACAAATAATTCATTCCAGGCACAGTTTGTAGAATAAACATTTAGGCTCTAATAGGAAGTAGAACTTAACAGCCATACTAAAGACTTTAAATCTAAACATTTACTCTCTACAGATCTATGTTTATTAGATGGAGTAGTTTGTTCAGTTGATCTTCAGTGATCATAAATACCACTTACTCTATTGGCAAGTGAATGCAAGTGTTGGTTTTTGGGTGTAGTTATCTCAGATCAGGTGTTGCTTCTTCTAATTTGTGAATTAACTGTTTTAAAGCACTTGATTCAGTTTTACATACATAGAAGTGGAAGTGACTTATTGTTACATGATGAAATGAGTTAAACTTTTTCAAGAGGTTCAGTGATCATAATTCATTTTACGAGTGTTATAATGGATGCCACATTTGGTTGTTGCCACTCAATTATAGTTGATCAGATTGTAAATTTCTTGAAATATGCTTATGCTTACTGTGTGTTGTTTATTTTGAGGGAAAAGTTAGTTGTACATTGTCGATATCAGATGCTTCACTGGGCTATTGACCCGTTCTTCTGTTTTTAAAATTGATGAGATTTATGCAGTGTGTATTTTCAACAGGCACCCCAATCCGAGAAGCTTCCAACCATGTATCTGATTGACTCCATCATGAAGAACCTTACAGATAGTAATTATCTGCAGCTTTTTTCCAAGAATATTGTCTCCACTTTTGTTGCAGTATTTGAAAAGGTAAAACTACTTTGAGACATTAAAGCCACTGTTATAATTAGGCATTAATGTTTAAATAATAAAATGACTGTTTCAAATGATTGTTTAAAAAATGATTTCGTTACAAAATGATTTGTTATTAAAATATTTTTCTTGTAATAAAATGCATTTATGTGATATACAGTTTCATGTTGTTACATTATTTCATGGAGTGCCTTTTAAAGACAATTGACAATTGTTTTCCATGACTATGTGTATTGAATTTAGTGAATTCAATGAATTCTTGACATGTAGGTTTTATTCAATGTTCATGGAACCCTGTGGCACACTTAGGATGAGTTTCAGATGAGGAATTAGAAGAAGAATCTGAGCTTTTTAACATGGCTATTGTTGACAGATATATGTATGTGTGTATCTGAAATATTTGCATAGCTCATTTTAAAACCACTCCAAAGCATTGGAAAAGATATAGCATAAGCTAAGCCAAGAATATTTGTTAGAATGTCTTGTAGAGTAGTTATGATATTCAGTGAAAATTAATTTCACAGTAAAGGTGGTGAAACAGAGGCTGAGTGGTAGCATATGTGTTACTCTGTCAAGCGTGAGGGGATTGTTGTTGCAGTAATGTAAGTTGGTTGGATCAAAGAATGCATTAAGTCCATGTGGCATCAAGCAATATGTTCTGCCATATGATCCTAGTCTGGTACAATTAGATAAACTTTACACACCACAGCAGAGTTGATTATAGCTAGCCAAGTGGTAAATTGCTTCAGTTATGCATATTATGCATTGTTAACTGATAAACATTGGAAGCTTCAATGTGACCATGTCATGGTCATGCAGTCATTGAAAGTGACCAGGTCTAGATAGCTGCAATAAATATTGCTCAGATAAGCTGCCTCTCCTGCCTTGTCCGAGGAATCCTGGTTCTTCAAAATTGATATTGCGGGCCAGTTTGTGTCATCGCCCACAATGAGTGATGGATTTAACAGGCTGTTGTCACTGTGACAGTTAATGCCAGATGGGCAAAAAACAAAGTTTTCTCAGCGGACACTGTTGTTACTCTCGGCTCTCTGTTGTCAAGTTGCCTGAGGTATTTCGATGTATATACCCGGTTCAGGAACCATAGACTTGCACTTCCTGTAGAAGATAATGAGCAGTTTCACAAATAATGCTACCATAAAAGTCAACCTAAGTGTGTCATTTGTAGAAGTAGTCTTTTAAAAGCCAGAAATAATACAAGAAAGAGAAGGTTTGGACGAAGTTGGCTTCATTAGGTGTTAACATGCCAAGCATGTTGACTTCTCTCATTGATTCGTATTTTAAAGGGGAAAATAATTAGGCAAATAATATGACAAGTTGAATATTATGATGTAGTTATTAGGCCTACTATGAATTTCTGTCTAAAAATAATATTGTTTAACTGCCAGCGAGTTTCATTCCCGAAATGTTAAGTTTAAGAGTGGCGTGTTTTAAATTCATGTTAGGTCGACGAGAAAACTCGCCAGGCATTGTACAAACTGCGACAGACATGGAATGACCTCTTTCCGAACAAGGTCCTTTACTCATTAGATCTTCGCGTCAGTTCGATCGACCCAGCATGGCCAGTGACTGCCACATTGCCTGATGTACCAAGTGTGAAGCCTGCAACAACCATTCATGTCAATCCAAAGTTTTTAACACAAGTTGGTTTCAAATCTGTCTTGTTTTTTAATGGATTAGTTTTCTTTGGTATAATTTTAAAATTGAACTTTTACTTTCTAGAACAACCATGGTGATTTTTTATGGCATAGATATTGTTTTTGGACGACCTTTGACCAAACTGTACATATTATATTTGAGAAGTACTTCTGCCAAGTTGAAAATGTAATGTAAAGTTAGGTGATTGTGCATTTTGTATGGGCTTTTATCACCAGTATTTTTAAAGACTGTTTTGTGGATATTTCAACTCGATTGCAAATGGGCAAGAGCTGTATAACCGTTTCTTTTAAGTTACGTTTTTGAACAATGTAATGAAATATGATAAAATGGAACAAAACATTTACACTGCTGGTGTAGTCAACTAAATGACATGCATCAAAAGCTGGCGTCATCTGAACAACTATTGGCCACACAACCCATTGTGCTGCTGGAGGTTCCTTTGCTGTAACACTTGTATAGAACCTACCAATGCAGATAACTATACATAATAGCTCTGGTATAATAGTATGCAAAGTGTAATTGACTTTGCACCAAAATGTAGTCACAATCCGGTTGATTCCAGCGGGTATACCAATGAGAAGGATCTACTAAGATCTCATAATGTGGTAAAAATGCTTTCTAATGTGGTAAAATACTTTAAAAATGCACTGTTGTCAATTACGAAATGACTTGAATGTCAGTGAAGTGTTAATGACATTTGCACAGCATCCTCAGCAAAAGACTGATGTACCTGTAGTCGTTCATCCTCATGTGGTGGTAGAAGATGCAGAACCGCCAGAAGTGGACGAGAAGAAGCGCCTGGAAGATATCGAGATGACCGCAAAACTGGAGAATGACGTCACGCTACGTCAGCAACTTATGGCGAAACAACAAGAGATTCTCCGGCTTCACCAGCAGGAGCTTGAATTAAAAATTGCTAGAGCAAATGCTCTGATTGACCATCAGGCCAAGCTGCTGCAGAAGAATTCTATAAAAGAATCACAGGTTTGTATATGACGTTATCATTACTAAGAGGCATGCATTTCGAATCTTGTGTGTGTCCTGGGAAATTGTAGTTTTAATTGCAAATTTATATAATGCCGCTTAAAGAGAGACTTTTTAGAGGCATCGTGACCCAACACAATGAAATCACGATTGAACTGAATAGTCTTTAAGCACTTGCAGAAAAGAGGCGCTGCAGGAACTTGAAATTGAAAATAATAGCTGTGACACGGTGCGACTGGTAAACAAAGATTTGCAGTGGGATTTGTTGTTATTGGGACGCTGAATCCAAAATATCTGATAAGTCCAGGTTGCTGCATTGTGTTAGAAGTTTTCCCTTTAACAACAACTGAATTTCAGGACATGCTTCATTGGCTAAGGCTCCAAATGAATGGACCATTGCCTTCTCTGGGATTTAAATCCTGTTATTTATCTGCAGCTGTGTAACCTGTATGACTCTCCTAGTAGGATCAAGCTGATGATTTCCCTGTAATTCATTAACTAAATGCTAAGCTGAAACCTTCTTTTCTGCTCAGCTCATGATTCATAATATTTCCTCGTGCCAGACTACAAACTGCATTGTTAATTTGTTGTAATGAAGGCCTAATAAAATTTCATTGTGTTTTTATTATTTTTATTATACAAGACCAGGTGATAAATCTCCAAGCATGTTTGCATTAATTATGAGGTGCCAAATGGTGTCATGTAAATGTTCAGGTACTACATATGTATATACAGTGTAAGAGCACTAACATTGCTCAGCAAACTTTTTTGTATGAAGTTCAGTCCTTCCTTCTGAAACTTGCAGAAGTTGATCATTATTGATGCTGTTATTTTAGCATTTTTTAAAATAATGTTTTGATAAAGTCTTGAAAACTATTACAGGCAAAAGAGACTATGAAGCCGGTGAAGGCAATGGCAGTTGCTAAACCCACAGTCCAGATGACCTCAGCAAAGACAACTGGTGCTCCCGTGGTAACGCGTGACCCACGTATTCGACCAAGTGCAGACCCGCGTGTCTCTCGAAATGTTTCCGCATCACCACAGCAGACAGCAGTTGTTCTACCGACACCATCGCCAAAGCCCACCACCGATATTGCTTCCATTGTTCCTGACTCTTCTGGTTCATCGCAGAGTTTAGCGAAAGTGATACCAAACTCAGCCGGAAATATCTTTGATCGTCTGCAAGATCTCACTGTAAAGAGTGAAGCAGGGAGCCCTGCAAAGGCAATGTCGCCTGCAAAAGAAACTAAGCAATCATCAAATTCTACTGGAGTAGGTGAAACTAAAGGCACCAATGGACAAAAGGCCAGTCCAGATAGCAAGCCAGTTAAGAAGCCTTCAGCATCACCTACAAAAAAAGACGTGAACAAAGCGAGCCAGACAAGTACAAAGGTGCCGTCACTTGAAAAGAAAACAAATAAAGAAATGAACAGGAAGTCTGATAGTAGATCACCACGAAAGAGCGGCTCTCCGCGATCAAAATCTCCGTCCGAAGATCAAACAAGTCGCGATCCTTATGTTCGTCAGAGGCGTCCTTCAAAATCCATTCGTAATCGTTCGCCTGGCTCCTCTAATGCGCCACCTGTGAAGTGTCCCAAACGCTCTGATCTGATTCCTCGAGGGTCAAACTTCAAACAGGGACCCATGAATCGAAGACAGAGGTTAAACAGTGCAAGAGAAGGTGGATTTTCAGCCAGGCCCCGACAGCAGGGTAATGAAAGGCACCACGAGAACAGCAGAAAGAGGTCGCTACACCCTGATCCTGTTTTGACAAGCCCAACAGATGCCAAGAAGGCCAGACGTACACCTGAAACTGATGTACAAGGAACAAACCAGTTATCAGATGACTTGATGTGAGTAGTAAAAGTTTTTAATTTTTCAGACTTCTGTATTATTAGTTGGTTTTGGGGTGCACAATTGTGCAGCAGTTAGTGTGCTGGACTGTCAATTGAGAGGGACCATGGGTTAAACTCCACTGACCATACACTGTCGGTGGAAGATGAGGTGGGAAGGGAGAGGACTGGCCGCCTACCGGTATATGCCGAGGCTAAGAAAATGAAATCGCTAACACTTCATACCCATGGCTGCCTCAGGGCTAGCTTTAAGGTTTTCTTCTTCATAGTCAGACATTAACTCTAATTTTTGGGAGAAAACGATAAGATGATTTTCTGCATTTCACATGCTAAGTACTAAAACATTTGGATGGACATTTTTCACTGATGACGATGTGTGCATGTTTACAGGGAAGAATTTTTTCTTAGTGGCATGCTGCAATAACAGTTTTAATTTCTTTTAGTACTAAGAGTAATTTACAGGTGAAATCTTGATATAATCTGTGATATTTTTAAACCTGGAAATGAATTTGTGTGTGTTTTATTCTGTTCTTCCATGCTTAGGGAACTCTTTGGCAGAGAGGATACAGATTACCGTCGTATTCCAGCGTTGGTCCCGGAACTATCGATGGCTGCTCCTCCTCGCAGGCGAGACTCTCTGCTGCTTTCACCACCTCTGCCACCTAGCTCTCAGTCCTCTGGTTGGGCCCAGTTCAAAGCGAGCCGCCCCGAGGACTTTCCATTCCAAAATGCTCAGGCACGATCACAACGTGAAAGTCTGGATACTGATATTCGATCAGCCCTGCTTGTGTCACCAGGTCTTAAGCCAGTACTCAACAGACGTGCACCGCTGCTCCCAACGCCGCAGATCGACAACCTGCCCGTAGCTGGTTCTATGAACTCGACGTTGCCACCTGGAGGACCCGTAACGATGGATGCCTTGCAACGACAGGTGAACGAACTGCAGCGACTTAAAGAAATGAAAAAACACCTCGACGAGCAACGCGAGCGGCTGCTGGGTAATTCGCTTGCACCCACTGTTGCTGGCCCAACAGGTCCGGGCGATGAGCTGCACCGGCTTCAGAATCTCAAGAGAGACCTGGACGAAAAGCACGAGCGCCTACAGATGATGATCGACAGTGGAATGCGGATAAGTGATGAGTTCAGTTCTGCATTTCCGACGTTTGGAGATAATCCAAAAAATGCCCATCCGGTGCCTGCCATCAGAAACAAACACTTGGAAGTGCATGACGAGTCCAGTAGATCACCTGTCTACCAAGAAAGGTCGCCAAGGTCCGTCATGGAGCACGTATATTATCCAGGAGAAAGAGGAGGTCTTCTCGGGGATCGACCCCCTCAGGTTGACTCACGGGTGGAACGTAGAGGTGATGAAAACAAGGTTTTGCTACCTACTCCAAAATTTCTAGATAAAGATGGTGGGAAAAGTGGAACAATGCACTCTATGCCAATGCCACCATATCGTGGTCTGCCTCAAGAGGTTGAATCTGTCTGTGATGATGAGAAATTCTATTATCCAGAATGTGATCCTAGATGGTCAATGCGGACGCCAAACTCAAGGTCTCAGAACGTCTACAATGTTGTCGTCGATGGAAGACATTATGAAATGATGTTCACAAATCGTCCTCTCAAGATCTGGCTCAACCGGCACGAAATGGTTATTCGACTAGATCCAGCTACAAGGCAGCTCTGGTGCAACGATGCGGGCATCTACCACATAGGGGAAGAAGAGAAGTCAGTTGTTCTAAATGGAAACCCCCATCTCGTCTTTGTCCAGGGCCCAGCCAGAAAACTCTGGATCGATGGCCAGCTTTTCGACATAAGCATGGACTCTCCTCCGGAGAAGATAAACATTGGAGGCAGAGAGCACAAAATTTCAATTGACGGCAGAACAAATCGTATCATTGTGGATGGCTTTGACATCTGTCCATTTGGCACGGATGAAGAACAGCATGTGAAGCTAGCCTTTGTTGAACACACAATTAGGTTTCAGCCGCCTTGCAAGACGATTCTTATCGATGGGAACGTGTGCGAGCTCAATCTCTCTGGCAAGTATCCCACTGTGGTCATTGAGGGTAAGCCGCATGGAATTCGGTTTGATGGTCCACCTCGACTGATTTTCATTGACGACAAACCTTGGACAGTTCCAATCGACAACCCAAAGAGATGTCACCTGGATGGAGCATTGTCTAAACCCGTACTTTTGGCATTTGGAGGTCCAAGCCATGAGATCATAGTGGATGATCAGTGGTATGAAATTAAGTTTGATGGACCCGCAAAGTTCATAAAGGTTGGCCGCAAGATGCGAAAATTCCAGTTGAAGGGAAACACGCCCGAGGTGAAGATTCTGGGTGAAATTGTGTTAAAGAAGCAGGAAAATGTTGATGCTCCTGCTGGACTGTTGATGTCAGACGGTCTTCAGAGACCAGCGTCACAAGGGGGATTTGGTATCAAGCCGCTTCACCATGGTGACGCACCTCTTCGACAGACAGCCTCTACTGACAATATTCCTTCATTACTCGGTATGTTTAAGAAATATTTGATCATTGGATTCTGTTTATACTAATGTCATGTGGTTTTGAGCTTAGTTTCTTTGTCTCTTTTACTGTGGTATTTTTTCTTTGTGATGGTGTCAGCATATTTAAAATTTTAACGACTGCGTATGAGTCTTCAGTTAAGTGGTCTTATAAAGGTTTCAGAAATCAAAATATATTCCAGCCATGAGCATCACTGTGAGCATATATATGAAACCTTTGGCAGGATATCAGTTAAGCAGGTTTCGTGGTTGTTAGAATTAATTTGCATTAAATTATTGTAATTATAAGACGAATTTTTATTTTATGCATATTTTAGATATCACTGTTGGTCCGAAAATAGAGAGGAATCGCTCATTTGGACAATTTCCTCCACCTCGGCAACAAGAGAATTTCCCAGCAGCATCTCGGCAACAAGAGAATTTCCCACCTGCTGAGGGATTTGACAAGCAGATGTCAGGACAAGGTCACAGTGAGGGAATGGCTGGTTCTCATGGACCAAGACCACTGGAAGGACCCTTTGGTTCTGGTCCTTTTGATTCGCATCAGAATCATGCAAGGGGTCAGCGATTTGGTGGTCCACGTGATGGTGGTCCACGACCAATGACAATGGATCCCCGTCCGAGATTACCACAGCAGCACGAGCACAACGAATTCATGCCTCCACAGATGCAGAACGTGCCTTTTGGAATGCAGGGCCCACACCAGCAAGGTATGATGCAACCAAGACCACAGGAAGGTTCCTTTGGGAATCAGTCTGGACCTAGGTTTGGGCCGCGCGGTCCTGGGATGCCCCACGCAGACCAACACTTCAACCAATTCCCATACAGAGAACAGCAATCGCAGATGCATCAGCCGTGGAATCAGGCAGAGCAGTTTGGAACACCGTCCAGTAACATTCAAGGTAATGAAATCATTTAAAAATGACTCTAGTCAGTCTTTGTATTAAACAGGCATTATTTTTCTCTTGCTGCCACCAAGTATTTCATTGTTGTATTTGCCTTTTTGGAATAAGTATGTCTAAGTTTGTGGGCGAATGTGGATGTAAGATCGGAAGACAGCAGTATAGTGATTTTTCAACTCGTGACCCAGTGGAAAAGATCTTGATCCTACATGCTACGCTGTTACAGACAGGTCTATTATTAATTGTTGGTGTTTGTTCCTGTTAGTTTAATTGTGCAAGCTTTTTCTGTATGTGTAAAATTGTGGATTTATTTTTTCATTGACTGTGCGTGATATCTTGGTCAAACATTGACTCTACTTATCCTTTAAGCATTTGTTCGTGTGTGTACAGAAGCCAGTTCAAGCGCAGCACCACAGCCACCACAGGTTGATGTGAATACGCTGCTAAGCCAACTTCTAGCGGCCGGGCTAATCAAAAAGGCTGAAAATGAGTCCAGTGCACCACCGACGTCAGACGCCAATCAACAAATAACTGTAAAAGAGGAAAAATCTGCAGTACTGGACAGAAGAGCATCAGAGGTAAACTTTATTGTGCATGTTTTTTAGGAATTAGACAGTATCTATTCATTTCTCTGAAGCAGTATTAATTGAAGGGCTTACCTCAATAACCAGTTATGTCAACATACCTGTTCGTTGATAAACCTTATAATAAAATATTCTTGATAGCACGGACATAACCCAATTTTCAAGTAAGTAGTGACAATAACCGGGTATTTCAAATAACCTGATTGTTGGACCGGTTTTAATACAAAGATTACAAGAAAAACACAACAATACTTGTTGTCAGGTATGTCGACATACCTGGTTATTGAGGTTAGCCCTTCAGTTATAGGATTATTCAGCAACAGAATGCTAACATATACTCAAGTCAAACTCTTCTGAAAATGCCATCCTAATAATAGACGGGGCATCAGTTCATGGTTGCGTTGCTGTTAGTCTGACAGTTCATAGTCTCTATCCGTTGGAAAATCAGTCAAAATCAGTAGATCATGTAGGAACTTTATGAACGTGTATCGGCCAGTGAAGCTTGCAACTGTTGGAGCAGGATTAGATTTCTTGTCAATGTATAGCATGTTGGTGCTGTGGAAAGACTTGCAAATTGACAGGAGTTTCTTTTTTCAGGAACAAAAGGAAGAAGCAAAGAAGGAAGAGCTGTTGGTGGAAGATGTTCCCACTTTGACAGACTTCAACCTTGACAATCTGAAAAAGTAAGTACTCCCTGACTCTATGGTTTTCAACTGAGGTTCCACAGGACACTTAGGTTCTGCAGCTGTTGGCCAGGGGGTTCTGCTGCAGTTCAAAATAAAATTTAAAAAACTGCCAGCTGAATTAAAAAGGATGAGCTGTGAATGGAACTCTTCACAACTTTCAGTCATTCTTGCCAGACACCATTCTATGTTAAATAATTAACATCATTAAGTGATTGTCCTAACATTACAAGTTATAATTACATTTCTTTTTGGCAATATTGGACGGGCGAAACGCGCTGGATTCCCGTAAGCTTGATGCTACATTGGTCAGGAACTGCGAACATGATGTCTGCTATCAGCTCTGTCAGTTGGACGCTGCATGTCTGTGGGAGCTAATGTGGTATTGCTTTTGTGATGTACTTAAAAGGCATTATAGTGTGTAGATACATACAGTATCCTCAGCGTTGCTTTCTCTCTGGTGCACGCTAGTCATTGCCCTGCACACTTCCCTATCATGCACTGCCAGAGCCAAGTCAAGAACAGATGGAAAAGGATCAAATCTGCCAAAGGAAGGAAAAGACATCAAAGTAATAAGAGGGTGCTTTGTACTTAAGGTAGCAGATTAAGGTGTTGCTGACCTAAGTGACGTCCAAGCCAGTGTTGTGTTTTGAACTAAATTGTGTGTAGGTCATTTAGTGACTTCTTTGAATACTGAAGTTCGTCTTAACTACAGAGTTACTAATTTATGAGGTCCACAGAGAGAGAGGAACATATTTTAGCTATCTGTGACACAGATAGCTAAAATATGTTCCTCTCTCTCTTATTTGTCATGTTCATTACTCCTGATGTTTATTCCTTAGGAGATATCCAGGTACTATGCAACGTGTTTACCTGGGCGTTCAGTGCCCAACGTGTGGTGTCCGATTTTCCACCGATGCTATGGACACGTACAATGAACATCTAGACTGGCATTTCCGCAAAAATAGGAGGGAAAAAGAAGAAATGAAGGTCGCTAAGTTCCGGCGATGGTACTACGATGTCGTGGTAGGTCTGATCAAGGATTTCTGTATATCTTTTTTATTTTCGTCGGAGACTGGACTATTTCTGTGCCCACATGTCTGCAGGTTTTGGGTGCTGTGGATGATTAATGGACCACTGTCCTCATGGGATGCATGTTTTGAATTGGTTGATCTGTAAACAGGCATGCCTGTTCAGACTGTTGTCTTTCATCGTATGCAACCTTTGGACAGGGATATCTGAACAGAATCAACTGTCAGGCAGAATGAGAGTCTGTTGATAGCTTCTATGGGAGAGCCTGATAACAAAGACTTTTATAATAATATAATAATCTTTGTCTTTATTAATTCAAACCGACAAATGCAGTAAGATTACATTGGGACATGACAGTACAATTATCAATATCTCAACTAAACACACGTTACGGCAGCCATGCAAGGCGCACACCCGAGGGAGGTTGCGGGAATTGAACCGTGTACTGCTGCTTTCGTGCTGCTCTCCTGGCCATGAGTGTTACCACCACTCTATCCCCCTCCTCCAGTTGTTTAAACATACGACCTACATATGAATCTGTAGTTAATAATGAATTTTAGCATCATTTGGGCTGGTGGGAAACACCTTCAAAAAGTGTTGTATTGGCATCTGGTTACGTTGTTTACGTTACATTGTCGTATTTGCGTTGCATACTGATTGCTTTGACAGTTCTTAAAATGTGTTGATTTATTGAGTATGCGAAACTGTAATCTAGTCTCGTAACTTTTATAGTGTACTTTCATAAGAGACAAGGTTTCGAAGTGAAATTGTTTTCCCTGTGAACATTCCATTAGTTAAACATAAGTGGTCAGAGAAACAGATTGTATGATTATGTGTATGTTTCCAAGTGCATGCTAGAGTCTGTGTGTGTGTGAGCCTAACATGCATTTGAAGTTAATGTGTTTAACTAATTCTTCAGGACTGGATCCAGTTTGAAGAAGTTGCCACCGCTGAGGATCGATCACAGCCGATGGACTTAATAGAAGATTCAGATCCAAGTACAACAGCCAAATCTAGTAAAGTTCTTGAAAATCAGGCGTCCAACATCGTCTCTTGTCCAAAAGCTTCAATCAATGACAAAGAAGATGTAAGTAATGTGCTTCAGATGGAAACATTTCTTCATGTAAATTTGGATGATTTAGGAATTTGTATGGTGCTAATGGTGTAAAGGATGTCCCATAGAGTATTGGTTGGTATCATTAATGGATATTTTGACACATGCACTTGAATTATGAGCTTCCTTTCTGCTCAGTTTAAACCTCATGAACAAAGTGGAGGTGTTATTGGTATCTTTGATGTGATTGATATTTTAGTAGATATCAAATTTAAATAAGAATTAGAGCTGCGTATTTTGTGAAAGATTTTCCGCTTTTTATTAATTATGAGTGTTAATAGAATACCATTTGATTTACAGAGATAAAGTTTAAAAGTTTGATATTTTATAAACAGAGTGTAGTTTTCTGTTGGTAATAGCGGTTATGAGTGGTTTGTGATTTGCACTCAAGTTGCTGAGCTTCATTGTAATTTGAGTTTTCATGCCAACTGACTACATATGTGGCAGAACACCATCCGATCATGTTACTGATCTACTGCATGACAACCTACATTGGTTGTGTGTTCTTAAGCGTATTACCTATAAATTGTGCTTGGTAGCTTACAGAACACTGAATGATCTTATGCCAGACTACATCTCTGACTTCTGCATTTGGGTAGCAGACAACTGGAGCAGATGTTGGCTAAAAGATCCTAATCTAAAAATGAAATACAAATCCCACTGTCTTCTACAAGGTTTGGCGACTGTTCCTGCTCTGTCGCTAGACCCACTGCGTGGAAGTCTTCCTGACCACGCGAAGAATGTGCCATCTCTGGAGACATTCAAATCACAGCCTTTTCTTCAGACTCAGTTTGGCTATGGTGCTATATAAATTGTCTGTAATTTCAGATCTGTGATACATGTCGCGAATCATTTGAACAGTTCTGGGATGAGGAAAGGGAGGCCTGGCACCTGAAGGATGCAATCCGAGTTGATGGAAAGGTAAATTGCTTTTCAGATTCAGCGCTGAATTTTAATACTCTAAATTGCAGTTCTTGTATTGTTGTAAAAACTGACAGAATTTCATCCATCCCAGTCATTGATACAAAGTCTTTTCATTTGCTTTTCAAATAAATATAGTGATTGTTCAGCAAGGCATTTTGAGTAGGTACTGTGTAGATTTTCTTTCATTCCAATTCAGATTATACTTTCCTATTTGTTAAGTGAATCTTTGATCTGGAATTTAAAGCTTCAATGTCCCAAGTGGGGTGTAGGGATGGCACTCGTTGCCTACTCTCTGACCCATGTTGTGGTGGACAACGTTTGGAGATAATAAACAAATAATAATAATAATAATAGGCTGGCAATGGACAAGCCCAAGGTCCTGGACAAGGGATCTGTGTATCACAGGACGTGCTGGTTACTTCCCAGTTTATGCTAGTGCCAAATAACACTGCTTGGTAACCGAGCTTTGTTACACAGAATCTGCTCAGAAGGTGCAAAGTGCAAACCTGTTATGTACTTGTGTCAAAATTTCAATTAACATTTTCAAATAGAGACCTGACTAGAGCACCATGTGATCTTTACCTAGTTTTGAAGTGTTACATCATCATGTCTCTACATGTTTTGTTTTTGTTCATTAGACTTATCATCCAATTTGCTACGAAGATGTCAAAGATGTAAGTTTTCTACCTAAACGCAGCTTTTAGTAATTTTTACCATCATTCTTGCTATGGTTGAGTAACATATGAAATCACAAACAAAAATTACTTGCCACTGCTGCTACTACTGTTGTACTACCAATACTACTGCTTCACTTGTATTATTTCCAAAGCAAGCCTAGTTGTTCAGGGAATTTCTATGTTATAGAACCTGCAGAAGACAAGCAAAGACATTTCAACAAGAAAATTATTGTTTACAATTTTATTATATAAATGCGACAAAAGATGTGTGATCAGATAATATGAAATATGCCCTTTCTTCCTCTCTACAGGTAACCAAACTTTCTGGATCTCTTCCCACATCCCTTTCCGTGCGTAAAACCTTTTTCTTCTCTTGGGGCCTTTGCACTGGGAGCGCTACTGAATAGCCTCTTCTGTGAGCGGCGCTATACAATGAAAGTCCAGTGATCTAAAGGCTGCAGTTTGAACAACATTGTACATTTGTCTATAGGTCTCGGAGACGGATGCTATGACAACTGAAGCCGAAAACGATGCCGTGGAAACTTCTGCGACTTCTGGTGCACTTGAACCTCAGGAAACCAAAATGGAAGAGGAGGAGGCAACAACGATGACAACCACTGTGCCCGCTGTCGAGCAAATAACTGTTGATGTTAAGTTGGAAAATATAGAAAATGACACTGAACAAGTCTTGCCTTCTGCAGAGGTAATACCTCAATCCATCAACATCGAGACTCAGGTAAAAACCGAAAGTCTTGCAGTTGCTGAAAATCAATTCGACTCTGCTGCGACATGTACGAAAAGTCAGAGCAGGCCCACATCTCGTGAACAGTCGCCACAAGTGGAAGGCGATGGAAAGCTCGATAGGTCGCCACAAGAAAGCAAAAATCTTACGGACAGTGAACATCAAAGAACTATTGCCACTGACTGTTCAGAAAGCAGAGAGTCGAACAGTTTTAGTGAAAATAAAAATAATTAATATGAAAGAAGAGGGTCTATTTACTCTTTTTGTGTGTAAGGTTATTGCACACGTGAAGGTAGTGGGCGATTTACTGAGTCAATTTATTTTTTTGGTTAAGCAGTTTCATATGTCATCCTTTCATGAAAGAAATATCAACCTCTTAATAAATGCCATGCCTGATGCTTTTTTGTAACGAACGTTCGGTTTTGGAAACGCTGGGCAGTTACCACTCAGGTCAAGGCATTTGTTAAGGAGTTGATACCATTTCAGTTATCCATTTGCACACAGGTATATGACATTACTTTGAGGATGCCAGAAGGGATGGGACATCAATAAACTTGCTAAGATATGGTTAGAATATTAGTTGAGGCAGTGGTGGGCAAGTGCTTCAAGCGTGACAGGTTAATTCGGTTTTAACTGGTCGATGACATGTAAGAACACGTGTTTTGAGGAACACGAGAGAAAAACTCCTTTGCATTAGACGTTGGTGACCTTTACTTTGAAAACAAAAGAGATGTAAGTGAATGATGTCCAACCCGTTTGCTTGTTATAATGAAATGACCCAACCCACTACAAACAATATAACCCATGGTGTGAGATTGTGGTGTGCTAAGTCTGCATGTTTTGTGGTTTGTGATGCTTGGTTAAGTGCTATCTATAGTAGTTTTTGCAACATCCAACATACAAGAATAGTAGGTGTGGCATAACAACGGTTGATTCAACAATAAAAGATTTTACTTTACAGATGTCTTTTGTTTTTACTTGCACATACAACTATTCTGATCTGTATAGCACCATTATGACAATGTCCATGTGGCATCAGTCATGGTTGCTCCAAGTGAAAATTATATAATCCATTTTGAATGCGGATAGGTCAGAAAATCCAAAAATTAGGCAATGGTGGGTAAGCAACGGAACTAAGGCCTAGACATTGATACAACACAGAGCATATGTAGCTATGGTTACGATTGTTTTCAAACAGACTATGTAGATATGGTTATGTATATATTTACAACACAGAGCATACGTAGCTATGGTTACGATTGTTTTCAAACAGACCCTATGTAGATATGGTTATTTATATATTTACAACACAGAGCATACGTAGCTATGGTTACGATTGTTTTCAAACAGAGACTATGTAGATATGGTTATTTATATATTTACAACACAGAGCATATGTAGCTATGGTTATGATTGTTTTCAAACAGAAGAATATGTTGGTTGATATGATATGAAAAAAATTTCATCCATGGGATAATAAATAAAAGCAGGCAGTCTATTTAAATAATGATGAGAAAACTGGCTTTAAAGCAAGTGCAGGTCAGTTTGGGTGAAAATGAGTTCTGAGCAATTCGGATACATTGATATATTAATTTGCTTTATCAGGACTGTTATTATCAACTTTGTCAGTTGACGCAGTTGGCTGCTTCCACCCATGTCCATGCGTTTGTGGTTTCCCATCTGGGCTATTGTAGTGCTCTTTACGCTGGCCTCCCAGCTGCCCGCCTTGGGTGCTTGGACCAGGTTTTGCGTGCAGCTGCACGTCTATTGGTCGCATCCCCAGATTTGGCCAGGTTTCTCTTTATATGTGGGATGTTCTGCGCTGGCTCCCTTTCCCACTGCGGATCGCCTACAGGGTCTCTGCACTGGTTAGGCGTTGCCTGGAGTGACCCCCATACCTGTGGGAGTTGTGTCGCCGTACCTCAGAGGTCTTGCGGTGATCTGCTCTTCACTCGGCTGACCAGATGGAGCTCTTGGTTCCCTGCGCGCGGACAGCCATTATGCAGCGCCGTTCTTTTTTGGTCGCTGGCCCCTCAACCTGGAATGGCATCCTGTAGCACTCCGCCTGGTCCCTATGACTCACTCTACCTTGTTTCTTACAAACTTGAAAACTACTCTCTTTAGCCATGGTTGAAACAGGAGTGCTTCTGAGTAGATCACCTTGAAGGGGTGCTATATAAAAGCTCAAAAATAATAATAATAATTGATGTGGAAGGTAAATGCTGATAAAGAAAATTTTCAAAAATCTCAAGTTTTATTCTTCAAATGATGACTTGTGTAAGGCTTAAGAGGGACCATGAGTCTCATGTCATCCTTTATGATTTTTATAAGTTTTAGCAGATAATAATTTTTAAATGTGAAACTATTTTTACACAAGAATGCACAATACATACTGCGATTAAACTGTAAAGGCCAACTCCATAACATCTATATAAATAAAGCGAGAATTCTGTGTGTCTGTCTGTCTGTCTGTCTGTCTGTCTGTCTGTCTGTCTGTCTGTCTGTCTGTCTGTCTGTCTGTTTGACCGGGCTTAACTTCTACAATTTTGCACCTTTTCACTCGAAACCTCCACTGCTGTGTCGGCCTCGGCTTCGGACACCCAGTGGAGGGGTTTGCGTACCCCCTTTTCACCGCTAACATGGTGAAAATCCCCCAAAACTCTACCCAACCGACCGTCCCTGACGACCCAGCGCGAAGCGCTTCTATTTATGGCGCCGTTATTCCCCAACGTCATTAATAATGCGAATTTAACGACAAGCGGTTCTATTTATGGCGCGGGTATTCCCCAACGTCATTAATAATGCGCAATAACGACGTTGTTTACTTTCGCACAAAATTTAATTACGATCGATTCGAATTATATTCATCGTTTTACAGCAAAATTGTATGTTAAAAGACTCTGCTTTACTAAGGCCAGTGAGGACTAGATTTCTGGCGTTTTCTTGAACCCGCCAACGCCGGCTTCACCCTCTTGGACTGCGAAGCAGTCACAGGCCCGGCTCAAGACATTTGGCGGCCCTAGGCAAACCGGCAAACCGGCGGCCTTAGGCAAACCGGCGGCCTTAGGCGGCCCTGAGCAAACCGTCCGAAATTTTTAGATTTTCGTCATGGTAATTTCAATTTCGTCCATCTTTTTTGGAATTTCATCTTGATGACCTTTTTTAGTCATTCGCCTCACAAATGAATGTCGTGACCTTTTTTGGCAATTCACGGTTACACCTGCGTGATTTATTACACCAGCACTATAAACCAACACTATAATAGGCCTACTTCCATCTACCGAATAATCGTTAAATAATTTTTTTTAAATTGATAATTGGCGGCCCCTAAAAATCGGCGGCCCTGGGCGTTTGCCCAGTTTGCCTAACGGACGAACCGGGCCTGAGCAGTCAGTCCACGGGAGACTGCGAAGCAGTCGTCGCCACAGGGCGACTGCGAAGCAGTCACTCCACGCCTACACTGCGAAGCAGTCTCCCCAACAGGTCGCCTAAATTTCTTCCTTATTCGCTACACGGATTTAAACTTATACCTAAATTTGTTGCTTATTCGCTACAGGGAATGAAAAATTATAACCCCGGGCAACGCCGGGTAAACCCGACTGCGAAGCAGTCGTCGCCACTCGACTGCGAAGCAGTCGTCGTCAGAGGGCGACTGCGAAGCAGTCAGTCCACGCCTACACTGCGAAGCAGTCCCCCACAGGTCGCCTAAATTTCTTCCTTATTCGCTACACGGATTTAAACTTATACCTAAATTTGTTGCTTATTCGCTACAGGGATTGAAACTTATAACCCCGGGCAACGCCGGGTAAACCTGCTAGTAATTAATATAGATGCAGTTAAGTGTGGAAAGATTACTGAAAGTTTAAACTGAAATATTCTAAAACTGTCTGTCCTTCACGCATGTTATGTTCTCAATAAGTTAAAAAATAATTTTGATGAAGATATCAAGTTCATTTCTTCTGCATTTTAATCAGACATTACTCAGGATTATGAATCAATACTTATCTGCATTTGAGACTTACGGTCCCTTTTCTCGAAACGCATCACATATGTCAAATGTAACATTTTGTGTTGGTGAAAGCCTCTGCAAATCAGTTTCTCTGCCATATCAACTAATTAAACCAAAATTACAATAGGAAATTTATTGAACTGACACATTTGACAGTTTATGCAATGTATTTCACACGAATTACTCCACACGGGAAGGATAAGTCAGCTGTTAACCAAATTCGACGATGTCTGCATACAGATGCAACTAAATTTATACAATTAAACTAGAAAGTTCATACAACCAAACTGAAGACAGTTGCATTTAGCTGTAAAAATTCCTTTCCTTCGGTTAACCAGACCCTAAACCGAGTTGAAATTTATAATGAATCGTCCGGTTTTGAACCATACGCCAGCACAACCCTGTGAAGTACTGGCTGTGCATTTGGATACTTCTGGCAAAGGTCATCGACTACGGCTATCACGTTGTTCATTCGCTCCGTCTCTTTCTGGTATTCCTGGTCCAATGACGTCTTGGATTTGCAGACACGGGTGTATTTGCCTTCCTTCAGCTGCTGGTAGTACTTGGCCTTTTGCTGTTTTGAAATGATGTCTGAAAGATACTATAACGACAAAAGCACAATATTTACAATCAATTACAGCACCACAAGGTCCTTTTACCAGATATAACCTGAAAGTTATGCTTTACAGTCAAGGCACTGTTACACTTGCCCACTCTAAAGTAAGGTTTTTACACTAAAATATGATGCTACACATGTTAGTGCCAACTTTGGCTGTCAATTCGCCTTCTGTGTGATTTCTGTATACTGTATGTAAATCAGTTAAGATGAAAGACAGGGTACCAGAATAAACAATTAAGCTTTAGATGGTGATTTATGATTTCATCATAAAGCAGCCTTGTTATAATTACGTTCCACTGATGCCTTGTGTTTGCTGTGCCTATTTAGCACAGTCTCCATGCCTGTAAGCGGATTTAGCGCAGCCGACTAAGTCCATCATTCACAACTGGTCAGCACCATTGAGTGATGTTTTGTCATTTGACAGTGGCACTTAATAAATGCATAAATACACTGGAAATTTGTTACAAGTAATAATGCTGTGTATGGGAGCCATTTCATGAACTGCGTCATAACAAGGTCATTTAATGACCAGTTTACATTCTATAACTGGACTAATTTGTGGATTCATGTCCACAGCATGTTGTATCAGAATTTAATTTGTAATAAAAGATGCTATAATGCATATCTGGTGTACTAACAGTAATAAACAACATGCAGTAAACCAGCTTAAATTAGTAGACTGATAGTACAGACCTTACCAGCATTTAGTTTATACCCTAACCTTAAATCCTAATATTCCTAATAAGTTCCTAATATTAGCAGGTAAGGGTGAAAATCTAGCACTGTTATCCTAGCTACTCAGCTGTGGTCAGGACACAGGCCTAACTAGATCACTTTGGAGTTCAGTTACAGTAGTATGATACTGTTGATGATACTCAGCTTTACATTGCTCTGCCTACAGATCAGTCCAGTAAGGTAAAACTTAAAAGTGCCTTTCTTCAGTGCATGCATGGTTCTGCTTCAACGGTCTTTCTATAAATCCTGACAAGTCTGAGGCAATCATGTTTTCACACCAACAACTGTGCTCTTTCCCTTCTCATTCCAGCGTTGACCTTGCTGGCACTGTTGTACTGCTATAAAAAGCTGACTCTTACATTTCGACCCCACATAACAAACCTTTGCAAATCTTACCAAAGACAAGTCACAGATCATAAGTGCCTGCTCTCTTGTCTGCTCTCGCCTTGACTATTCCAACTCTGTGTTTGCAGGTATTTCAGATCTTGAAGTCAAAATGCTTCAATGGATCCAAAATTCCCTGGTCCGCATGGTGCTGCGTATCTGTACTCGTACAAACGCCTTACCCTCGCTCAGTCAGCTGCATTGGCTTCCTGTTGAATTCAGAGTAAGATTTAAACTGGCCTGTTTGACCTATGAATCCCTTATGAGCACTCCCACCTATTTCAACCACTGTTTTCTCTGTACGTCCCTTCCTGCAGTCTGAGATCTTCAGATATGGGTATTTTGGTTGAGTCTCAAAGTAGCACTGTCGTGGGCTCTCATGCATTCTACGTTGCTGACTACAAGGTATGGAATCACCTACCAATGTCTGTTTAATCAGGGCCGCATTAAGGCTAGTGCGGGCCCGGGTGCTGTGGTTACCTATATAGCCATCAGCACATGGCCCAATTACAAGTACAATAAAAAAATAATGTACTTCCGAAACTGCAGGTCCCTTAAAACTGCGGGTATGAGTGCTGCAGCACCCCCTTAATGCGGGCCTGTGTTCAATGCTTGAACTCTTCTCTCTCTTTAAGAAATGCCTCAGAACTCACCATTTCTCATTGGCTTTCAAACATCTGAATATCTACATGCTCTTCACCTGGAGAATCATGCCTCAGATTAAAAATGGTTGTAATAAGAATAATAATATGAAACAAGTTACTTAAATGCAGAAGTACTAACCTTTAGCTTTTGATCGACAAGTCGCTCCACATCGCCTTCTAGTGTATCTGACTCAACCTGGAGTTGGTTTCGATTGACCTGATGCTGGTCAATCTCGTTACTCTTCTGCTCCTGATTGTCCTTTAAATCCCTCAGTTCGAGGTCACAGTCGCTGATATCCTAAAAACATACAATTCAAAGTCTGGCCTTAATTTATGAATTCTAACGCAAAAATTTAACGTAAAACAAAAAAGAGGAAACAAAGGTTCTTCAATACAAACCTATTAACAGCTGTTTAAAACACAGATTAAATCATTAAAAAATCATTATTATATGCATAGCTGGTCTTGACATGTGGAATACCTGGCTGCCTCTCAAAGTCTCCTATCACTCTAACCTTGCCCATTCATATTCTATATTACTGTCATTCAGTCTAATATAATTCAGTGTAATGTAATCCAGTGTTATACCGCTAATTCAACTACCACGTACTCAAATCCAACCTAATTCTACTGCACCAAAGAGACAAAAGTAAACTATCAACTGAAAATACCAAAATATAGATCATAATTGGATTTGGAATGTCTACCTGTCTTGTTTGCTTCATTCTCCTTTTCAGATCCGTTACCTGCCTCTCCAATGATCCCTTTGTGACAATGTTCATCTTTGACTTGGCCAAAGCTTCACCACGTGTTGTAATTATATCACGCCTGTTGGATAAAAACTGTAAATGTAAGGTCATGTGGAACTGCATAATTGGTAACATAATACAACAAAGACTATAAAGCATCACAGCCTTTTGCAATTGTGTTGAAGAGATTGAATCTTGTTCAGAAAGTCACATTGACAATTTGTTTACAAACTATGTTGGCTGTTGGCCATGTAGTGCTCACCCTAAGTTAAGTCTGAATAGAAGTAAAGCAGTGTTTATGGCTAACCCTGAGAGGCAGCTATTAGTATGACGTGCTAGCGACTTCATTTTCTTGGCCTCAGCATGATATGGTGAGTCTTCCACCTTCCCACCTGATCTTCCACGTTTTATGTATGGTACTCGTTATATACGGTAAGCCAAGTTCACTATTGGGTACTAGTGGAACAGAAATCTTGAGGTCCTGGGTTGACAGCCCACCATACTAACCACTATATCAATGCATCCAATTTAAGTTCTTTTCCCTCATCCGTAACTGTCTTGTTGGCTCAGCTCCGCTGCATCTCAGGGCTTACTGCACCCCAGTTTCCAGTTTGCCTGCTCGGGTCTCTCCAGTCATCTATCCATGGCCACTTGATTGTTCCTCAGATGCACAGTGCTACGGCCCAGTCTTGTAGCTTTGCAGTTGTGGGCGCTCCCCGCTGGAACCGCCTGCCTCAGGCCCTTAGGCTTGACCTCCTCTCTCTCTCTTGTCCAGTTCCACAAGCACCTGAAAACCTTTCTCTTTGTCAGTGATGACACTGACCCCAGTTGGGAGTGTCTCTGATTATGAGTGATGCTATATAAATTCTCCATTATAATTACAATTGTGAAACCAATCATACTGTTCATTTCCAGGATGATTTGAAGGATAGCAGATGATGATAATAGAACATAGCCCAATATTTGAGACTCCAGTGCTTTTCTGAGTTCTTCTTCTTCTTCTTTTTCATGATCCATGGGCTGATAGCCCGTAGGTGTCCACTGTGCATTTATGAGTTACTGTCTTGAGTTACTGTCTTGATACATATCGTACATACAACTGTACAACATAAGTGAGATCATGATGCATTACCTTACTTTACCTTGCCTAACTTTTTCTGGATACATGACAAAAACCAACCAATAAACACTTGTGCAAACACTAAACCATAAGAAGATGATCATTTTAATGTCTGCTTGGTATAATAGTTAAAGAAAAGTAATAGGTTGGTCATAAAAATAATCAAAATTCATAAAGCATGAAACAAATAAGGAATACTAATTCTAAACTAGTTTAAAAAAAGACCAAACCGACCAGAATGGCTTTAAAGCGTTTACATAAACGAGGCAGAAAAAGGCCAAGGTCATTTCACCCATCACCGGACAAACTTTAAGTACAACACATGCTCAGATAGGGTATACACATGCAAATAAGTGAAAGTAATTAATTACAATGTGGATTTTAGTGAAGTCAATCATAAATAAAACTCGGCTAAGACCAAATCACAGTAATTACATTTTGATCCCAGTAACAATACTCAGAATACATACTAAATTATAAAAGGCTGCAACACGCGCATGATCCATGGTTCTTTAAATATATTTAAAACAGGCAACATACACCTCAAGAAATACTAGAACAACGTAATTTCTGTGCACCTTTGCTTCCATCTTTGCAAGCGAAAGGGAAAGGGAGGGGCAAAGGGAAGCAAAAGGTTAAACACAAGAACAAAAGGACAAGAATATAAAGTACAGCGCGGACCCATTAACACGAAGTCGTTGGGGGTCACGCAATCAGACAGGGCGCCGCGTAAACCGGACCATGTGCAAAACAAACAGAAACAACCTGTTGTGTAATTAAAGCCTCCTCCAATCCTCCATTTCCCTCAATTCCTCCAACCCTCCAATTCCCTCTCTTCCTCCAACCCTCTAATTCCCTCTCTTCCTCCAACCCTCCATTTCCCTCTCTTCCTCCAACCCTCCATTTCCCTCTCTTCCTCCAACCCTCCATTCCCCTCTCTTCCTCCAACCCTCCAATTCCCTCTCTTCCTCCAACCCTCCAATTCCCTCTCTTCCTCCAACCCTCCATTTCCCTCTCTTCCTCCAACCCTCCATTTCCCTCTCTTCCTCCAACCCTCCATTTCCCTCTCTTCCTCCAACCCTCCAATTCCCTCTCTTCCTCCAACCCTCCAATTCCCTCTCTTCCTCCAACCCTCCATTTCCCTCTCTTCCTCCAACCCTCCATTTCCCTCTCTTCCTCCAACCCTCCATTTCCCTCTCTTCCTCCAACCCTCCAATTCCCTCTCTTCCTCCAACCCTCCAATTCCCTCTCTTCCTCCAACCCTCCATTCCCTCTCTTCCTCCAACCCTCCATTCCCTCTCTTCCTCCAACCCTCCAATTCCCTCTCTTCCTCCAACCCTCCAATTCCCTCTCTTCCTCCAACCCTCCATTTCCCTCTCTTCCTCCAACCCTCCATTTCCCTCTCTTCCTCCAACCCTCCATTTCCCTCTCTTCCTCCAACCCTCCAATTCTCTCTCTTCCTCCAACCCTCCAATTCCCTCTCTTCCTCCAACCCTCCATTCCCCTCTCTTCCTCCAACCCTCCAATTCCCTCTCTTCCTCCAACCCTCCAATTCCCTCTCTTCCTCCAACCCTCCAATTCCCTCTCTTCCTCCAACCCTCCAATTCCCTCTCTTCCTCCAACCCTCCAATTCCCTCTCTTCCTCCAACCCTCCATTCCCTCTCTTCCTCCAACCCTCCAATTCCCTCCTTCCTCCAACCCTCCAATTCCCTCTCTTCCTCCAACCCTCCATTTCCCTCTCTTCCTCCAACCCTCCAATTTCCTCTCTTCCTCCAACCCTCCATTCCCCTCTCTTCCTCCAACCCTCCAATTCCCTCTCTTCCTCCAACCCTCCATTTCCCTCTCTTCCTCCAACCCTCCATTTCCCTCTCTTCCTCCAACCCTCCAATTCCCTCTCTTCCTCCAACCCTCCATTTCCCTCTCTTCCTCCAACCCTCCAATTCCCTCTCTTCCTCCAACCCTCCATTCCCCTCTCTTCCTCCAACCCTCCAATTCCCTCTCTTCCTCCAACCCTCCAATTCCCTCTCTTCCTCCAACCCTCCAATTCCCTCTCTTCCTCCAACCCTCCAATTCCCTCTCTTCCTCCAACCCTCCAATTCCCTCTCTTCCTCCAACCCTCCATTTCCCTCTCTTCCTCCAACCCTCCATTTCCCTCTCTTCCTCCAACCCTCCATTTCCCTCTCTTCCTCCAACCCTCCATTCCCCTCTCTTCCTCCAACCCTCCAATTCCCTCTCTTCCTCCAACCCTCCAATTCCCTCTCTTCCTCCAACCCTCCAATTCCCTCTCTTCCTCCAACCCTCCAATTCCCTCTCTTCCTCCAACCCTCCAATTCCCTCTCTTCCTCCAACCCTCCATTTCCCTCTCTTCCTCCAACCCTCCATTTCCCTCTCTTCCTCCAACCCTCCATTTCCCTCTCTTCCTCCAACCCTCCAATTCCCTCTCTTCCTCCAACCCTCCAATTCCCTCTCTTCCTCCAGCCCTCCATTCCCTCTCTTCCTCCAACCCTCCATTCCCTCTCTTCCTCCAACCCTCCAATTCCCTCTCTTCCTCCAACCCTCCAATTCCCTCTCTTCCTCCAACCCTCCATTTCCCTCTCTTCCTCCAACCCTCCATTTCCCTCTCTTCCTCCAACCCTCCAATTCCCTCTCTTCCTCCAACCCTCCAATTCCCTCTCTTCCTCCAACCCTCCAATTCCCTCCTTCCTCCAACCCTCCAATTCCCTCTCTTCCTCCAACCCTCCATTTCCTCTCTTCCTCCAACCCTCCATTTCCTCTCTTCCTCCAACCCTCCATTTCCTCTCTTTCTCCAACCCTCCATTTCCTCTCTTTCTCCGACCCTCCATTCCCTCTCTTCCTCCAACCCTCCATTTCCCTCTCTTCCTCCAACCCTCCATTTCCCTCTCTTCCTCCAACCCTCCAATTCCCTCTCTTCCTCCAACCCTCCATTTCCCTCTCTTCCTCCAACCCTCCAATTCCCTCTCTTCCTCCAACCCTCCAATTCCCTCTCTTCCTCCAACCCTCCAATTCCCTCTCTTCCTCCAACCCTCCAATTCCCTCTCTTCCTCCAACCCTCCATTTCCCTCTCTTCCTCCAACCCTCCATTTCCCTCTCTTCCTCCAACCCTCCATTTCCCTCTCTTCCTCCAACCCTCCATTTCCCTCTCTTCCTCCAACCCTCCATTTCCCTCTCTTCCTCCAACCCTCCAATTCCCTCTCTTCCTCCAACCCTCCAATTCCGTCTCTTCCTCCAACCCTCCAATTCCCTCTCTTCCTCCAACCCTCCATTTCCCTCTCTTCCTCCAACCCTCCATTTCCCTCTCTTCCTCCAACCCTCCATTTCCCTCTCTTCCTCCAACCCTCCAATTCCCTCTCTTCCTCCAACCCTCCAATTCCCTCTCTTCCTCCAACCCTCCATTTCCCTCTCTTCCTCCAACCCTCCATTTCCCTCTCTTCCTCCAACCCTCCATTTCCCTCTCTTCCTCCAACCCTCCAATTCCCTCTCTTCCTCCAACCCTCCATTCCCTCTCTTCCTCCAACCCTCCAATTCCCTCTCTTCCTCCAACCCTCCAATTCCCTCTCTTCCTCCAACCCTCCATTTCCCTCTCTTCCTCCAACCCTCCATTTCCCTCTCTTCCTCCAACCCTCCATTTCCCTCTCTTCCTCCAACCCTCCAATTCTCTCTCTTCCTCCAACCCTCCAATTCCCTCTCTTCCTCCAACCCTCCATTCCCCTCTCTTCCTCCAACCCTCCAATTCCCTCTCTTCCTCCAACCCTCCAATTCCCTCTCTTCCTCCAACCCTCCATTTCCCTCTCTTCCTCCAACCCTCCATTTCCCTCTCTTCCTCCAACCCTCCATTTCCCTCTCTTCCTCCAACCCTCCAATTCCCTCTCTTCCTCCAACCCTCCAATTCCCTCTCTTCCTCCAACCCTCCATTCCCTCTCTTCCTCCAACCCTCCATTCCCTCTCTTCCTCCAACCCTCCATTTCCCTCTCTTCCTCCAACCCTCCAATTCCCTCTCTTCCTCCAACCCTCCATTTCCCTCTCTTCCTCCAACCCTCCATTTCCCTCTCTTCCTCCAACCCTCCAATTCCCTCTCTTCCTCCAACCCTCCAATTCTCTCTCTTCCTCCAACCCTCCAATTCCCTCTCTTCCTCCAACCCTCCAATTCCCTCTCTTCCTCCAACCCTCCAATTCCCTCTCTTCCTCCAACCCTCCATTTCCCTCTCTTCCTCCAACCCTCCAATTCCCTCTCTTCCTCCAACCCTTCAATTCCCTCTCTTCCTCCAACCCTCCATTTCCCTCTCTTCCTCCAACCCTCCATTTCCCTCTCTTCCTCCAACCCTCCATTTCCCTCTCTTCCTCCAACCCTCCATTTCCCTCTCTTCCTCCAACCCTCCATTTCCCTCTCTTCCTCCAACCCTCCATTCCCTCTCTTCCTCCAACCCTCCATTTCCCTCTCTTCCTCCAACCCTCCATTTCCCTCTCTTCCTTCCACCTTCCGTTCCTTCTCTTCCTTCCTTCGTCCCTTCGCTCTCTTCCTACCTTCCTCCGTTCCTCCCTTCCTGTTTACTCTCTTCCTCCCACCATCCATTCGCACTCTTCTTCCCACTCTCCTTTACCTCTCTTACTCCCTCCCTCTGTTACCTCTCTTCCTCCCACACTCAGTTCCTTCTTCCTCCCACCCTCCATTCACTCTCTTCCCCTCCCTCCATTTTCCCTCTTCCTCCCTCCCTTCGTTCACTTCCCCATATCTCCGCTACCTCTTCCCTCCTCCATCTGCTACCTCTCTGCCTCATTCCTTCCGTTCTCTCTCTTCCTCCAGCCCTCTGTTCACTCTCCTTCCTCCTTATCTATGCTACCTCTCTTATTCCTCTGCTACCTCTCCTCCTCCTTCTCTCTGTTAACCGATATGGCGTGTTATGTTAATAGCTGTGAAACATAGAACTGCTTCACGTTAAGCAGAACAGCACGTTATCCAGGAGTGCGTTAATGAGTCCACACTGTAGCTAATAGCTAACGGGAAGCAACAGAGGGTTCCCCATATGGGACATTCTGCTGAACTGGTGCACAGATGTTCTGTGCAGAAAGATTAGTTGCACTGAATTTCTCGAATAGATAATCAAAATTCCAACCCTAAACTGGACAATTTACAGACCTGACGACCGTTTTTTCGAGTTGCTGGATGAGTTTCTCCTGCTCGCGTTTCAGCTGCCCCTCGCGCACCTCCATTCGGTGAATCTCGAGGCGCATTGCATGAATCTCACCCTGACCAACGTCCATGTCAACTGCTGCCCTCGTCTCCCGTGCAAGTTGGGTCTTCTTCTCCCACAACATCCGCTGCTCCCTGCAATGTAACACGATGTTTGTAGATTAGATTTGTTATTGCTCCATAATGCTTCATAATAATATTGCTTCAGTGATCCATACTCTAATCCAACCTGAGCCTAGTTTACCTCATCTAATATACCTTATATATCTTATCTAATATAATATAGTACAACTGAATGATAACAACAGAACTGAACGGCAGTGTTATTTTCGTTCCTAAAATCATTTTAGTTTTAGTTTCTATTTCTGTCAGGTGTCAATCATTTCTATTTAGTTTTAGTTTTAGTTTTTTAGTTTTCAATCATTTTCGTTTCTATTTCGTTTCTATTCCTGAAATCATTTTAGTTTTAGTTTAGTTTCAGTTTCTCAAAACCAAATAATTTTAGTTTTCGTTTTTCAAATCATTTTAGTTTTAGTTTTCGTTTTTCACATAATTTTACTTTAAATGTAAGTTCTGAAAAAGTAGGTTAGCTTACCTTTGATGAAGAAGAAATTACCTGAGACCCTTATTAGCGGGACTTAGGTCCCTTCAGGTGCCCCAGTTGTGCCCATCCGAGCATTCATAGTGTAAGACGATTTATGTATAACGTGTACTGTAAACGTGTTGATGGACCAATAAACTGGTGGTTATGGTTATGGTTATGATAAAGTTGGTTATAGACTCTAATCGCTTTATATATTCTGTAGAATCAGTCGTGTATAAGGTTCATTTCTTTAAATGCAGGCATCCAGAGTCTGTATTGACGGGCTCCCCCTATCCTCCACTTTACGCTTAGACTGTGTTCTCTTGTTTCTACCTTTCTTTGAATTTAAGAGTGTGTGAACCTCGGCATGGTTATGACCTATGTGCGTTTTAAGATTTGTTGGATTTTTACCTGCAATAAAAAAATTACAAAATATGTTTCTTATTGTGATTACTATATTTTCACGTACTAAAGTAAGGGTGTTAGCCAAAAGACGGATGCGGAAAAAGTAGCGAGTATGATGCGTAAATTGCGTAGGTATATGTGCCATGTATATGCGAACACCACACGGCTCTGCTTTGTCATTCAGAACTGTACATCGGCTTTTGTCGTTATCTTCTTCATATATAAAGTAATCCCATACAATACTTTCGCGTATCCTACCGGATAAAAGCTTTACTAGACTCATTATTAATAACAAATTTCGTAAACATGCACCCACAGTTTGACAGAAATTGTAGACCGCAAACAGGAATAATTTTAGATATGTAGACATGCGCCGTTCAACTGCCGCGCCGGTAATTTAATAAAAGAGATGGGCCGCCTTGGTTGGATTTTCATTTTCGAACCTTGTTTATTATAAAATACATGGTTGGATTTTCAATACTTTTCGTTCCAAAAATCATTTTCGTTTTAGTTTTTATTAGTTTTACATCCATTCTTTTTCGTTTTTATTTAGTTTTCGTTTCCAAAATCTTTTTCGTTTTCGTTTTTATTTCGTTTCCATTTCTGAAATCTTTTTCGTTTTAGTTTTCGTTTTCGTTAACGATTGACTTTTCTTTTTCGTTTTTATTTCGTTTTCGTTAACGATAACATCACTGCTGAGCGGTGGTGTAGTGGTATGTTCTGTGCCTTGTAACCGGAGGGTCGCAGGTTTGACTCTATCTCAAGCCACTGCATAGCGACCTTGGACAAGTTGCTCACCCACAATTGTTTTTGAGGAACACAATGGGAAACCATCTCACTCACCTCATCCCCAGGTCGCATAAAGCCAATGGACCTGCCTTTGGGCAGAGAACTCATCATCGTCATCATTACAATTCAGCCTCATTCAGTTCAATTAAATTCCTACTATTAGAATCAAATATGATTTTAGTTTATTCTTCTAATTCATTCTAATCCAGTATAAACCAGCCTATTACAATCTCAGCATAAGCAATTGATCCAATCCAAACCAATACCCAAATGAAAAAGTCACTTAGCAAATTTTTAATCAACTACTCAATGTTCCCGTCCTATCAGTAGATTCCAAATAATTTCTTGAAGTTGTGGACTGCCACCAGTTTCAATTACACAAGTAGACCAAATACATGCATACTGTGACTGACTTCAAATACACAATGTCTCAGTAAATATCCTCAGTCATTTAGAGTATAGTCAGAGTGTACTCAGTGGTACAAATACAGAATAAAGCGAAATGTGTCAACCAAAATGCTTCCCAAGACAGGTTCAGGGAGGCATCTTGCACCAAACTCTTGGCGCGATTCATATCCTTCACCAATCTCTCAGTTCAGTTCCAAATCCAGCCACAAGACAACAGCTCCTCGGCCACAAAGGAAACCGTAACAAACTCTATTGTTGCAACAGAATACACATGCACAAATTTTTTTACTTGAAAAGTGAAAATTATGCATAAACATGTCCCTCAGAGTGAATATTAGTTAACAGATGGAACAAAATCACTGAATAAATGCCTCTAATAAATCCATTCGTTACCATACAGAAAGGAGTCCTGTTACATTTCAGTACATACTCAGCTTCGACCACGCTGTTAAGTAGTCTCTCCTTCTCCTCCTTGAGTGCTTCCAGACGTTCTTCCATTTCAATCGACTGCTTCTCGGCATCCTATAACCAAACAACAGACAACAGTGACAACAGATAAGCGACAATGTAAAAGCAATAACACAAGCGACTGACATCAACAAAATTGAGTTCAAATGAAAAGTTTCCTTTGGATGATTGTTGAAACTACTGCCCCAGATAGAGATAAGCCTCACAAAAGTGTTCCATGCAAGCAGCCGAGTTACATGTTACAGAGAAAAATAAATCCTCACGTTTTATAAGATCGTTAAAAATTTCTCTTGAGGTACAGACATAGTGCTATATAAAGTGTCTTGATTCATACCTCTATCCTCTCACAAGTGCTGCATATATGGCCAAAATATCCACAGAAGTGCAACTTCTGGGGTCAGAAAACAAGCATTGTTGAGCCAAGTCATAGGCAATGCCATGTATAGGAATTCGAAGATTGTTCAATGCCAACAGTCTTCAGTTGAGAGATGCATAGAAATAGCAAGATATCACCACATCTGAAACTTATCCCGTAAATCTGGCAAGAGGTTTTATTACCTTAAGAGAACGCATGAACTCATTTTCACGCAGAATGTTGTCATTTGCCAGAGCATCCTCTGTTCCAGTTTCCTTGTGGATCAGCGTATCGAGACGGACCATGTAATTCTGGACATCATGGATTTTCTTATCGACATCTGTTATCTCACGTTTCTGCATTGTTATCTCTCCTGCCAGTGCATAAAACAACTGTGCTAAGAAATGTTACTTTCAGTAGCTCAAAGAAGTTACCCTACGGAGCTTACCTGGAGGCTTTGTCATATTTTCACCATATGCTCAAAATAAGATATTACTGTTGGGGTAATCATCGAAGTCACTCACTCATTGAGTTATTACTTCTCAAAAGTAGCATAGCGCTTAGTCCAGACTCAACCAAAGCAAAAAGTAATTTGAGAAGTGCTAATAAACAATTGCTGTTACAATAACAATCGATAACAGGTGCAGATGCAAGTCACATTCCAAGCCAAAAGAAGACACAGAGCTCATTCTGAACCAGTTGGAGGAAGGTCGAAGGTCAGTCCACCAACCAACCAACCAACCAACCAATCAGTCTGTAAGTCAATCACTCTATTGTTAAGTTCAGTCAATTATTCAATCACTGTTTTGTTCAAACATTTGTTTACTTGTACCAGGTTTGCAGAAGGCCAAGATCCTGAGCTCAAAAAAGTATCACAAATACTGTAAATGATGACCATAACAGACATTTTATTTCCTTGGCACTGCTGGTAGATGCAAAAGAGTTAAGCCATAAGTTAAGTAAAGGAGTCCTGTTACACTTGTCAATTTTAGTTAAGCTTGCATCTAGTTAAGGTTATTTTGGATTTCACCAGCTGTGCATGTCTTATTTTTTTCTCTACAGTGAAAAGCGGCTATAATATAAACGTTTATATTATGAGAAAGCCATTCGCTATTTGTTACTAATGTATTTATGTTACATGGGTAACCCTACTTAGTGGGCATATAGCCCTTTTGGGTTACCATTTGTCGCCAAAACTTGCCTGCCTTTTTGTGTACACTGATTTTTGTTGTTTTTTTGGTTACAATAAATCTTTTGATTGATTGATTGATGATTGATTGATTGATTGATTGAAGGAATACAAGGCTTTCTGGTGTTAACTCAGTCTTCCATTCCTCCTGGGTAAGTAGATGAGTATTAAGGTCAGTTAAGAGGTTACAAACATGTCCTGTTGCATTGCTGTGTCATGCTATTAGGCAAAAAAAAAAATAATGGTGTGTTTCCGGTAACGCGACCGAGTCACTTTTTTGGCGCGACTCGGATAATTTTGGGAAAAAGTTTTTTTCCCGTAACCCACAACGTGTCAGAGTTGCAGATTTCCGACAATTGAAAACATTGCATTCCGTGCAGACGTGCAGAATTGCGACATTATAGCTGCGCTCACTAAAGCTTTGGGAAATCAGCGGTCTTTCTATGTAAATAAGTGCACCGTTAATTAGAGCAATGAATTGGCTGTAAGTTTCCCACGGTCAGTTTTTACAAAACTGGGAGGGTCGGGGAGATAATAGATCCGAAAGTCGGCGATTTTCCCACGGTTTCTCGCCAGCGTTATTTCACTAATCCGATCGTCGTACGTATTCAATCTTTCAGCAAATTCTACGATTATCGTAGGTACCAAAGTAGGCCTACAAGTAAAGCTTCCTTTGTAGAAACCAGCCTCAAGGTCAGCCTCAGCCTCCTAAGCAACCAGTCTACTTAGCAACCAACCTCCGTAGCATTTAACCTTAACCATCCTTCTTGGCAACCAAATTTCGTAGCAAACAGCCTCAATGTCAGCCTCAGTTTCAGAGTCAGACTCAGGCCGAGTCTTTAGCAACCAGCCTCTTTAGCAACCATCCTTAACAGCCAGCCTCCTTTGCAGCGAGTGTTCTTAGCAACCGTCCTCCTTAGCAACCGCCATCTTTAGCAACAACTTTCTTATCAACAGCACTCCTTTGCAACCAGCCTCCTTGAATATCGATCTCTAAAGCACCCCTCGGACACGGTTTGGGTCCGCTACTCCGGGGTCCGCTATACATGCCCTATATACATACCTACATACATACATACCGAGATACATACATGCATACATACATACATACATACATGCATACATACATACATAGAGTATGCATGCATACACACATACACACATACAGAGATACATACAGAGATACATACATACATACATACATAGAGTATGCATGCATACATCCATACACGCACACAAGTATGCATACAAACATACATACGTACACATGTATGCATGGATACATACATACATACAAGTATGCATACATACATACATACATACATACATACATACATTTATGCATGTATATATGTATGTATCTCTGTATATGTGTATGTATGCATACTTGTATGCATGTATGTATGCATACATACATACATACAAGTATGCATATATACATACATTCATACATACATACATGTATGCATGTATCTCTGTATATGTGTATGTATGTATGTATGCATGCATACTCTATGTATGTATGCATGTATGTATGTATGTATATAGCGGACCCCGGAATAGCAGACCCCGAAATAGCATTGTATAAAAATATTTTACGAAAAAAAAAATATTTTCCTACCTACCTACCCAGTTTTTTAAAACTCTGTTACCGGAAACACACAATTATTTTTTTTTGGCCTTACCTCAGTGAAAGCATCCTTCTACATCAGAACTATGCTTCTGAAGAGTTTCTTCACAGAAGCATAAACACGTTGCTAAATGTCTTACCTTCCGGTACAACTCTGTTCACCACTTTAATTCTGCATCGTGAGACCTACCTTCAATGCGGAGCTTCTTCTGCGTGAGAACAGTCAGCTCCTTCTTCAGAGTTTCAACGGACTCAGACAGCGTTTCCTCCTCATGGCAGAGTCGAACTAGCTCACTCTGGTCCCTCAGCCACATCTGCTGAAGCTCTGCGATCTGCTGCTGTTCCGCATCAATCGACTTCTGAAGCGATTTAATCTGTCCTTCCAACGGCGTCAACTCATCTCCCTACATTGCAATATCATTTTTGAATATTACACGATCAAACACATAGAAATGCACACAACACTTGTAACTAGCACAGTTTAGCAACATTGCAAGAGTCCAGACATTTAACTTTGCGCCTTTTATATGCATCGAAAAAGCATTGCTGATGCTATCGTAAGAATAAGATAACACAAGAGTAGAAAGTTCATCTACAAGTAAATAAAGTTATGAAAACTGGAAAAATCACCACTGGTGGGCTCTTGCATACATGTATATCTCAGCCAATGGAGTCTCATCAAAAACAGAAATGCCCTAACCTTAAACCTTTAACCTTTGTATCTCTGCTTTTCATGCAAAAACCAGCCATTTGATGGCTCACATTATTCAATTTTGCAACCTGTGATAGATTGCTGCTATCATGCCACTGCTGCATATGCTTACCTGAGCTCCAATCAATACTTAATTCAATCAAGCACGAGTGCATTCTAAAACCACTACAAGCACTTCCAAATTTTAACCAAAACCAAAATTTTTAATCGGTAAACTATAACTGATGCCACTGCATACACCGGCTTAGCCACATGCCCTGGAGCCACATGCTCGACAGCATGAGAAGAGTATGTCGAATGTGGTAATGTGCTTTAACCACCTGTGCCAGTTTCACATAATATGCTGTTTGCTTACAACTCAAGCTTGAATTCATATGCACCAGGATTGTCTATGACTCTATAGCAATACCATTCATGCAGGCCAAACTCTTTTCTACATTAATCAGCTCCAATAAATTTTTAACAGTGCAGCTTAGGTTTGGTCATATACCCAGTTTCAAGTAGAATAACTGCACTTGTTACTTATGCAAAAGCGCATTGAGTTTAAGATCTTAATGCTTATGCGTAATTGTCTACCAGACTCTGTCATTTTATCTTATGGAGCTTTACACCTCAATCTCTTGCATCCCTGGTCACAGGTTTCTTTGCTGTGCAAGGTGACTTGGTTGGTCCACTGGCCCAAACTTCCACGGTCCAGCATCGAAGTTTTGCTGTGGTTGGCCCATCTTTCTGGAACAGGCTGCCAAACGACTTGTGACATGAACTCTACAGCCTCTCTTTGCACAAGTGTTTGACGACCAAGCTGTTCAATAGTTATCATTTCATGTTGTTAGGTTGGAAGCACTTCCAATGAGTTCTCTTTAAGTGGCACTATATAAATTTGCACTTACAGTTAAGTATTCTCAACAGGATTTTAAACTGTGTTCTATGATAATGTAAGAAGTTTCAAATGTCTATTACAATTCATCATTATTGCTACAGTGACTTATGGTGCCCAAGAGGTAATAAACCCAAGAGCACTCTAACAGCAATCAGAAGACATTATAATTGTATTTAAATGTAAAATTTAATTATTATACTTATTGTAATTACTATAATCAGAGTAATTATCATCAACCACTCTGTCATCTGCAGTACCTTTAGCATTATCCTTATCATTATCATTATCAATAAAGAATGCACATACACCAGCTTTGGCAATGAGTTGCTCAAGCTTCTTGTTGAGCATGTCTAGTTCATTCTTCTTGTGGTCGATCTTAATCCTTCGTTGCTCGATCTCACGCTCGCTCTTGTTGAGTATTGCATTCTTCTGGTTTAACTCATCTGCTAGATGATCAGCCGTTTTCTTCAGCATCTCGATGTTCGACTGTACGTGAGTCGTCTGAAGAAGGATCTTGGCGATGTCATTTTCTGTGATGGCACTCTTCGATTCCTGTAAATATCAAAAACAATTTTCTTAAACTCAATCAAATGCTGAGAGTTTCTAGTAGTTCAAAAGAACAGGAGCCAAATTCTAAAAAATGGTTAACATGAAAGACAAATACAGGTTCACATACTGACCAAGGTTGCTAAGTGATAAGTAAAACCACATCATCATTTGTTTCAAAACTTCAGCAAGTGACCTCCCATACATCTGCGATGAGGGGCATTTGAACCCATCCCTTCACCCAGCCAACAAAACCATCCTCGACAACCATGTTCGTTGGGCCAGCATTAGGCCCAAAGCTGGCCTCCAGTGGTGCGATATGAATAAGTTCTGGACCCCAGTGGTTAAAGTGGTTTGGGTGAGCAGTGGGAACTCCAAAGAAGAGTTTTATTGTGACGCATGCGTTACCAGGGTTCTACTGCATTGTGAACACTACTCTCTACCACTACTCTCAAAGAATTTTGAGAGTAGTGGGAACGCCATTCCCAAGTGTTCCTACCCATTTTAAATGCTGCTGGACCCAATAAACATGGCTGCCTGGTATGTACTCTAAAATAATCGAAACAGTACTTCATATTGATAAAAATTTGTTGACATCATTGTAAATTTAAGTGACTTCAGAATATCTCACAATCTGCATTGCAGCTCTCTTGTATACGCCTGATATACAAAGAATTGCGTGCAGAATCTATCAGTCGTGGTTTTAATCAATGATGGAGAGAGAAGGGAGGCTGTTGTTTCTTCCCTTTTCTAATATAATGTCACAAAACACTTATAGAGCACTTCTAGCAAGTGCTGCCAACATGGCTATCTCTAACTGATCTAAACAGGTATAATTCAATATAAATCTTTTGCTTGTTTTAAGAAATCGAATACAGACCACGTCTTTGATTTGATCTCGTTTCCTCTTGATCAGCTTATGCGTGTTCTGAGCTGCTTTGTCGGACGTCAGCTGCGATCTCATTGTCTCCAGAATCTCGTCTTCAATCTTAACTTTCTCTTGAAACGCACGCTCAATCTCCTTACGGATGTCGATCAGCTTTCTCAAGTTATGATTCTTGTCCTGAAGAATAGATATAAATCAGCACATAAAACAGCCATTTCAAAAATTATTAAACAGGAACCTTGTTGATAATGTTACCTTTGGGAACAACAGTATGAACCATACTCTTACTAGTCTGCATCATAATTAGGTCACATACTCAGGTAATTAGTCGTGTAATTAAGTCACTATGCAAAATAAATCTGTCATCCATATCTCAGCAGGCATCAGAATTTGAGGACAATGCATGTTGTCAGAACAGTGCTGATGATGTACTACATGCTAATGAACAGGATGCAGACAATGAGGCATATGCAGACAATGATGATAGGTACCACGACAATGCTGCAATCGATGCCGATGAAGTTGATGAGGAAGTGACAATAGGACAATCATAACAATAGATGTATACTGAATATGTATATGGGATTTAAAAGACAGAGAAGAGATCAAAATGATGGTGCTCAGAATGAGATGTAGACAAAGACACTGATTGTAATAAAGACCATCGCACAATGCTGACCTGCACAAGATTAAACCATGATAATGAAATGCTGAAGAAATTTATGCTGACACAGAAGTTGACCAGAATCCTGTTAACAATGACCCTATAGGTGCTATTGTTGTCCAAGCAGACTGACCAGTATAGCAACGGTCAGTGCATCTTCCGTCTCTTTGAGAATGCGACTGTAAAGGCTGTACTCGTTCTTCAGTTCTTCGTGTTTTGCGAGACACGCGTTCAGGTTGTTTCGCGCACGGTTCATCTCCTCTTCGGTTTTGCCGAGGACATGCGTCGACTTCTCGTTTTTCCTCTGTTCATCTTGAATGTTGTTCTTGTATCCCTTCAGTTCTGTCTCAAGCGTCAAGATCTGTTGCTGCTGCTGACTGGATTTCAACAACACAATACAAATGTCAGTTGCAGCAGTTGACAGCACATGCGTCAGTCACTGGTTCTTAGGATGGTCACTTAGGCAGCCTGTCAACGTTCTTTTGAGTCAGACAACTGGTCCATAATTTGATCAGTTTAGGCAATTGGTCAGGAGGCTAATCATTGTAATCAGTCAGCTAAACAGACTTTACTACCTATGTGCCACTATAACACATGATAAACTACACTACCTATGTGCCACTATAACACATGATAAACTACATCAAGTGCCAATATAACACGTGATGACAATAATTCACCACCACTGTCTCAGCTTCTCAAATGGAACAACAAAAAATCATCAAATCAGCCACTCAGTGAACCCATGATTTAAGTAATAACTAAATGATTCAAAATTTAACGAAATAAATTACTGTACTAATTAACAAATGAATTGCTACAAAGTCTTTGCAAATAAAGATCAATCGACTGATTACTGGAGTGCGTGCAGCATGGCGGCATGTGCTTCATCTCGGCGCTTCATTCCAATGAGACTGCTATTCCACTGCTGGAAAAGCTGCTTCTTCTCAATCGTAATTGACTGTGAAACAAAAACACAAAATTCCAGTTTCAGCATCAAAGTTTAGAAATGATATTAGCAAATTTATACACAGACAAATTTTAAACATAAATTTTCTGTAAATCAAAGTTTTGTTGGTTAAGGATCAGGCTACACATAAGATAAAGGGAACTGAAAATGCCATGAGGTATGTTACTTGTAGTGCTGAATGGTAAGGTGAGGTAAGAAATGTACTGGTATGGTAAGATTTATTAAGATGAACCAAGGTAATTTAAGGGCAATTAAGACAGGGCGGTTAAAGTGAGAGAAGGTAATACAATGTATTAAGAGTAAAACTGTAATTGTAATTAGTAACTTCTATTGTGCGGTGTCTAATGCACAAGGAATAAATCTGTGGAGCACCAAACCCAAGCTGTAATCAGGTCAATAGCCAGAACATATGACAAAAAGGCAGCCTATGGTGGATCTGCAAACTGGAAAAAGGTTAGGCTTAAGTTGCAAACGAAATGACATAAGCAACTGAGCAGAACGGCAACTGAAAAGGTGGAGAAACAGCAAATCTTGATACCTCAATTTCCATTCGAGCTTCCATCACGGACTCTTTTGCTACCTTTGTTTCATCCATTTGTGCTGTAAGCTGTGCAGCACACATACCAATCTCTTCCTGCAGCTTGGCCACTTTTTCGTTCAGTCGATCAACAAAGAGATCCTGTAGTAATGTAATCAGTAATGAGACATTTACTAAGTGACTCATGTAATATCTTGCACTACTATGTCCATAAGCTGTAATCTAATGCTGCACAATTACGAATGTCAATGCATATGGAAATAGCAAGCTAATTGCGTTAACTCCACATACCTAAAACATTCTTAATATAGCAACCATTGTTACGACAATGCTTGGACTTTTTCTGTTATAATACATTGAAAGACTGATTCCAATCTGTTATACCACTCGAAAAGGTCAAATATTCAAATAAATGGTTTTCAAACTGTTTCAATCTGCTCTCTCAAGACAGAAAACAAAATTTTTCCAGCTATCCTATCCTGGTTCCATTCCTGTACCATCCCATGACCACAGTCACCAACGATTTCCACCATAGCACCATGCTATCTCCTTGGTTTGAACCCCAGATTCTGACCTGGCACCACAAACAACCTGGCTCTTGAATACTTAATTTTATATGGCACTGGTGAATAATCTGGTCTCCTTAACATGGCTTTTGTGACACTGAGAATCTTTGGCGATCTACATTTAGAGGTACATTACAACTTACGCTTGAAAACATATGACTTCTGATTGAAGAGATTATAATATTTCATTCTTTCTGTTCTGTACCTGAATCCGTTTATTTTCCTCAGCCCTCAGTACATCCGCTTCTGCCTTTTCCGCAGCCCTCTTCATGACCGCAATGTCACCCCGAATGTTGTCCTTGACATTCTCCATGTAGAAGATGCGCATGTTAATATTCTCCACTTCTGCCTGGAGATCTGCATTGTTCTTCCGTTCTAAATTTGCCTGAGTCTGCTTCTCACGATAGAACTTCCTCACATCTGCGAGTTCCTGTTCCGTGAGCTCACGGCCGTGTTTCGACGTTTCAAAATCATCTTGCAGCTTCTCCAGCTGCATCTGATTGCGAGCGAGGTCCTGCTGAACACCGTAAAGTTGAACACCGATGTTCTCACGTTCTTGCTCCTTCTTCTTTGACTCGTGCGTTACCTCACGCAACTGAATGGTGATCTTCTCTAGCTCCTTTTCGTAGAATTCCTTCAGTTTGACCTGATACCCTGCCATCATAGGGTGGTCTGGATCAAGGACCACAAGCTCTGTGACGTTCTGATCCTCCTCCTCCTCCATACCCTGGTCCAATGATAGGTCGTCTTCTCTGACGTTGTATTCCAGCAACTCATCGTCCACATCGTCAGCAGCTGGATATTCACCAAAGTCAGCTTCCTCATCTGGACGATTTGCAGGACTTATTTCATCCACTTCAGCTTCAAGGTCAGATGGACCCTGTGCAACCGCATCTTGAGCCGGATAAACATTAGGGTCTTCTTCTGCATCTGCTTGAGGATATGTGGCAGTGTCATCACTCACTCCGCCGAGATCAATGACTGTCTGAGGATCAACCTTTATCAGCTCCGTGTCTCCAGCACGAGGGAAGCTGTACATGCTGGTTTCAACCTCCTCTCCTTCCTCCTCTGCAACAAGAAATTACTTCCAAGTAGAAGTACAAGCAATCACCAAAAGCCTAACTTTAACTAAAGCATTTATATGTACACATCTACAAATGCATCTGGGAATCATTATGTGAGTGCCTTTTCAAGTACCTCACAGAAGCATCTACATGTATGTACATGTATGTACATGTATGTATCGCAATTCAACATTTTTATAGCACCAATTCGAGAGCGAAACTAATCAGAGGATGCTCTCTGTGCTAGCCTATGCGATATTAAATCTTATTAAGGACTGGAGCTTTATCATTTAGCAGAACAATGCATAGAAATCTAGAAGAGTCACTGGACGTGGGCCCTCGCACACACGTGGAGCATTCCCATCCACAATTGACAGATAGCGTGGATGTTCAGAGTCTCTGGAACAAATTTAGTTGATAGTATGTTTTTTCAAATGTGCTTATTCTTGCCTGAGCAGTGTATTTTGAAGTGTTTTTAGAGAGATGCATTTAGCCCTTAACCTGTACGATTTCTCACTGATTTCACCAGGTGGGATCTTTTACTACTGCAGGGCAGTGCAGGCTAAGTGCCAATTAATTTTGTCCCTCTGTATGGATTATGATATATTATATGCTGCCCCATTATACAGATCTCTACTGTACTTACAAAGTAAGAAACAATCCAACAACTCTACGCTGAAATCAAGACATGCTACCAGTACTACTAGGCAGCTGAAGAATGTACAGTATGTATCATTTTATGCATGCATAATTGCATATGTAACTGGATATTTCTAAGGCACCTATCTTAGAATATCTTAGTTGTAATTGTAATCAAGAACTTAAATAGCAACTCTCATGTCCGAGGCGCTCCAGACCCGGGTTTGTGTCTTCACTGACGAAAAGAAATGTTTTTACAAGTGTTGTTTTAAAGATATCATCTTTATTTCACTAATTTGCGTAAATATCAAATTCTGCTTCATAGATCACACTTTAACGAACTCAGTTCACCAGTCATTTGCATTTAAACACGGCTTTTAATTTATACATAATGCAACTGAAACATAAATTAAGAGCAAGCAGTACATCTAAGAGACTTATGAATGGGTACAATACGAAACTGATATACTACAGTTTATCTGAACTCAAAGTAAACCTTGCTCTTAAGTTATATGCACAAAAATAAGGTATCTAGCTTCATCATGCTGTTTCTGTTAAATCTGAAACCATAACCATTATCATGATTACCATATCTAAATACCATTCAGAATAACCATCAGTGGTAACGACTCCCAAACACTACCATCATCATCCCTATGTTTTCTGGACATACCTGCTTCTTCAACATCTTCATTGTTACCTTCATCACCACCAACAAAAAGATCATTTTCTTGGCTTTCAATTAATTCTCCTGGTTCATCTTCGTCTACGTAATCATCTTGTAGGTTGATCTACACCATTCACAGCAGAATTTAATAATAGAAATGCACATTTTTAATCCATTTTATTACATCAAGTTATTTTCTGTGTTCAACTTATGCAAAGTTTTTAATCAACTCTGGCCAATATACACAACTTTGAAATTTTGCCACCTATGGTCTAGGATAAGAAAATAAAAATTAATTCCCCATGCTGTGCACTACTGGAGAATTTAATTAACTTGATCAACGTTTTGTAGTCAGTTCAACATGTCATTAAAGACTACACTTTCATCTCCTTACAGCATAGTACAAGACAAAGTAATTAATTATCTAATTTCATAATATTTTATTTCAGATGTCAGATTGATGACTATTTGATCAGAGGCAAACCCAAGATAAGCTATTAAAACAGATCACGAGAAACTTACCTCTGGATCGACATTCTCATCATTGTCATCACTGAAAATAAGAAAAAATTACAAAATATTTATGTCGTACATCATTCAAGCAAGTGTGTGTAACAACAGAAGGGTTAAATTACCTGTAAATAGGAGAGCGTCAAATGAAATGCGCACCCTATGTAGAACCAAACTCTAAACTCTACGTGGAAACTTTTACAAGAAAAGAAGAGTTACTTGAAGAGACAGCATAAACAATTTTAAATAATTATTCTTACAAGTGCAGATGTAGCCGAACTTAAAAAAACAATGCATTCTCCTTATGAACAAAGCAAGTAAGTATATCCTATATTAATCCAACTGCTAACCGCACTTTGGTTTACACATGCACTGATAACCATTTAATCTCTGATAATGCATGATGCAGTGGTCAACTCAATTAACATGCTGGGTCTGTAATTAAAAGGTTGCAGGTTCATGGTAGACAAGTGGATTCCATATAATGACACTGGGCAAATTGTTTGCTCACACATGTCCCTGTCACCAAGCTGTACAATTTGGTACTGGCATGCAGTGAGAAGTAAATGGAATGTCCTGTGATGCACTGACCCCATGATCAGGACCTTGGGATTTCTCCATTCCCAGCTGAGGGACAATGGGTGGGAAATGAGCACCTCTCCTACATTCTAAAGACATGGGACCTTTAGTTTCTAGTTTACTTTGAAAATGTTAATAATTATGAACCAGATATTCACACAGTCTTGCAAAAAGCTGGAGGAGCGTGCAATATATGCATTGCAGAGCATTCTATATACATATCAAAGTGCCCATTTAAGTATTTCTTAAATTTAAAGCTCAAAAGGTACTAGAAGGAACACAGCTAGGTTCCTGTTCTTATCTAATGGCCAGTGATAATTCAAGCAAACATATAGACCTATAGCTGAAAACCACCTCCACAAATAGCAGAGGAAACCACATCCATAAAACCCTCCGATGTAGTTAGTTCCAGTGTTGTATGCAAGACCGTAAACCTCGAGACCGAGACGAGACCGAGACAATGAGGTGCCGAGACCGAGACGAGACCAAGACAATGAGGTGCCGAGACCGAGACGAGACCAAGACAATGAGGCGCCGAGACCGAGACGAGACCAAGACAATGGGTAAATGTGAAGACTGAGTGCCTGTGTATATCTATATAAATAAAGCCAGTTTCTGTGTGTCTGTGTGTCTGTGTGTCTGTCTGTCTGTCTGTCTGTTTGACCGGGCTTAACTTCTACAATTTTGCACCTTTTCACTCGAAACCTTCACTAATGTGTCGGCCTCGGCTTCGGACACCCAGTGGAGGGGTTCGCGTCCTCCGTTTTCAACCCTACCATGGTGAAAATGCCCCAAAACGCTACCCACCCGACCGTCCATAACGCGCAAGCTCGCCTATTCCACTGCCAAGCGGTTCTATTTATGGCGCCGGTATTCCCCAACGTCATTAATAATCCGCTTAACGACACCGCGGTTCTATTTATGGAGCCGGTATTCCCCAACGTCACTAATAATGCGCGTAAGTTGTTTACTTTCGCACAAAATATAATAACGATCGATTCGAAGTATATTCATCGTTTTACAGCAAAATTTTAACACATGTATGTTCAAAGACAAAGATCTAAATTATTTACAGTATATCAAACAACCAGTCTGCTCTACTAAGGGCGAGGCCGACTACAGACCGGCAGTGAGGGCTAGATTTCTGGCGTTTTCTTTAACACGCCAACGCCCGGTTCACCCTCTTCGACTGCGAAGCAGTCAGTCCACGGGAGACTGCGAAGCAGTCTCCCCCACAGGTCGCCAGACGCCACAAGGGCCTCCAAGACTGCGAAGCAGTCGCCGCCAGAGGGCGACTGCGAAGCAGTCACTTCACGGCAGAGGTCGCTAGACGCCAGAAGGCGTATACAAGACTGCGAAGCAGTCTCCGCTGTACGCCAGAAGGCGTCTACAAGACTGCGAAGCAGTCTCCCCCACAGGTCGCCACACGCCACAAGGGCCTCCAAGACTGCGAAGCAGTCGCCGCCAGAGGGCGACTGCGAAGCAGTCACTCCACGGCAGAGGTTGCTAGACGCCAGAAGGCGTTTACAAGACTGCGAAGCAGTCTCCGCCAGAGGTCGCCAGACGCCACAAGGGCCTCCAAGACTGTGAAGCAGTCGCCGCCAGAGGTCGACTGCGAAGCAGTCACTCCACGGCAGAGGTCGCTAGACGCCAGAAGGCGTCTACAAGACTGCGAAGCAGTCTCCGCCAGACGTCGCCAGACGCCACAAGGGCATCCAAGGTGGTGGTGGTGGTGGTGGTGGTGGTGGTGGTGGTGGTGGTGGTGGTGGTGGTGGTGGTGGTGGTGGTGGTGTGAAACTTATAAACCCGGGCAACGCCGGGTAATCCAGCTAGTAAACAATATTTTTGCCACTGACTTCGCTCCAATAGAGCGCTGCTACCTACCGGCCACATCCCATAATGCAATTCGCTAAGTAGGTAACGAACACGAACTTATATTAAAATCATGACGAAATGAATAGGTCTACTTTAACTGTTTGTAAATATATATCTAAGGATCATAAGAACAATCATATATATATATATATATATATATATCAAGAAATAACCATTTCTTAAGATGCTTGCATTATTATAATTTTCGAAGAAATTAAAGTGCGTGTTACTTACTTATTTAGTAAATGCACTAGGTAGCTAGCAGCGCTGTATTGGAACGAAGTCAGTGGTGGCCATATTGTTTATATACACAGGCACTCTGTCGTCGCATTTACCGCGATAAAAATTCAGGCATCAGTTTCCCCGCTATTCTAAGTATTCTTAAATACCATTACATTTATGAATACAAGATCCTCAGGCATAAACTCGATGTTGTTCCCATCGTTTCCTTTATGGTGATTTTACGCCAGAGATAAACGGCACGCCATTTCTTTTCTTTGTCCATGACCACATTGCGTACTTGACTACTTCAGGTTCTGTATGAGACATTTTCTTGCATTTTCTTTCTAACTCGAAATGAATTACAAAATCCTCTTTCCAACAGCCGATTTCACGTGGTCTCACACGTTCACCAGAGTTTCTTGAAAGACCTTTTTCAGAGCTTCCGGTTTGATTGGCACATCCGACTTCCGAGTTATCTGTTCATATCGACCCAGGTCATTTTTATAGCGCTAGAAATAAGACATTTGTCGCAAGACTTATAGAGACAGCTTGTTCGAGACAGAACAAGACTTTCGCTTCAAGACAGTTTATAAAAATTCGAGAAATTGGTTCGAGACCGAGACCGAGACGAGACAATGGGTTCCCGAGACTGAGACGAGACTGAGACATTAAAAAACCTATCTCGAGACGTCTCGAGACCGAGACTGAGTCTCGAGACCATACAACTCTGGTAACTTAGTTCCACTGATATATTGATCACATGCACAGCACTGTACATTCAGAAAAATATACACAATCTTGGGTTCCTGTTGGTCTTCAAGATGAAAGTGACATATTGGAAATGTGGTGTTGTACTAACGAATATTATTATATTAGTGCAAGCAACTAAATCCGAGCAGTCGTTATCAGACTTGTTGTCCTCGAGACCAAAGTCTTCGTCTCGAGTGCACTCGAGTTCATTTTAAAAAGTCTTGGTCTTGGTCTTGAGACCAAAAGTCTTGGTCTTGGTCTTAAAGTTCAAAGTCTTGGTCTTGGTCTTGGTCTTGAGGTTCAAAGTCTTGGTCTTGGTCTCGCAAGATCAAGACCAAGACCGGCTGTCAATATGAACAGTCATTTAACAAAACTCAAGAATTAAAAAATTTATCAAGCCTGTTTGCATCATAGCCTACGACAAATACCTACGGACGGATACAAGTCTTGTTGGTCAGGAAAACAAATCGGCAGCAGCAACTAAGTTATGCTGTATCTGTAAGCCCTGCCGAGACATTTTCTGAGACGGTCTGATAAACCATAGGAGGATTTAAAAAGGGCTCACGATATGTACATTTAAATCCAGTGCTTGAAAAGCTACTGTGTGTGCCAGCGACTTCAGCACCTATGGAAAGTTTTTTTTCACATGGCGAAATTTTTATGAGGCCCCACAATGCACGTCTTGGTCAGAAAATTCTGAGCGACTTGGTTTTTATAAAATACAAAAGGCATTTTGGAATAACATTTTGCATGAAGGACTTTTGTAAATACGAATTCGGAATTCTCTGCAGTTTGCATTTTAAATTTAATTTGCTTGAATAAAATAAAAGACTCACGTTTTCATTAAAATAGCGAGTAGTCCGACTTCACAATTTTTTTAAGGAAAAGAAGTCTTGACCTGAATGTGATTTTTTGGGGTCTTGGTCTCGGTCTTGGTCTTAAGGTCTTTATTTGGAATTAAACTGGAAGTGCTGGGTGGAAAGTGGATATGTGATGCAAAGTCTTGGTCTTGGTCTTGGTCTCGAGGTTCAAAGTCTTGGTCTTGGTCTCGAGGTTCAAAGTCTTGGTCTTGGTCTTGAGGTTCAAAGTCTTGGTCTTGGTCTTGAGGTTTAAGGTCTTGACAACAAGACTGGTATAGTCTAGTGGCTATACGGTCTCCATAAAAAAGAGGGACGCGGTGGTGTAGTGGAGTACGTCGGTGCCTTGTAACCGGAGGGTCGCAGGTTCGAATCCACTCTTAGCCACTGCGTAACGACCCAAGTGCTTCTGAATCGTTGCCTCGATCTTATCGACTGTCTACGAAATACGGCACTCTAATCTCCAGTATTTATTTACACGTTTAATGTATCAGTGAGCTTTATAGAGCCACTTCCCACAGAAAACTACATGGCAGCTCTTTAACGATGTAACGAAACGCTTGCCAATTAAAACAACATACAGTTCTAAATATTACTACTTTCTTTAATTGGAAGCAATGGACAATAAAAGTTGTTTAGAAGATATTTATGGCGAGAAGCTTTACCCGTCACTTCGGTCCGCCATTTTCACAACAAGTTCACAGCAACCAAGTTAGACGCTGACAGCAACGACCTCTTATATGGGTCAGCGCTTGGGTTGCTAAGTGACTAGAAATAGGTCATTGTTTTAATTTTATAGCGCTTATCCTTATTCGTAAGTAAGGTTTGTTCATATCAATGTCATTACATACATAAACATCAGAACAAATATTTGGCTGCCTTGTTCGTTCCGGTGCCAGGCAGAGTCCGGGAAGGTCAAGCCGAGAAGACAGCTACCTTCCTTTCCAATCTGCATAAGTGAAACCATGCATTCACTGGGCAGCCTCTGTTTTTCAAGACAAACAGAATGGATACTTTGTATTTCTTTGTGGTCCAATTAAACTTATAGGGGCCATCCATTTAGCATATACGCATGGAGGGAGGGGGTTAAACCAAATGCATTATATGCTTGTGTTTGGGGGTCGGGTCTACTGATTATCTGATTTATTTTCATTTGCAATTAATGTATCTCTTTTTTGAAGTCTGTGTAATCCTGTCGCGTTTGTGTCGACCGGAATTTTTGCAATAAACGAATATTGATTGATTGATTGACTAGCTCGCAAACAACCATATGGCATTTATAGCTTCCCCCTCACCACCACTTTTAATCCATCTATACAACATTATTAGAATTTCCATTCCCTTGTTCCTTGTTACTAAACAACAAATATTTAAATTACAGAACTCCATCTCAGGAAAAGAAATTAATTTAAATAAGTACAATATCTTCTTTAAATTTACTAAGGCAAAGTCCTTGCCAATTAAGGACTATACCGCCTGACGTTCTAGCGTATTACGCAATCTATGGTGCGAGTGTGAATTTTGATGCATTTAGGAATAATTTTATGTTGCTTTTAAAGGATTTTTTCAAACAATTGTTTACAGTACAAGTATAATCATGTAGCATATATGTTGATGCGGTCACGCTATTTTTAATTATGGTGCAATTCTGTCTTTGTCGTGTCTAATCTTGTGTTCAATTCCAACGTGAAATTGCAGAGCTGCATACTAATAATGATAACACACATTACCGCAGTGTCATGTAATGTTGATGTTTTTTTGCCTAAGTCATTTTCCCTTGTGGTGAGTTTATTTGGAATTAAACTGGAAGTGCTGGGTGGAAAGTGGATATGTGATGCAATATAGTGGGATTATTAAGACTAAAGAACGACCTCATTAGGTAATTAAAACTTCATGGTATCGAGGTTCAGTAGACGGGGTCAGAGGTCAACCCGAATCTCCGAAAATGCTGAAAATACACAAAGCCCGAGAGTTTTATAGAAAGCAGCCGAACTCCCGAAAACTATTCAAAGTTAAATTGTAAACTCTTACGTTGAATGTATAGTATCTCTTTGTTTTGCCACCATGGAATAACATTCCACCCCATCGTGTATACATTCACCTTCAAGAAAAATTCCATAATCCTCCATACAAATGTTATCTTCTTAATTTTCGGGAGTTTGGGTCGCACTTAGAAAATCGATTTCGGGGATCCAGCCGAAATTCACTTCAGGGATTCGGGTTTCGAGGATTTGTGTCGTGCCCACGGGGTCATCGTGAATCCCCGAAACCCGATTTCCTGAAAACACTGAAAATACACAACAGCCCGATTTCCCGAAGACAGTTAGAAAGCAATCGAAATCCTGAAAACACTTCAATATACTCCTAAAATTAAATTGTAATGTTTGAAATACAACACCCTGTTTAAAAGTGAATTGTTGAAATTTGAATTCGTATACATGACATAGACTTAGAAAATCGATTTCGGGGATCCGGCCAAAATTCGTTTCGGGGATTCGAGTTTCGAGGCTTCACCACGCGCTCTAGTGGACTGTCATCAACAGTTCGATATATCCAAGGTTCACTATAAGGAAGATGCTCACTTGAAGCTCTTTCCAACTCCACAAAGTCAAACTTTTAATACATTTACAGCAAATGTATGTTTGATAATAATGACTGTGTGTAAAAATTAAGGTAATAGGAAATATTATGTATATATTTAATTTATAATGTAGAACTCAGAAACGTTCCTTATAACTGCAAACCTGAACCAGAAATTCTTAGAAATGCCAAAATGTAGCACAGAGTTCACATACATATGGGACCACTGATTGCAACAAGATTTGTCTGGAACCGCTTAAAACATGCCAGAAGAGCTTCCTCCGTGCATTCAAACTGTGGTGCTGTGTGACATTTTGTTAGGAGTTGCTCGAATATAAGGTGGTCAACACTTTGTATTTGTTATCCAATATCCATGTTAGTATCCATAAATGCTTTTTAACAGTAATCATGTATAAATCTGCTGTTTAAAAAGCATAGCAATGCATTTATTTTGTCCACCGCAAACAGAGAAGCTTCTTTTTTTCTTTGCAACGCCATTATTAAAAGCTCACGCTTGTCACTGTATAATGAAGCCGTTGAACACTCACACTTCAGGGTCTTTAGGGGTTAGGCAAGGAGCCCTATGAACAAGTCACTGAAAAAATAACCATAAATGTCTTTCCTGTCATTGAGAGGTTGTTATAAGTTGCCAAATACAAGCCCAGTAGATTAGATCACAACCCTTTGATTTGTAAATAGGTACATATTAAAGTGTTGTTATTTGCTTTGTTACAGAATCACTTGAGCAATTGGTATGCCTGACAACGCAGTCATTCTGAGTTTTGTCGTTACTTCCTGGGAATTTAGCAACATTCTTGGAGTTTGTTACGTTCTTCTGGGCTTCTTCTGTAGGGAGGTATTCTCAGGATGCCCACTGGACTGCTTTTATGTGGGCAAAAACTCGGTGTTGACTTTAGGCAGCAACTGTTCTCACCACAGTATATTTGCCTTCACAAGGGCCTCTGAGAAAGATTTCATACAACTGAACTTCAGCCACTTGGTTATACCTGACAATGTTGCAGGCTGCCGTGCTAAACTTCCCTTCCCTGATGCTGCTTCAATTCAAGTGCCTGGCACAGTTCGTGCACTGTGTAAAAAACTGGAGGTCCTCAACCTGACCAACAACCATCTTTCTCGTGTGCCTGATTTTCTGCCGAAAGGTTTGAAGTGGTTGTATCTGAGCGAAAACCAAATTGTTAACCTCGAAGCACCGAAGATACTCTTCCTGGATGATCTCGAGCTGCTTTATTTGGATGGCAATATGATAAAATCTGTCTCGAACAGGACAAATGCTGGAGGAAAATTCTGGCAGAACATGCACCTCAGAAATCTTCGAAAGTTAGCCTTGCAGAGAAATCAGATCGACTCAGTTGATTCACATGCATTCCTGCATCTTAATCATCTGACTGCACTTTCGCTTGCACACAATCAAATCACATCGCTACATCGGTACGCTTTTGTTGGATTATTGCACCTCACTGATCTTGATCTCAGCAGCAATTTTCTGTTCCATGTTGAAGTCAATACGTTTAAGGACTTAACTTCTTTGACATTTCTCAGCTTCAAGCACAACCAGTTGGATTCATTGCCCAAAGGGTTGCCAATGCTTGAGTGGCTGGATGTGTCATACAACCAGCTACAGAATATTTCTGAGGATTTCAAGCCAGAAATACTTGCAATCGAGTTTTCAAACTTTGCTCATAATGACCTGGTATGTGACTGTAATATACTGTGGCTGAAAGAGGCTTATGATCGGCGAGAGTATGTAATTAGTTACTTGGATTTGGATCCAGCTGAAGTTACTCCTTCGTGTGGTTCGCCAAAACATTTGGCCAATGAATCTTGGGATGTTCTTAGTGATGATGTGTTCATCTGTGAACAAGAACCTGAATTAAAGCGAGAGTCGAAAGAACCAACCCCCGAACTTCAAGTTAAAGGCGAAGTCTTGAACGAGTCTGCTGTTGCGGTCGTTTGGAAATTCAAGAGTGCAGTTTTGTCACCTGGTCGAATTTTAATCTACTATTACGTCTTTGGTCTCAAAAGTACGACTTTAAAGCATGTCAAAGTTTTAGCAAAAGAGAATGAGTACATCTTGAATGGTCTGAGTTCACAGACCAACTATATGATCTGCATAAATCTGGCCAAAGTGCGTACTACTTTGGAACTAGAGGCATCGCCTATCCTGTTGGACCAGTGTATTGAAGTCACAACAAAAACACCCCAGCCTCAAATAGAGACGACATATTTTACCGTCTACTGGTGGTACGTGTTGACAATGATAACTACCTTTGTTACGGTCATTGGCTGCATCACTGGATTAGCCCTTTTATGCTCGCTTCTGAACCGACGTCATGTTGCGACACCGAAGTCAACCTATCCCGTAGATGAGCCTTTGCCGACTCCACTCTTTCCAACCAGAGAAGAGGTTTTTAAGAAATTCAACAGCAATCCACAGCTGTGATCGTGCAAACTGATTATAGTTCTAAGTTACACCAATCTGTTTTGGTAGCTTTATTTGCAAGTTTTTCAGCAGATGCAATCACTAAACGAAGATCTCAAAACAGGGCTGTGGTTGATTGGGAGACGCCTACAGGCTTTCCCATCCTTCTGTTATTTCAAGTCGCACCGTGTGTGCCATCTACTCATGTAAATGTTTGAGTAGAGTGTAGTGTTGCGCAAGGGATGTAAGTTATTCGCAAGATATTTAAGTTGTTAAAATCCACAAAAATTATTTGATCACATAGGCAGTAAAATTTTCTTTGTATTGCCATATTGCTGCCCTCCCCCATCTTCCTGTCCGATCTCTTCTCTGGTTTTATTTCAGCCATTGCAAAACCAGTGTCTTTGTGCATGCATGTGTTTTTTATGCATACATGCACAATTGCACATACATGTATTATTGCGCATGCACACTTACACATTTAATATATGAAATTACTCTACTGATATTGCAATTATTTACAAGTACATTTTGTATACATATTTAAATCATTTGGCATAGCTGCATTCGCATTGTAATAAATTATGTGCTGCCATAAATTATGTTTGGGATTAAATTGTTAACTGGAAAATGAATGATTTATTGTTGGAAAAGCTATTGGTGATGTATATTTCTTCTGACGTGTGAATAAGGCTTCAGTGATCTGCTTGAAGACTTGCAGAATTGTACACTGACAAGGTCTCTAGTTTTTGTTTGTATAATATGAAGATGAGCAGCATTAGAAACAACAGCACCAGGCTAGAACATGTATCTTCATTCTACCATAATCTGCATTTGTGTCATATTTCGTCTGTTGGTGTCCTCTTTTTCTTTGGTATTTCTTCCAGAGTCTGTGCCCCTCTGTGCTTCCAGCAGTGCTTTCTCCGAGTCTGTGCCCTTCCGTGCTTCCATCGGTGTTCTGTCTGAACCCATTCCTTCTGTGCTTTCATTTGTGCTCTCTCCAAACCTGTGCCCTTCTTGGCTTCCATTTGTGTTTTCGGAGTTCATGCTTCTGGCCAGTGCTATCTCTGAGGCTTCCTTGGTTTCTTCTTGAGTCCACCCAATGGCGTCCGGAGAGGGCAAGGGGCATTTGCCCCTGGATTTTGCAAATATTTTACAAAAATAAAATCTTGATTATTATGAATATTACAAAAGTCCCAACACAATTTTCGATTCCAAAAAACACTGCAGCGACCTTGACAAGTGGGGGGAACTTTTGAGCTGATCTGGTAAAAAGAGGTGAAAAAATGTTTGCACTCATGAAAATTTGTTAACTTTTTGTCGTTTCTTCAAAATGTGGGGGGCGGGACAACTGTATACTATGTCCCTCCACTGTCAAAGGTGGGGTCTTGACCCCCGGGATCGCCGCCTATGCACTTAATTATTTAGGTAAGTCATTGACCATTATTGATTTTAAAGTTGTCATGTGTTCTGTGTTCATTCTATGCAAAAACGTCACTGCTCCCCCCAACAAAAACTTTACCCCCAACCCCACAAAAATTTTGCCCCCTAAAAAATTCCTGCAGACGCCCATGAGTCCACCTTCTGTTGTTTTTCTTATCTTTCTTCCTCTTCTTGTTTACTGCTGGCATCATACTTTCATACTGTTTAGAGTCTTGTCCCACCTGCTGACTCTATATAATCCTGCATGGTTACTGTGTGACTTGGGAAGTTGGGATAGACCAGATCATTGCGTGACTCAGACTATTGCCCTGCGTTGGCCTACGGGTCTTTTGCGTGATTTGGCTGAGGATTCTGCGGTACTTGCCTTCTGCAGGACCTAGGGGCTGTTAACCCTTCCGTGCATCCGTCGCTTGGGGTAGTTGGCGTCTCGGCCGACTGCGCCAACGTACGCAATGCAAGTGGGTGAGATGGTCAATGCGGCGATGGTTTCGTCAGTCAGCAGCCTGTCAAATTCTTCAGGATATTCTTTTTTAGTACAATCAGGGTCCGATTTGTCAAAAAAGAAGCAGGGGGGTCGGAAATCTATACAAATAATAAAAATTTATTAAGCCATAATTAATTTTTTTACTCGTTATTTTGTAAATGAGGTTAATGAACTTCCATAGTATGTCAAGATTCTGCAATGACCAACAGTCAACTACGATGCAAACATGACATCGAAAAAAAGTTTTTATTCAAAATTAAAAGGAGCTTTCAGCAGCAGCTTTAGCTTAAATATATTAATAGGAACAACAAATTGTAGGCCCACACAGAAGCGTTAGACGTGACTAAATTGCACTGAAAGATGAAATACAAGTACACAACCAAAGCTATCAAACCAATGCATCAAGTACTGTCATTGAAAATACTAGCAAACCAAATGAACCAGTGCACCAAGTACACTAGTATAGCCACTATAAAAAGCTGTGCATATTTCTTTTGTTTGTGCACAATAGTCGCCTTGCCAATTGGCTTATCTGAGGCATCATGGCACCCAGATTTCAGCCAGGAAATAACGTATATCCTGGCATTCCAAGATGTTAGAGATGGCCCGTTAATGTTGATCATCAGCAGGTAGCTGATGGGGCCAACACCCAGCAGGTTGCGCACTGTAGGCCTATGTTGCAAGTTCATCTGGCTAAAGCCACACTCGCAAGCTGCAGACGAAATGAGCAGAATCTTCAAAGTGTGCTCAAGTGTTGCGAGATCAGACCCCCCCCCATGTTGGCCTTGTTTGTATGTATAGAGTACTCGATCACAATCTGGGAATTGTGACTTATTGTTAATTAATTTGTTTAAATATGAAAATAAATTGGGAAGATCATTTTACTTATAAATAAAGTGTCTTCTATTATATTTAGAGGTTCAAGTACAACACAAAAGGATAAGCTTTAAGATTCTTATCCAGTTTTTAATAGAAATTGTTGATACAGACAATGAAGAAATTAAAAAGGGTGATAGGCGGGACCTCCAAACTAAAAACAGGTAGATCGAGTCAGTTAATTAGCTCAGTTAAGCCTACAGTTGGGTGTAAATTTGAATAGGCCCATTAGGACTTTGCGCACTTTTCCATTGGCAAAGTAATCAAAAAACTGATTAAAATTCAGTTGACGTAGAATATCACTCTCTATGCTCAACGCTGCAGGGTGGCTAGGTCTCTCATGTGTCATACTTGAAATGAACTTTCAACACCTTTGCCATGTATTGGTACATGAACTACTCATGACTTATGTTGAGGCCTGCCCTACCTGTCTCGTGTTTAAACATTTTGACAAAATAAGAACACTGCATAAAATCATCAGCTCATTGCCAATGCTTTCATCGAGGTCATCGCCGTATATTGCTACAAGGTGTTTCTCTGAGTTGTGTATTTCTTCATCACTACAAGATTCAAGCCTCGATAGAAAACCAAACCTTGAGCAGAGTAGTTCGTATGATGTAAGCCTTCTTCATTGGAAGTGGAAACCTGCCGAAGGGCAGAGAACTTAAAGAGAGAGAGAAGCCTTCTTGTCAACTCGGTTGTGAATTGATCAACGATGGACAGAAAATTGTCAATCCGAAACTTCTCTGAAGCAGAGTGCACAGTTTCTGGGGTTCCACCATAATCCATTGGTAGGAGACGTACGTTTTGATGACGTGTTCTTGTTTGAACATATTCTGCCGTTCCACAACAGAGTCAGACTCGGCAGAGCGGAAAAAAGTTGTTAAACTGGCGGTTGTTCGACAACAACTGCAGCTGTTGTATATCGGCTTAACGACACTTTTTCATATCGAAGATGATCAGTGTCGGAGGCAGAGTACAACCTCGTACTCCACGTTTATATTGCGACCGAGCCACCCGCAGTAAAGATCCGAGAAATTAATCTCTGAGAAACCGACCGACCGGGAATCGAACCCGGGCCGCCGGCGTGGCTAGCGGGCTACAAACCCACTCGGCCACTCAGGATCTCTAACAACTGCAGCATCACCAGTGACTTTATATAGGCACAGGTGAGCCCTGCATTTTGACCACCTTATGCCGAATGCCGATCTCCAATTCGGTTCATATCACAAAAATGACAGCATAGCTGTGCACTGATACAGATGTGCACTCTAGTCTAGGTCAATCGAGGTCAAAAGCGCCAGCGAACGCTGGACAGAATGCCACTGTCTACTTGACCTTTACCCCGCAACTGGATGCTCGTGGCGTTGGAGCCGATGTGCCCAAGGCGAGGACCCCGGGCATGAAGGCGCCTGAGGGCGCTGGCTTGTGCAGGGACTGTGGTCTGTTTGTTGTCTTCTGTATGTTTGGTCATGCCCTGCGAAATATTTCTGACACTGCCTCTGCCTACAGAGTAGACGACCTCAGCTTGAGTTAAAAGTAACATAATCCCTCAACAGCTGAATATGCCAAGCTTAAAGCGCTACTCGTGAACAATATTAACGCGATATTTCAGAATTATGGTACCGACTGGATAATAAATAATTACCCAAAGGTGACAAGGCTGTACTGCTTGCGATAGGTCATACTGGAGTCGTTTGGTGTAGGACTCAGGGTAATGAATTTGAGGGGGTCAAGCCGACCCCCCCGGGGGTCGGCCAAAGGCTTGAAGCAGGGGGGTCAAAAAAAGAAGCAGGGGGGTCCAACCCCCCCGACCCCCCCGGCAAATCGGACCCTGAGTACAATTTATAGAGATCAGTATTCGTATTGTAAACTGTGATTTATACAAGTCTTGTAGGCCTATTTGTGACGACATCGTGTAATCGTAATTAGTAACTTCTGTTGCACCGGTATCTGATGCACAAGGCATCAACCGATGGCACACCAAAACCAAGCCGCAATCAGGTTAATAGGGCCTATATCCAGAAGATCAGTCCGTAATACATAGAGACAGCCTATGGAGGATAAGCAATTTGAAAAAGGTAAGTCTCGGTTAAGAACAAAATGACAAACGACTGAGCTGATTGGACAGATATATGCCTACAGGTTCAGGATTCCAGGCGTCCAGCAGCAGTCGAAAAGCTCGTTTATGTACGCGGATTGGATTGACTGATTATTTTGAAAGTCTAGGGATGTAGAGAGCTACTTGCGAATGAAATAACCACTTACTATATAATTATGTTGAGATGCCCATGGGCGTATACATTTTTTCAACTGCTGAACAAGAGTAGCTGAAATTGAAATAATGTAGGGCTTAATGGCCTACATAATTATACGAAGTTCAGGTTGAGTGCCGGTGAGCAACTAGTTGGATGTATAAATTAGCAATAAAACTCGGTGCCTTAGGTTAAGGTCGACGTTAACGGATCTGGTAGCTACTTCATATATGTCATACTATAATTTGAGCTGTACTACTCTTATAGGCCCTATATATCTAGAAAAGGCGCTCAAAACTTAGAGCTCTGGCCTAATGCATAAGCACGTGTTTTATATTATGTATAAGTTACCTCAAAGATGGCAATGACCTTGGAGAATGCAATACTATTGGTGGGTAGAGATCACGTGCCGGAGGTCGTGCTCTTTCGTTAAGGGTCGAACCTTCTGACTTGTTTTGGGAATGCCGCTTAATCGTCTTAATGATGTCTACAGAAAAGTAAGCGAAGCGTATTCAACTCAAATGCAGGTACGACGCTATCCCTCGTCGCAAATTTCTCAGCTCTGCTTTGCAGGGCGACTGGGTTGTACTACAGGATGGAACTTCCCAGGTCCAGCATTGAAGTTTTGCTGGCTGGGGTTGCCCCAGCCTCGGGAAGAAGTTGCAACGTGAACTCATTGATCAGTCTCTCTTCTGCAAGCTCTTCTCTTCGATGATCGTGGTTTTACATTTTTTTAGGTCGGAAGCGCCTCTGATGAGTCTATCTTGAAGTGGCACTATATAAATTAATAGTTACGATTACAGATATCGTCAAATAGCGCATTATAGCGGCTGATTCTAGGACTGACTTCATTCATAGAGTGGCAGATCAGAAGTTTGTTGCTGTAGCCGCACTATTACGTTGGCAACGTTGCCTATACTGTTATACGAGGTGAAAAATGAGCAACAAGCCAAATGAACAAGGAAAGACCCAATAGTATTTTTGCTTTTACTGTATCTAGTATTGACGCTGCTAAACAATTGCATGGAAAATTATTCCATACTAAAATGGATGGTTAAACCCAATAAGTTTTATGCTCTGGTGTGATTTGTGGCAGGTAGCATTGTGGGGAGACCAATTAAAATGTGTTTTGAAAATGTCTCCTCAATAGGAGATAGGAGGAGAGTTGCTACGCATCTTCTACAGATTACATCTGCTATTAGTATAGAATGAACATAAATATATTTTTATGGAAGTCATAGCCTCAAACCTGTTCATTGCCAATTACTTTATACAGTAAGATTATTCACTGCTGCTGTCTATTTGAAGTGGAAACTAAGAGTGACAACATAAGATCCCTGTGGATGGAAAATGCTGGCCTGAGGTAATAGTGGTAATCGGATTTCATAGCCACTGCCTTTTTGAAAGGATATGCAGCTCATTTCCTAAGTCTTTTTTAAAGTTAGGTTAAACAAAGGGATTGTCTTCATAGTGACTTGTTATTTAAATTTGGTTTCTGTCTGTGAGCTGCAAGTGACAACTGTTTTCATGTGGAGAGTAGTATGCTATATGGGTGTCTGTTAAATTGTGTTTCTATGTTATCTGCTGCTTATGTTTGGAACAGTCAGTCACACATCGTTACATTAACAGAATTTGGCTTGGCGTTCCTAGCTGTTCAGTTGATCTAATAGAGTTGTAGTATATATCATAATTGTGTAATTTGCATTAGCTATTTATGTGATGGAAGTCTCTAGATTAGACATGGCTGTATGTTGTATTTGTTGCAGACAGAGTGAAAGTAAGGCATCTCCTATGATTTTGTAATGCAGATCAGACAATGGTATGGGAAAGATGATCAAGACAAGTTTTAGAATTCTATCAAGGCATTGGGCCTGCCACATGGTTTCTGGTTTTCATGGAACTTGTCAAGTGCCACTGTGGAATGCAGCATTGTTGGTTGGCAGAAACAGCTCCACATACACACCGTCGAGAGTTGGACTTGTCACTCCCGTTTTCCTCCAAGCCAGCCGACACCTTGAGCGTGTTGCAATTGTCGATCGTTTTGGGTCACATCGATACGAGGACATCTTGTTCCATGCAAATGTCCTCACGGACAAAATCCTTGACACGTTTGACGTTAAGAGTGGTGATTTGGATGGTGAGCGGGTATGCCTGCTCTGTCCAAATGACGCGTCTTATGTAGTGGGACAGTGGGCTACTTGGATGAGTGGCGGCATCACAGTTCCTCTCTCACCAAAGCATCCTGTTTCACAGCTGCAGTATTTTGTTGAGGATTCACAGTCAAAGTTGGTGATTGCCACAGAGGAACTTGCTCACCAGGTGGAGCCGCTTGTGTCTCGGCTAGGTGTGAAGATGCTAACAATAGGTAAGTCGAGTTATTGTAGCACGGCAGATGTGGGAGAGAGCGATGAAGATACGGATGAGAGTGCAGTTGTGAATGCAGATGAAAATGAGGTTGTGAATAGAGAACAGAGATGGAGTATGCGATTCAATCGATTCAATCAACTGCGAGATGCAAATCGATTCAAAAGGAAGCCAGCGATAATCGTGTACACCAGTGGAACAACTGGAGATCCTAAGGTTTACACTTCTTGCATCATAATGATATTTTGGTGCTACTGTGTTGCATTTCCAGTAATGGTTTTCTTAACACTATAATGATGAGAGTGTACTGAAAGTGACTGGGAAACCAGTGCAGCTCGTCATTAAAGTGTTAAATAAAGGAACATCGTAAAGTCATTACTGTTAACTTTATTTTTATAGTCTGATCGCTAGCATCCATGGTCTAGATCTGATCTTGTCTGATCTGTTGTAGTCCATTTCAGATATGTATGTAATCGTTGTATACAGTGTAATGCATGTGCACATTTCAGATGCAAATAAAGCTGCTTACTTACTTACTTATCTATGGTGCCATTTTAAGGCTTCATTTGATGGTGCATCTATTGTATTCTAGAGATAAAACTTTCCAATGTGACCATGTAATAGCGTGCATCAGTTCCAGATTGGTAGTTAGAAACACATGAGGAGGATTAGCATGCTGAAATAGACCTGTATATCTTTAGCAAAAATTTGAATTACACTAATGGCTTGGCATAGTGGAGTTATTCAGAAGGGGGTTCTAGATTCAGCCCACCCACCAGAAACACTCGCAGTATTGGGATTATCTTAACCCTTTAACAATGAGAGGGATTAGTTTTCCATACATTTTAGTGCACTCCCGTCGTTGAAGCGTTAAACATCACTTGATGGTTGCTTTGAAGTTGAATGCTGTCTGTAATAATATTATATTTCATTAGTTTGTATCTGGACTGGTTACAAACTGATCAACAAAATCATCAACAGATATTGTCTTTAAGCTTAGGGACATGGATTTAGTTAAATCTTTTGCATATTGCTTGATCTGTTGACCTAAAAACTGTGAGTTTAGTTTGAAAATACAATGATGCCACTTTAGCAAATGTTTATGATGAATGTCTGTTTCTGTGAGTGAACTTGAACATGTTGACACAGTACTGTTATTGTATTATTTAATTGTGTGTAGGGAGTTGTTCATACATTTGGAAGCCTACACAGCCAAATGGTGGGTATGATTGAGGTGTGGGGTTGGACTAGCAGTGACGTCGTCCTTCACGTTCTTCCTCTTCACCATGTTCATGGAATCATCAACGTCCTCATGACGCCTCTCTTGTGTGGAGCCTGCTGCGTCATGTTGCCACATTTTGATGCACACCAGGCAAGTTTCCATAGTTATCTTTCTCTATAGATCTCTTACTTGAGTTGTCTTTGTCTTCGTACTAACATTTAATCAGCTTCACGCAAATATAATTTAGAGCTAACCAGTCCCAGGCTTCCAATTTGATGATTTGGAGCCAATTAACTTTGCCTTTGACTCTATGCAGCATGCATTTGCAAACTATCTTAAAACGCACTTTTTGAGATCTTTTGTATAGTCTTAGGTGCAACACTTTTGTAAGCTACTTGATATGCACTACATTAAGTGTCCTGATACAGTGCAAATAGGATAAGGTGAAAGACAGGGAACTAGAGTAAAAAGTTTGTTTTAACTAAATTTCGTATTACACTTTAGGCAACAGTAAACACAGCGTGACTTTTGCTCTCTGATCTCCTCTCTGCCTGGTTGGGTCTCTCTTCTGTCAACTGCCCGTGGCCTTTCTGGTAGTTCCCCGTATGTGCACTGCTACAGGCCAGTCCAGTTTTGCTTTTGTTGGCCTGTCCAGCTGGAATCGTCTTCCTCAGGACCTATAGCTAGAACTCGTTAATCTCTTGCCCCCTCAGTTCCGCAAGCCTTGAAAACTTTCTTGTTTGTCAGTGATGACACTGGCCTGGGTCGGGTGTGCCACTGACCTTTTTAAGTGGTGCTTTATAAATTTTCAGTTGAAGATACAATTACAGTGCGTGTGTCATTGTCCATAGGTTTGGTCGTACTTGCTTGGGTCAGAAAAGTCTGTAAGCAAGGAAGTTCCTCGTGGCATCAACATCTTTATGGCTGTGCCAACGATCTATGCAAAACTCATCGAACACTACAACCTGAGACTGAATCGAGGAAGAGGCACAAAGAGAGCCAAAGACTTCATCAAGGCCGTCTGTGCTTCAAAAATTAGGTATGTTTAATCACCACTGTTGAAATTTTTCAGATATTTTGTAAAATATGAAATTATGGTATTGATTAGTGATCTGTACCAGACTAATGATTAGTTAAAGAAGTGATGACATATATGTGTGACCTGGTAGCCAATTGGTTGAATGCTTGCTTCATGACCCAAACATTATGGGTTGGATGGTCACTCTGAGAATGTCCTTTATACCATGCTTGAAAATGTTTTATTGTGTAACTTTGTCATTGGTGTTGTTAAATACAGACATGGTAATAATAATAATGATGATGATGACTCGCTGAATGATGACTGAAATTAATTAAAGTTAATTAACTAACTCTGTAGTCTTTTGATACTTTAGGATGGAGTTAGAATCATAATCTTTGGACTGTTCGTAAAAACCACAGAAAAAAGAGAATCAGAATGCTTCAGCTTTTTAAGTTGCTATGTACTGTACACATATTTTGTGAACTAAAACCTTTGACCACAGCTTGTCTGCATGTGTATATTTACCGTTAAAAATCTTTCCGGTGCTTTAATGAATCTTGATGGAAGAGAGTCTTGAAATCTTCTTGGCTTCCAAGAACAGTCCCCTGATACAAAGTTCTTATATAAGTCTTAATCTTTTCCATCATGTCTTTATCTGTGTATCATGTTCATACTGATTGCTAAAAACTTGTCCTCTGCTCTTGAACTTGTATATAACCCTGTCTTTCCCTTAACGGTTTTATCTCGACCGAGAGCCTTGGTTTGGTTTTCTGAATCTGCTTTTCTGAATGCTGAAAAATAGGAAGCTTATTATGAGTTGTTTGTTATTTGTTGGTGAAACAAAATGTCTTTGTATTTCAACTATTGATAAGTTTTTATTTGAGAGTATTATATTTTTTAACTTGGCATTTGTTGTTGGGTTCACAGGTTGTTTGTTTCTGGTTCAGCTCCTCTTCCAACTCCAGTTCTTCATCGTTGGGAAGAACTATCCGGCCATCGCCTTCTGGAGCGATATGGAATGACTGAGTTGGGAATGGCCCTAACAAATCCTCTCAAGGGTCTGAGAATACCAGGTATCACAACTTTACACAAATTTATGATTTTCGGCATTTGAAGGTTAGAGGTTGGTATGGGAATTATTTATAGTTCATAACTGACATGTAATTAATGAAATGAAAAAACGTTTTGTTGTTAAGTGCTTCAGCTGAACTACTGTATCATTGAGCTAAGAGCTGCATTTTACGTGTGCCAAGACATCAGTAATTGTCACATATCTGGTTGATTATTTAACGCATTCAAAAACAATCTCTCTACCGGATAAATGATGTTTTGGAAGCAGAAATTGTGTTCTGGTTAGAATTTGTACCCTGGAATTACAAGGTTCTGACAATCAGAAAATTACTAAGAAGCACAGGTGATCATAATTTAGAATGTGACATTTGTAGTGCATTTTAACATAGGTTGGTGCATGCTCACTACTTGGGCAATCAGAGGCGTAGCGACCGCCCTCCGTACCCTCCGACCGGAGGGGGCCCCGCAAGGAAGAGGGCCCCTAAAAGTGGCAAAAAATAACCGTGAACGGCGTGAAGTCATTTTGATACTGTTTTGGTACATCACATAATGCTATTAGCTACGTCTTCAGTTGTCTGTCGGTCATTTCGATTTTTTAATACGGAAATGGAATACATGTAGGCCTACACGGTAGGCGTAGGCCTATGTAAACATAATATGAACCATGTATATTGTATATTACTGCATTCCAGTTTCCGCATTGTAAGGGGCCCCGGACGTATGTTCGGAGGGGGCCACGTTCTTTGTTGCTACGGCTCTGTGGGCAATACTTGTAAGGGCATAGCTTTGCCCCACAAAATGGTGCTGACCAATCCTTTCCTCACTCATCTCCTCTTCCATCTCTCCTTCTGTTCCCAAAATAACGTTGTCATGTCACAAAAAGTATTTAAGAACAGAGCCAAAAAGTGTTGGTGACTGTCACCAACACTTTCAAACGTGGTGGTGACCAGACAGGCGGACACATTGTCGCAATACAAAGTTACTCTTAAGCTTGTGAGCCAGATTGATATTACTTGCCTTTAGATAGGCAGATGCACATCTATGAAGTTCTTTCCTGTCCTCGGTTCACTAGATGTCGTGGTGGATTTTAATCAGAGAACTTTTTCAGGTTGCATGCATAGTGTAAATTCGAAGTGTCATTATCACATTACACTTGCAGTGATGAAAGATGCTGTCATTAATACATAACAACTTATAATGTTAAAATATAAGTACAAATGTCACATTCTAAGTTTTCATCAGCTGTGATTCTTAGCAATTTTATGATTGTTACAACTTTGTCATGCCAGTTTCCAATTGTTGAATCAGAACTTTTAAACTTATCTGATTTATCTAGTTATAACTATGTAGGGTGTTTTCCATGCTGGCCTTAAGTACATTCTGACTGCAAGATCATTAGCAAGTGTAGTCAAGCCAAATGTTGGAATCTCCTTGCCGTATGCTCGATTCAGTATCCTTGGTCTTTTACATTGTTCAGGTGCTGTTGGTAAGCCATTTCCTCACGTTGAAGTCCTCGTAGCTAAGCCAAACGTTTATTCTGCAAATGGATATGACATGATTGCCCAAGGAGACTGGAAGAAGACTAAAGTTGTACCAGGTACCTTATGACCATATCTTGTGCTGTTCAGGTGCAATGCACTTTGGCATGATTTGTTAAGTTCCAGCTTGGTTTGTTATTAAATAAATATAAATATTTAATAAATTACAATGGTAAATTTTATTGCCCAAGGGCATGGAAAAATCGAATACAGTGTGTTAGAGTTATGTTTGTTCGAAGATATTTGAATAGCATCGTTTTAAGAATGTTGGTTGAAAAATATAATTAAAAAAGAATCTAATATTTTTGGGCAAAATATCCAGTTTTTTCACTTTCAGCAGATACTCCATAGACTCCATCTTAGTATTAGTGCACTGCCTTGTGAGAGTTTATTTTTTGTTATTTTGAGAATTGGTTATATTAAAGGCCATGAAAATATTGCTCCTAGGTCTCATATTATGTGACTTATCTTGTTCCTCATAAACCTTTGACTTGACACAGATCATGTGGATGTGATGCCAGTAGTATAAATCGAATTATTTCGTCTTAGCGATTGTCATTTTAAATATTTGAAGTTGCCTTTTCTTGTTGCACGTCTGTCTTTCACGATTTTAGGGTCTGAAAAAGAATCGGGTGAATTGTATGTCCGTGGAGCAACAGTTTTCAAAGAATACTGGAACAAACCAGAGGCTACAAAGGAAGCATTCACAAAAGATGGATGGTTTAAAACTGGCAAGTACTTCAATATCTTTATTACTTAGTGTTTCAAGGAGCAGAGAACATCGTGTTACTAATCAGTCTTACATTTGTTCAGGGGCATAACTTTGGTCTAAAATGTGTGGGGTACCAATTTCTTACTACATGAAGCAAGGCAGACTGTGATCTCTGGGACGTCACAATAATAAAATATTTATCGACATTGTTAAAAAAGTGGGGGTACGGTACCCCAGTTCAAAAAGTGGGGGTACGGGTACCCCTTGTACCCCCACAAATTACGCCTATGCATTTGTTTAAGATATAAATGTAGTGTAAATAAAATGTAACTCGTTACTTGCTAGTCTCTGTAACAGTTAAGTAAAATTTTCAGTTTCAAAGTGCAATAGCCGTTTTTAATAGCACACCTGCTAAAAATTTCTGACAGTACTTCAAAGATCTTACAGCATTATCGACATTGTTCAAAAAGAGTTTTCCCATATGTCTTCTTATCACTTTAATGATGAGCGTTTACTAAAATGTATGGAAAAGTAATCTCTCTCGTCGTTTAAGGGTTAAGCATTCTATCAATTGTGAAGGCTTAACAGCTTGCAAGCAGTTTCTGGTTTAAGAGTTGACCTGGATTTGTGCAGCAGTTGGCTAGCCACAGAAGACAAAATGTCTATAAACTACAATAATATTGACTGTTAAAATTTTTATTTTAAATAATTGTTTATTTGAACCTTTTTGTGCTCTTACATAAATGATGCATACTGAAATAATTCTAATGTGACTGATTTCTTTTCAAGGTGACACAGCACTTTTTGAGGACGGTGTCTTTCGAATCCTTGGTCGAACTTCAGTTGACATTATCAAAAGCGGAGGATACAAGATAAGTGCGATTGAAGTGGAGCGACATCTATTGTCTCATCCGTCTATCGCAGACATCGCAGTGGTTGGTCTTCCAGACCTTACGTGGGGTCAGAAGGTTGCAGCAGTTGTGGTCTTGCATCCTAACAAGAGCTTAGATATCGAGGAACTGAAGTCGTGGGCCACAGATCAGTTGCCTTCATATCAGATCCCAACTGTGATGGAGGTTATTGAAGCCATGCCTCACAATGCAATGGGAAAAGTCAACAAGAAACAGCTGGTGACGCAAGTGTTTGGCAAGCGCCTGAATTAATACCGTCCCAATGCAACATGCAGCTCATTTCCAAATAGCGGTACGATTTTGTGACAGCTTGTTGCACAGAGGTGGTTACACGAAGCAAGTAAAGCGAAACTGCTTGAAATGCATTTACTCGACAATCTTTAGGCCGAGGATATGCCTTGTACATGCCTTACTGTATCATTCGCACATATCAATTGTACAGCTGCCCGTCTGATCTCAGAATCTCAATTTCATATGAGACCCAACTTCTGTAGTTGTTGAAATTCTCTGGTTGCTTGTATTCAGCTAATCAGAAATAGAATTGATGAGGTCATTTTTCAAGCATATGATTTCAAACTGAACTGCTTCAGAGGTACTTGTTTGATTGCACATCACACTATTTTCTGACAATATAATTAGTACCTTAGGTTAAATATAGCCCCTAAATTGCTACATGAATTGTCTCTAGTGAAACTACAGTTGTGGCTTACAGCTGCTTAAAGTATATGCAGTTTGACAGGGATCTTCCAACACTAATTGCTGCATGCTTGGCTGATAATATCTTGCATAGGCGTAATTTGTGTTGGGTACCCCCACTTTTGGAATGGGGGTACTGTACCCCCAACTTTTTAAGCAATGCCAATCAATATTTTATTATTGTGCCTTCCCAGAAATGGTCTCCATGTGACAAGCGAAAGTGGAGAACAAATTGGTACCCCCCACTTTTTAGACCAAAGTTACACCCCTGACATCTTGCACGATATTAAAAACAAATATTTACCTGGAGAAGCACTAAAACATTTTAAGTACCAAGTGTTTATTTGACAGTAGTTACTTTCTGTGCTTATATGTTTCTACAGTCGATAAATCCCAGTGAATGTTTTAGCATATGCCGAGTGCTACAAATAAACTAAGCACATTTCAGTGTTACATGGGTCAAATTTTAGAATCAGTCATTAGTTAAGTCCATCTCATTAAAGTCTGCAAGATGTGGGTGAATATTGGAAATGCAATCCTCTTGTCTATACTGGGAAAATTCTCCCAGTGAACTGTATGTTTTAGCATATGCAGAGTGCTACAAATAAACTAAGCACATTTCAGTGTTACATGGGTCAAATTTTAGAATTAGTCATTAGTTAAGTCCATCTCATTAAAGTCTTTGCGAGATGTGGGTGAATATTGCAAATGCAATCCTCTTGTCTATACTGGGAAAATTATAAAAGTCTAGTGACTGGTGTGAGAGCTCCAAGAAAAGGTTGCACAACAATCGAGTTTTCTTTTCCTGGAGTACAGTAAATGTCTGGAGAAATTACATGGTTGAGATACAAGAGAATGGATACATTTGACAATAAATGAAAAACGGGCATATTCCTGCAGAACTAAACAGTTATGAAATGTTTGGAATGGTTGTGAAATGGCAAGACAGTCAACACAAAACGTGCAGGCTTATAACTGTTGACACTTTCTGCACGGAGAATTTTCTGTTTTGCTGTATGATTTTTACAGGTCTTGCAAGGTTTATATTTGATAAATTTCACCTATGCAAAGTTGCTTCAAAGGTTATGCAAAATGACATAACGTACATAAATTTTAAGCCTGGTAGCTTTGCTTCCAATTAGTGTTGAAGATTTTGAGAAATAATATAATGTGATAAATGGTTTTTGCATTTGATGTTTTAAATTAATTATTGAATGACAAAACTTTTTTCAATTAATTATTGAACCAAAAAGTTGTGCAGAAGTTTGATTGACACTGAACGAGTGGAAAAGCTTAGGAGTACCACATGAATGTCAGTTTGTTGTTAGCCATACACGGAAGTTGTTCAGGGTTGCCTTGCCATCATCCTATTGCATTACAGCCACTTGATCCTCAAAACCAGGACACCTGGCAAAGGTGTGTACTGAATGATCAGTTAACTTACATAACCTGTGCAGGCCCTCGTGCTGTGGCTAAACCAAGGCGCCTAACAGTAAATATAAGGTCAGTCACATGTCTACAAACAAAAAGTACAGACATTAATGGGTACAACCATCAAAAATGAACCTAGAGACTTGATACTAGTGAAAGGTCACACTAACTAAGGTAGTAAGACAGCAGGCCCTTAGCCAGAAATACAGAGTTGCCCGTCCAAAAAGCATTCGAAGTCGTGACCGCCCGACGCCGTGAGCGTACGATGTCACAACCGCCCAAAGTCCCACCGCCCTATGAGTCCAACTGCAGTGTCCCTATGATGTTTACAGAGCCTAATACCAATCTTACAGAACTGTCATCTGAACACTGGCAGTGGCTCCAGAGAAGAAACTGGATGGTGCTGGAGGAGAATCATGAATGCACAATTTATGCCCATCCAAAATAATTTTCACCCGTCTAAAGGACGGGTGGCTGGCTAAGGGCCTGTAAGACAGGTATTAACCAAAATGACCTACATGTACAATCGCTGCCATTTGTCAATGCATTTCCCTAGTGTTTTAGCTATTAGTTTGAGCGCAGAGTTCTTAGTCCAGCAAAGATTCATCCTTAGATGATGATCGTTAGAATCAGTTCAGCAGATACAATGTAGTTACTACAGGTGGTCGTTTCTACAGTGCCTCAGAGGCGCGTTTTCACGTAGGCGCACTAGGCGCGCGCCTAGGGCCCCCAAATCTGGGAGGGCCTCCAAACGAATGAAAAAAAATTTTCCCATAATAAAAAATAACATTTTTCAAATTTGAATTATTTTAAATATAACCTATTTTCTATTTTATACAGTTTAGCATTCCCAGAAAAGTAGGCCCTATATTATTGTAATTTACAATTGTTTTCTTCATTTGGGCTAATACAAGTTCAGAAGGGCCCCCTAAAATGTTTGCGCCTAGGGCCCCGTAAAATGTTTGCGCCTAGGGCCCCGTTTTCTGTAAACGCGCCTCTGCAGTGCCTTCAATATTTCACATCTTATACACACTTCTGAGCACAATTAATTGGCAGCCAAATGATTTACTCTTGACCTAGCAATATGTTTAAGAAGAAAAACTTTAATTAACTTCTGTAGTTGTATGAAGCCGTCTCCAGAAACTTCTGGAAGATCCTATAAATCAAAAGAAAGTAAATGCTGCACCTGAAAACTTCTCGGTTTTCTGCTAGCATGAGCAAAACAAAGTAAATCCTGTACTTAGCACTATAACCAAGTAGCTTGTATTGTTAGGAATGATTTTAAATGCATGTAAAGTGAAAGAAATAAAACTCCAACTTTCTAAAGCACCACTCTACAGCCAAGCACAAAGCACCAGCTTATCATGTTTATCTGTCCCAGAACTATTTCTTGCTTCAATGACTTCATTCTTTACGTGGCACACCTTAGAACGAAGTTCAGCTTTGCCTTTGCTTATGTCATCTCCTATATTTCATCTCCCTCAAAATCAGTTACTGTACAAAAAAATTAAACTGGGAGGTCAGCAAATTACACCCAATTGTCCACTAGAATCACTGGCTATTCGGTTGTAATACTGCAATCACGAAATTGTCTCAAGAAACTAAGACCATGCATTCCGCACAATACACCACAATGGTCGTCTTTTTCAATTCTAGTTACATCCGTTAGCGTTAAAGCAACTGAAACCTGTGCATAAACATAACTGTTTAAACAACTGAAATCTGACCACAGAACAATTGGCTACTTTTCCAACCAGGACAAATTAGAAAAAAAATGCTAAACAAGAAAGGTAACAGAAGAACATTTTCAGTCAATAATTATGACACAGTCATTGTTGGAAAATTCAGTTTTATAATCGCCCTTGAGGATCTGGCCTTTCTCATCTTTGATGAACTCTGCAACACCGCAAGAACTGTCCATACTGATCGGGTCGTGCTTGACATCCCTGATGCACGGCTGTTCCACTTTTTCTGCTTTGCCGCTGGACTCGATGAACTTAAACAGCTTCACAATTCCAGTCATCCCACCAATGACCAACTGCCCATCAACACTCGTGCGCAATACCTTAGGCTTGATGCTGCTTCCATCCTCCGATGGTAGGATGGTCTGTACGTATGTGTCGTCCGGCCGGAAGAGCTCCACCGTATCGAGCGCATTGTCGACAACAAAGAAGTTTTCGTTTTGGTTGAGGCATATTCCATGTGGTCGCAGCACGCAGTTCGCTCCGTATGTCTTTAACTGCAGTGCTTTCACAAAGCTCCCATGTTCGTCAAACACAAAAATTTTGCGCTGCAAAACATCCGACACAATGAACGAGTTGTTGGCCGTTACCTGAACATACAGCGGCCACTGAAGCTCATAGCCACGGCCTTTCTGTGCGATGGTGTTCACCAGCGTTCCTTCCACCGAGTAGACGCGCACGCACTTGTCACCGACATCTGTCACTGCAATGAAGTTGTCGCAAGTGATTGCGACATTCATTGGGCTGCTGCCTGCTGAAAAAGACGAAATATACTTCCCGTCTGGTGAATATATGTTTATAGTATCGTTAAACCTGTCGACAGCAACAATATTCCCATTGGCCATCACCGCAGCACCACCAGCCAGTTTGATATGGTCAAGCGTCATCTGGACTTCAAGATTTGGATTGCAGATGACAATTCCATCACCATAGCAGACAAACACGTCACCTGACCTCAGAAAACCAACATCCCAGATGATGCCCGGAAACTTTTTTTCGCACTCGGCTATCAGCTGACAACGAAGAGACTTTGATTGGAAGGACTTGCTTCGCTTCAGACTCAGTGGCACCTTATTTGTGTCTTCATCAATCTCATCTTTGATAACCGACAGAACATCCGTTTCTGGTTCACAGAAATTGTTCACGCTTGGCAGGTTTCGACAAAGCTTTTCCGGGATGCGCAGCTTCTTCAGCTTCTCGTCGCTTTCAACTGTCCCAAAACTAGTGCCTCTCCAGAATTCTCGCGGTTTCCTGTCCAGTGGGCCTGACAGACTTCTGACAGCTTTGTATGCAGGTGTAGCTGGCTGAAGGCCCATCATCCGACCTTTGATTGGCGGCATTGCTAAATAAATAACAAAACACATGTTCTGTAACACCAAGAACTACTGGATGGCATGGCCACGTGGTATGCAAATTACCTAACAGTGACACTAAGTAATATTTTGCACAAATCCGGATTAAGAACTTCACAAACTCACCCTAAAGGTGTAACCTTTGATAACTTGGACAGTAGGGTGGTCCACAAAAATAAAGTTTGAGCTAGAGACCAGGCCACCCTCTCAGTTTTTTACACCTGTCAATAGTATTATTGAGACAAAATTTCAGCTTCTTATTCCAACTGGAAGATGGTGCTCAATGACAAATAAATATTGCCATATAGTAGTATTTGCTGTAAATCTCGATGCCTTATAACTTGGTCAACATTTATCATGGAGATGAGCTTGAAATAGTTTCTGTTGTGTTATCAGACTTACTTACTTACTGGTACTTGAAACAAAACAGTGTACAGTTCTTGTTGAAGGTCATAGTGCCTACTTCCTGTGTTTTGGGCTGACATGTTTTCAGAAGTGAATTTTTACATTACAATTGCTGCGGCGCTTGGCTGTGGTCATTCTGCCCTGCCACTTTCGCGTAACAGAGTGCGTTAGAAAGCCAGGATAGAGCATGCTGAAGCTGTAAGATCTGAATTTGTACCAGATTAGCCACTGGTACTACACTGGGTTGAGTACACCCTGCCTAAGATCTTTGGAGCAGGAAATGTCGACCGCCTCCCAGTGCTACTTTCAGGTGATGGTGTGAATAAGCTCCTCTTTGTGCCCAAATTAGCCTTTGGGACAGGATGCAATGAATTCATGGTCGTTCATATTCTTCTGAAGTTGTGAAAACTCACAGTTGACAAGGTTCAAGCCTTGAGCTTTGATACAATGTCTGTCAACACTGGGCATTTCAACGGATTGTGTGTTCTGCTGGAAGACAAATAAGCTGAGAGCTCTTGTGGTTGGAATGCCGTCATCATGTCATGGAATTGATTTTAGCCAAAGTATTCACCTTGTGCTGCAGTCCACCTATTCTCCATAAATCCCAATCTTCAAGAGATTTAAAGCTGCTGGGAAGGTGTGACACGTGTCAACTTCCGAGGACTGGAAGTCATATCCGGCACTGCAGCCCCCCATGAAACAGCGTCAGTTTCCTCAAGGGGTTTGCTGAAAGAAATTCAGAGATCAGAGACAACTACCAAGAGCTCATTGAGCTGACAGTGGTTGTCCTTGGAAGTCAGTCTTCAATCATTCACTGGAGAGCCCTGTGCCAATTCACCATGCACATCGGATGGCCAAGTTACTGTATGCAATCAAAATCTAACTTTTTCGCGATCAGATTCATTGATTTTTGAAGTTTGGTGCCCTGTTTTACGCAAAGGCATTACAAAGGCCCCACTTGCTGCTGAAGCTCAAGAACAAGATCTATCACTTTGGATTGGTCTAAGACAATATGAGTCTATTGACTGTCACGTTAGCGTTGCTGCCAGGACGGTCCTAAAAAACCACTTGTGGTACCTTTCAGACGAGGCTGTAGGTCTGGCACTGTTCTCAGACCAATTTCCTGTAACAGATAAAGTGAAGATTGTCGACAGAATGACTGCAAGACCAACTTCCTGTAAGAGATAAGTAAAGAATGTCTACAGAATGACTGCAAAGCCTGGTGAAAGAAGGTGAAAAGTGATACTAAGGTACTGAAAGAGGGGTTTTGGGTGATTTTACAACCCGCTGAGCACTGACAGTACTATCACACCTGAAGATGAGTAGTTTTTGTGTTACTCTTCAACCACAGAAATGGATCGAGAATGAGGATTATAAGCAAGGCAGATAGATAATTCAGCAGTAACTGAGAGTGGTGAACAACACGGCTGACAGAGTGTGAAGTTGTTCGAGGAATTCTACTGACTTATCACCAATGATGAAGAAGAAAAGCTGTTTCTTCTTCAAGTGGTCGAGGCAAATATGAAAGCTGTTCTCACTCACACAACAAAGAAGACTGCTGTTGACGCAGTGCTTGCAAAGCCTTGCAGTTTCTAGAGTCAAATACTGTAACGGGTGTTGAAATTATAAAACAAGAACAATTGACATTCGATATTCATGGACTGGACGATGTTTTTGACATTTTTGGATATTTCCAATTCATGAAACCTTCTGAAATTTTACAGTTCCATCTGTCTAACTGTTCTTGTATTACATATGTTGTCAAATTACAGTAATATTTGATCTGTCTTGAAATAAAATGCATTTGTATGCTCAACACACTCATATCTACAATTAATGTCTATTTATCGGAATATGACTAAGTAACATAGTCCGTGAGCATCGTCTTCCAGTTGGAATAGGAAGCTGAAATTTTGTCTCAATAATACTATTGATAGGTGTAAAAAACTGAGAGGGTGGCCTGGTTTCTAGCTTGAACTTTATTTTTTACCATGGGTCTGTGGACCACCCTATTGGACAGTACACATCAATGGTGACTTTTTATAAGTGAATGTCATTTTTAAACATCACAGGAACTCATTCCTTTGTTCACAGTATTTATATAGTGCTCCCAGCCAAACCTTGCTGGAAAAGAGTTTTCAAGTGTTTGTAGAACGTGCATGCAGAATCCCTAGCCAAGACAACATGCAGATCCAAAGGTAAGCTACTCCCAGTGGAAGGTCAACTACTGAAACAGCATGATGCTGCATTGTTGAAGCACATTCAAAAGGAACAACTAGTGCACCTTGACCAGTGGAACGAAAATTTCTCAGGCCAGCCAAAACCTGAAATGAGGCAGCAACGCTCGCATAAATATCAAAAGGCATTCCACCTTGGCATCGCTAAACCCCAATCTCAATCAATAAATATCCCAACCCCGGCTGAGTAGGCAACTGGTGACCCTTCCAACATGGATACACCTTAGAAGCACCAATCAATCAGTAAAGATGTCCCTACAGATTGGTCACGAGCCAGATTTTTGCTCAAAGACAGAAGAAACTACAAGGAATTGTCAAACTGGAGTTTTCAAGTGGTCATCGGCCGCAGGTGGCTCAAAGGTAAAGATTACCAAAGACTCACCTTCAAACTAATAATACCCAATAAATCAACTTTCCTAACACACGAACTTACACTCAAATTTACAAAACGTCGTAGCCCACCCAAAAGGAATGCGTGTTACGATTACACAAGGTAACCGTTACGTGACTTACACAATTTTATAACTACACACAACCGTACTCAGAGGCTTCGTAGAATAAGGTTCCAAGCATACGACTGAAGTTTACACACACGAATTTCAAGTGAAACGTAGTCCACGGACATGCAGAAACATTTATCTAAGTAACACAAAATGGTCTTAAATTATGCACATCAATGTTTCTCCGGCGCTACGTAAATGAAGCTTATTCGGGTCTTCCGTTTCTGTATATGCAAAGCTTAAACTACAGAGATTCGACAACAAAGCTATGCTGCCGTCCTTCTTGAAATTTAACCTTTAGCACTTAAAGCAAAATAAAAAAAAAGTTGAAAAGATTGAATTTAAGCAAAAACCAACCTGCCCAAAATTTAAATACCTTCCACGGACTTGTTCTTCTACCATCGCCTACGTGCCTACGTGCCAACAGACACGACTTTCGCTACGAAAGGCGATAATCGTACCTGATGCGATAAGACAAAATCATGCAATCTACGTTATCCCGAGTAGTTTCCGAATGACTCAGAAACACGGACCTTGGCGTACTTGGTGTAGACAAGGAACGCATCAAAAAATGGCAAGGGCGCGTGTGTCGCTTAGACACGTCTTTCAGGTTTACGTCACACCACCACTCATCACACCATGGTGTAAGAGATAGACCATGATTACACCAAGGCGTCAAAACAACTGCTCACTGCTAAAGTTTTAACCTAGTGTATTCTCAATTAAATAAACAGTTTGGCTTTGATTTCCTGTAAAATCATTCTTCTCAAATCCATGTCATGTCAATTTTCGGCGGGATAATGTTTAGAAAATGAATGAAGCTATGCCTTTAAACGTAGGCCTAATGAATTACATGAAAGCATAATAGCAAGTTTTCGTAAATTGCATCATGGGATTCTAAGTTAAAGGTTACTCACTAAAACAAAGTCGTTATTCTACGGCAGATGCTCGATTTTATTATGCTGCTTGTTTTAAAAATTAACTCAAGAAATCAAATAATCTGTTCTGTTCTCATATCATGAACTTAACTATGGCTGTTGACGTTATTCCACCTAGTACGATTTGCTCCTTTCTTCGTAACCTCACAAAGACGTCGAGTTTAAAACGTAGATATAGCGCATCAAAATAATAAGTATGTGTCAGAGTAAATTCAATGGACAGGATAACTCCACCACTGCACAGCCGTTGGGTGCCAGTCCCAAGCCTGGAGAAGGACGACTCTAATCAGCTTCGTTATGACACAGCGCCGTTAAATAGAAACTGCCAATAGCAATGAACGAGATCAAGAAAAGCAATCGCAAACTGACAGACTCCTCTAAAATGACTGTAGGCCTATAAGTAGGTCTACTATAGGCCTAAATATAGGTGTGGGCACCCCCATAGGGTAAATCTTCCCCCTTGTCCAGTGTCTACCTTATTTAGCTATGTATTGTCTAGACTATAAAGTAACAGCAGGGCTTCCTGCAGTGCATGCGCGCACGCGCACACATACACACACACAAACACACGCGCGCGCGCGCGCGCGCGCGCACACACACACACACACACACACACACACACACACCAATATGCAATAAATCTAATACTTAAAAACCTTAACATGTTAAGTCGAAGCCCCTAGAGGTATTCTTTTGGATATTTTTCAAAATACACTTTCCTATAGGCCCTATCAACATTTGTACAAAACCTTAAATAATTCTGTAGGCCTAGGCTAGGGCCTACACGTTTATTGTTGCGTCCCGGACGAATGCAGAAAACGGAAAAGAACTTACACAAGATGAGGTCTATCTAAAACATAAGTTACATAACCAGAGTCTAGATACCCATGATGGTCCGACGTCCGCCTATCAGGCCTACACGTGGGTCCATTTTAAAACCCCTTCCTCCAATGCTAAGCCTACACGAATTATTCATTCGCGTGGTTTTAGAAAGAGATATCGATCGACAAAAGCACAAAATAGAACAAAAACACAGAGGCTCATTGGAAATAAACGGGCTGTATAGCAAACTGAAATGAAAAGGTTGATTCATCCTTGTAAATACGACTTCGGAACAGTGGGGGCGCCAGGATTTCAGGTTTTGGGGGGGGGGGCTGAAGCCCTAAGCTCTTCCCTTTCTCCCTTCCTCCTTTGTAAGCATTGCAAAGCTTCAGAGGTTTCCAGCGTTTTGTTTGGGGGGGCTGAGCCACAGTTTGGAGGGGCTAAGCACCCCCTAGCCCACCTCTGGCGCCGCCACTGCTTCGGAATATTACTTCCACACAATTGTACGGTAGTAGTAGTAGTAGCCTAGTAGTAGCCTAGTAGTAGTAGTAGTAGTAGTAGTAGTAGTAGTAGTAGTAGTAGTAGTAGTAGTAGTAGTAGTAGTAGTAGTAGTAGTAGTAGTAGTAGTAGTAGTAGTAGTAGTAGTAGTAGTAGTAGTAGTAGTAGTAGTAGTAGTAGTAGTAGTAGTAGTAGTAGTAGTAGTAGTAGTAGTAGTAGTAGTAGTAGTAGTAGTAGTAGTAGTAGTAGTAGTAGTAGTAGTAGTAGTAGTAGTAGTAGTAGTAGTAGTAGTAGTAGTAGTAGTAGTAGTAGTAGTAGTAGTAGTAGTAGTATAGTAGTAACAATTGCTTTTAGACGAAGTTACAGGCCTATTAACAGCAATGCGCGCCTATGATTAACGGTGGCGCTCGATTACAATTACAATGCGGCGCTTCTCTGCCCCTCCCCTATGTCAGCATCCGTTTATGTCAGTGGATCACTCCACATCGCAGAACGTGTGAAACCAACAACCAGATTGAGCGGACATAGGCCTATATACGAACGCACAACACCTGCTGTAGTCCTGAACAACAGTGGTCACTGATGCTCACACACACATTTGGACCTTCTGATCAAAAGAGTGCATATGCCGAGGCTGAGAAGAATGATGTCGCCAATACTTTAGACCTATGGCTGCCTCCTATAGGCTTGCTGGGCATGGGCGCCCGCAGGATTTTTTGCAGGGGAGGTCAGTCACGGCCGGGAGAGTTAGTTGTGTAATATATTAATATTAATACACTGTATAGTGAATATATCTTTTCAGCATTCAAAGACACATACCACTGTGTTCCCTTCATGTAGGCCTAAATCTTTCGCAGTGTTCTGCACTACATACCGCCAAAGAAAATAATTTTAGCAATACAGAAGAAATGAATCCATACTAGCGCACACTTCAGTTATATAAATTTATGCCAATAATACAATCTCATTTCTGAAGTTTGGACTTTGGAAGAGGCCCGGCAAGTGTTTAAAAGTTGTGTGAGCCAGCCTAGGCCAAGTTACCCAAGTAAGCAGCATCGGCCTACAGACCTAACGTGGATATAATTATCCATTATATCCGATAGGCCTTATAATCTAGAGGCCTAACTATGTTTTTGTCATTTTTGTCATTTTCTACAACCACTGAAAAACTAAGCCCCCTTGCACACCTTTCAATTCCATTTTCTTCGGCGTCCTCGGCAGGCGCATCTGAATCTATAAAAAGCACACTGAACACCCACCCACCTACAAGACACTCCAATCCTCCCATGCATGGAGCCTCCTATTTTCGTCAGTTATTCACAGTTCAACTACGCCGCTCAACCCGCTCCTCATCCGCCCTAACACTTCGCCCTTCCGTCACCTCATCGCTAAAATTTGCAAATCGCTATATATAGCCATAGCTGTTCTGCTTCTCTTGAATAAACTCTCACCAGAATTACGACAAATATCAGATCCTTCCTACGAACTCAAAAAACCTTACCTCTTGTCATCTCTCCACATGGCTTTCACTCAAACATAAAACACTGCTATTTCACAAATCTTAATCCTCCTCTTCCACTTATAATGCTACTTCAATTCTAAACTCCATCCACCGTAGCCGTCTGACTGCCTGCCAGGCCTGCCTCACCCCTTTGCACTTTGACCCCCTGCCTATAGATTCTGTTTGACTGGCCGCCTGTGAATAATCTGGTTCCTGCGACCTATAGCTTCTGTGAGCATTGGAGTAATCGCGAGATTACGATTACAAGTAAAAACTGCGATTAGCCTACAAGTAAAAACTGCGAAAAAACGGATTTTTTTGTGTGGAAGAAAGTAAAATTTAAAGGAATATGGCCATCTATAATCCTGTTTGTCATTTTTTCTGATGCTTAGATTTAGGCGAATTGTTTATAAATGCCATCTCGACTCTCAACATTTTAGTTGTACTTACCATCATATCTTCCAGCTGGTGACTTGGAAAACGACAGATAAGTTTAAATTACTTTAATGGCGGTCCACTAGATATTATCAATTTTATTAATTTAAAAGTTAGTTACAATCCTCTGTGTTCTCGAATAGGGCCTACAATGATGGGATCTCGAAATGAACTGATCTAGTCTCTCTTTCTCCTCCCAATCTGAAAGCCCATAAATAAATATTATATATATATATATATATATATATATATATATATATATATATATATATATATATATATATATATATATATATATATATATATATATATATATATATTACAGCTGTCTTAATGATTAGCTGTCCTGTGTCGTATCTCTATATCCAAGTCCAACCACTCTCTCTTCAGTCTTGTAGGATGATATATTGTGCGTGTCACCATCCTCCGCCTTTGAACCATGCAAAGAGAACCCCAAGCTATCTTTCAACAGCCAACATCTGTTTAACCTTTCAGACCGAGAGAGTATACGGTTTCCAGTATCCATGGTTCTCTGGGCAGTCGCCTTAGCTTGCTGACCCTAAGGTCAGGGCTGGCATTGCCCGGCTCTAGGTAGGTTCCATTAGGCTTATTGTGTTATTTCTATTAATTCCATAATGCATCAACTCTGGGGTTTCTCGTCAACAGCCAGCACTTGCTGTTGCTTTCAAACTCAGAGAGTAAGGTTTTCAGTATCCATGATTCTTTTGGCAGTCACATCATGATTTCCAGGGGGGGTCACGCGACCCCCCTTGACCTATGCTGCGGGCGCCCATGTTGCTGGGACAGAATCGCATCGACAGCCGCTCTGTGTGGATAGCAGGGGCGTAACTTCGGTCTAAAAAGTGGGAGGTACCAATTTCTTACATACACGAAGAAAGGCGGAGACTGCATGCGATCTCTGGGAAGGCACAATAATTAAATAGGGCCTATTGATTGGCATTGTTCAAAAAGTGGGGGTACGGTACCCCCAGTCCAAAAAGTGGGGTACGGGTACCCCTCGTACCCCCTACAAATTACGCCTATGGTAGATAGTGTCATATATATATAGTCCATCAGCTTATAGATTTGAAGGAGAAGACGGATACGAGTAGTTATTGGATATTCCCAATAATAATAAAAGGTAGTATTTAAAACAAGCGACAGACGAATTAAATTGCATAAACCATAGATCGAGGTAACACTATCGTCAGGACTGGCTGTAGCCAAATGGCGTCCCAGGCAAAGCATACCCCCTCTGATCCCCAGTCCACGGTCCATTCTACGTCACAAACAACTGTTAAAGCACATTTTGTGTGAAAAATGGCGCCCCTAGATTTTGGCATGGACAAAATAATGCCTGCGTTGCCTGTGCTCAGGGCTGGCACTGACTACTGTTGTCATTTCCACAGAGTTCTCCATTTTTCAAAGGTCCTAATAGGCTACTGATTAAATGTCAATTGTTGTGCGGAAGTGTCTTCAGTGTTTTGGCAAAGGATATAGTTATAATAGTGAACTTGTATGCCACTTTGCGATAATTATAATATTGATATATATAGGCCATTAGGCCGTATACGTAACATATGTTACATCAAATAAGTTATTATCCCATGTAGGCCCTATACCAGTTTTGCATCTACCTTCGTGGTGAATAAATGTAGGCCTATTATTGTATTGTATTGTATTGTATTGTATTTAAACATTTATAAAGCGCCTCTAGTAGGGTGAACCGTTCAGAAGCGCTACAAGTGCGCAAGGCCACAAGAAAAGAAATAGGTTTTGAGAAAGGCAAAAGAACACGACATAATTATGTTACCAATTAATTAATTTTGAGAGCGAGTAGAAGGAGACAATGTATTCCAGAGAGAGGGACCAATTGAGGCAAAAGATCGGGACTTTATATTATACTGGGCCTATAATATTAAAGACGTTCACGGGACTTTATTCTGTGCTTTACTACAGGTTCGATTGTTTTGAAGCGCCATGTTCATATTGATCTCCCTGTAACTAGTGAAACTCAGAGCTATTATAATAATAATTAATAATAATAGCCTAATCATATTCTTTATTATTTCAAACCGACAAAAGCAGTAAGATTACATTGAAACATGAAAGTACAATCAAGATCTTAATTAAACGCACGGTTTATGACCTTAAGACCTTTCTTTTTGACCGGGCCTGGGTCGGGAGCGCCACTGCATAGATTTCTTGAAGGGGCGCTATATAAACTTATTGTAGATAGATAGATAATTATAGTCATTGTATTATGTGACATCACACGTTGCCACAGCGACACATATTAACATAGGTAACATCAGGGTCCGATTTGTCAAAAAAGAAGCAGGGGGGTCGGAAATCTATACAAATAATAAAAATTTATTAAGCCATAATTAATTTTTTTACTCGTTATTTTGTAAATGAGGTTAATGAACTTCCATAGTATGTCAAGATTCTGCAATGACCAACAGTCAACTACGATGCAAACATGACATCGAAAAAAGTTTTTATTCAAAATTAAAAGGAGCTTTCAGCAGCAGCTTTAGCTTAAATATACTAATAGGAACAACAAATTGTAGGCCCACACAGAAGCGTTAGACGTGACTAAATTGCACTGAAAGATGAAATACAAGTACACAACCAAAGCTATCAAACCAATGCATCAAGTACTGTCATTGAAAATACTAGCAAACCAAATGAACCAGTGCACCAAGTACACTAGTATAGCCACTATAAAAAGCTGTGCATATTTCTTTTGTTTGTGCACAATAGTCGCCTTGCCAATTGGCTTATCTGAGGCATCATGGCACCCAGATTTCAGCCAGGAAATAACGTATATCCTGGCATTCCAAGATGTTAGAGATGGCCCGTTAATGTTGATCATCAGCAGGTAGCTGATGGGGCCAACACCCAGCAGGTTGCGCACTGTAGGCCTATGTTGCAAGTTCATCTGGCTAAAGCCACACTCGCAAGCTGCAGACGAAATGAGCAGAATCTTCAAAGTGTGCTCAAGTGTTGCGAGATCAGACCCCCCCCATGTTGGCCTTGTTTGTATGTATAGAGTACTCGATCACAATCTGGGAATTGTGACTTATTGTTAATTAATTTGTTTAAATATGAAAATAAATTGGGAAGATCATTTTACTTATAAATAAAGTGTCTTCTATTATATTTAGAGGTTCAAGTACAACACAAAAGGATAAGCTTTAAGATTCTTATCCAGTTTTTAATAGAAATTGTTGATACAGACAATGAAGAAATTAAAAAGGGTGATAGGCGGGACCTCCAAACTAAAAACAGGTAGATCGAGTCAGTTAATTAGCTCAGTTAAGCCTACAGTTGGGTGTAAATTTGAATAGGCCCATTAGGACTTTGCGCACTTTTCCATTGGTAAAGTAATCAAAAAACTGATTAAAATTCAGTTGACGTAGAATATCACTCTCTATGCTCAACGCTGCAGGGGCAGGGTGGCTAGGTCTCTCATGTGTCATACTTGAAATGAACTTTCAACACCTTTGCCATGTATTGGTACATGAACTACTCATGACTTATGTTGAGGCCTGCCCTACCTGTCTCGTGTTTAAACATTTTGACAAAATAAGAACACTGCATAAAATCATCAGCTCATTGCCAATGCTTTCATCGAGGTCATCGCCGTATATTGCTACAAGGTGTTTCTCTGAGTTGTGTATTTCTTCATCACTACAAGATTCAAGCCTCGATAGAAAACCAAACCTTGAGCAGAGTAGTTCGTATGATGTAAGCCTTCTTCATTGGAAGTGGAAACCTGCCGAAGGGCAGAGAACTTAAAGAGAGAGAGAAGCCTTCTTGTCAACTCGGTTGTGAATTGATCAACGATGGACAGAAAATTGTCAATCCGAAACTTCTCTGAAGCAGAGTGCACAGTTTCTGGGGTTCCACCATAATCCATTGGTAGGAGACGTACGTTTTGATGACGTGTTCTTGTTTGAACATATTCTGCCGTTCCACAACAGAGTCAGACTCGGCAGAGCGGAAAAAAGTTGTTAAACTGGCGGTTGTTCGACAACAACTGCAGCATCACCAGTGACTTTATATAGGCACAGGTGAGCCCTGCATTTTGACCACCTTATGCCGAATGCCGATCTCCAATTCGGTTCATGTCACAAAAATGACAGCATAGCTGTGCACTGATACAGATGTGCACTCTAGTCTAGGTCAATCGAGGTCAAAAGCGCCAGCGAACGCTGGACAGAATGCCACTGTCTACTTGACCTTTACCCCGCAACTGGATGCTCGTGGCGTTGGAGCCGATGTGCCCAAGGCGAGGACCCCGGGCATGAAGGCGCCTGAGGGCGCTGGCTTGTGCAGGGACTGTGGTCTGTTTGTTGTCTTCTGTATGTTTGGTCATGCCCTGCGAAATATTTCTGACACTGCCTCTGCCTACAGAGTAGACGACCTCAGCTTGAGTTAAAAGTAACATAATCCCTCAACAGCTGAATATGCCAAGCTTAAAGCGCTACTCGTGAACAATATTAACGCGATATTTCAGAATTATGGTACCGACTGGATAATAAATAATTACCCAAAGGTGACAAGGCTGTACTGCTTGCGATAGGTCATACTGGAGTCGTTTGGTGTAGGACTCAGGGTAATGAATTTGAGGGGGTCAAGCCGACCCCCCCGGGGGTCGGCCAAAGGCTTGAAGCAGGGGGGTCAAAAAAAGAAGCAGGGGGGTCCAACCCCCCCGACCCCCCCGGCAAATCGGACCCTGGGTAACATAGGACCTGTGGCTTAAAATCGTAAAACAGAAACCGTTTGTGACGTCAGTACAGTATATAGGCTAGTATGGCTTCACACAACGGCAATCAGAGCATTTGAACCAACTTTCGTATAATATATATATATATATATATATATATATATATATATATATATATATATATATATATATTATACGAAAGCAATCGTAGCCATTATACCTACGCATGCTGTTTGTTTGAAAACAATCGTAACCATACCTACGTTTTCTCTTCTTTTGAAAGCAGTCTCAACCATTCAACCATATAATATCCAAGCATGGAAGCCTGTATACATAAGCATAAGTATACATAAGCTATAAGCAGCGCTTATAGAGGCGTCTAGATCTATGATCTACGTAGGCGTATACTTTTCTTTGAAGATAATCGTAACCCTGTCTACGTATTCTCTTTGTATAAAGGCAATCGTAGCCTTGTCAACATATTTTTCTGTTTGAAGCCATGTAGGCTTATTATATATATTATTATAATCATCAAGGAATATTTATATAGCGCCTTTTAGAGGCTGTCTACTCAGAAATGCTCGATATATATATACATATATATATATATCTCCATCTGTAAACAAAATATATTATATATATATATATATATTATAATTAATATATATATATATATATATATTATAATTAATTCCGATGCTGGCTTCGGTCGGCCAGTGCAGAATGTAGGCCCTAAGCTCATTATTAGGCCTAGGACATATATGCCTATTAAAGGAAGGGCGTGTTAAAGATAGGACATGTTGCATTCAACCAGTGCCGGTGTCGCGTGACAGACTATCCCCCTAAAGCATATCCCCCCGGATGGAATAAACCGGTTTAGAGTATCCGGTGGGATGAACCATTCTATCCCCCCTCTTCATACGCATCACGATAGCCTCGACGAAATTCCAGTCAAAATCACCAAAAACAAAGTAAATTGATTTCAGGTCGACGTACAAACTAAAGATACGCAATTCAAAAATTTTATGTGTGCAATAAATCCAAACAGTACGACTGAATACACTTAGAAACCGCCAAAAATGCAAACTAAATCGAATACTCCATTTCGCTAAGGGGGATACGCATGTATGGGGGATACGCTATTTCGTGACACCGGCCTTAGGATATTTCGGGCCCCGTGCAGAGTATACTGTACGCCTCCCCTCCAATTGTTTTCATGCTAATCATTTTATTTTAGTAGATTGTTAACAAGTACAGCAAGTCAAATTTAACTGTATACACGAGAATTCTGGTATAAAGAGGAAGTTGTTATTTAATTGAAAAAGTGGAAGATTCAATCGAAACCAGTGGCGGCGATCTTGTTTGACAGGTGGGGGGGACTTTTGAAATGATCTGGTCAAAAAAGAGTTTTGAACTGATTTGGTGAAAAAAGAGGTAAAAAAATTGTTCACGCTCGCGCGCGATAACATTTTTTGTACAAAAGTTTTTCGAGAAAAATTTGTTGGACCTTTTTTGGTGTTTCTTCAAAATTTGGGGGCACAAATGTATGGCGTGTCCCCCCACTCTTAAAGGTGGGGGTCTTGTCCCCTCGACCCCCGGGATCGCCGCCCATGATCGAAACCATAATATTATTATTAGGGTGTCTTGTTCATGTTAATTTTCTTTGACATTTTCGGGTCCCCCTAAGTTGCGGACTCCGTGCGACCGCACGATTCGCACGCCCCTATGACACCGGCACTGATTCAAGTAGATGTGTACTAGCGCTTACAAGCCGCCACCACGTCTAAAAATAAGGGGACACCACTTTTAAGGCGCCTCAGAAGCCGTGGTGGCTTATAATGACATAATTCATATTACGCTGAAAAATCTAGACATATCTACGAGTCGTTTTTTCGATTTACTAGAGCGTATTTTATGGGGTGGGAAGCCAGTGCATCCAAGCCTTCTCGTGACCAACTAGCCTTTATAAACAGATCGGCTTTAAAGCTGTGCCTCATTATTTAAGCCCATCCTGTTGTCTATTCAGACATGTCAATCAAGGATTCGTAGGCTTGTCTGGCACACGAACCAGCAGCCGGCGCTGATAAATGGCTCAATAACACCATCAACTAAAAGGGAAGGGAAGTGTGCGTGCCAAGTAATTGATGTAGTCTATACACTGCCTGATCCCGCACCTGTTGTTTACAGTCTCTCGCGCATTAGTTCGCGCAATCTAGGTCAGTAACAACCATTCATCGTTGCTTTTAGCCATGGAATGTGTTTATAAGCCTATATGAGGCCTCGCGCACAACAGAACTATTAACCACTGATCATGCCGTTAATCAGATGTAGAGTGCTCGTATGTATGTATATATGTTTGTATATATGTAGTAGGTTATTAATATATTTATAACCGTTATAATGAAGCAGTGCACCGCTTTCTGTTTAATAACATATAAACCTCTATTTAACATAACATAACATAACATTACAAGGTTTTAAGTGGCTCAGAAGACTTTCATCTGTGTCAGAGCCACTCTCTCGAGCTTCCTCTCAATTGCACCTCGTTCTAGTTATTTATTCTAGTTATGTATTCAAGTTATTTATTCTCTTGTTTCTGGTTGCGGTGGCTCCGCCTAATAAAAACGAGTGTAATCATCGGTGTCATTGTGTTGCTTGAAACGTTGCTTAACCACGTTTGCTTGAAAGTCTGCAGCACTACAATATATGGACTGCTATGTAAAAAGTAATAGCCTGAATGAGTCTGTTTATCGAAAGGTTGAAAATGTGTTGCCAGGTCGTCTGGCTTTTTGAGCCCACTGCTATTTTTTAAGCAGTCCAGTTCAGATAAATGCGGGTATGGAATTACCGTGGTTTTAAGCTGTGCCGTTAACCTTGTGGCTGTTGCATTGTCTATATATCATGAAAACATGTGGGCTAGCACACTGTCTATAGTCATTTCCGAACGAACACAAATTTTTAAAGCGACCTGGAAAACCTATATTCACTTCAAAAAGGGGTCAGTCAGCGCGAAAATGGGTTAAACAGCATGTTTACCGCGCAAGAAAGATCATTCGTTTATCTGTGGTGTATATTTACTAAAGCACATAACAGAAAAAGGCTAAACATAGTACATTCGATAGGCCTTTTGCAGCATAATGCGGGTGTGGTATCATTTCGGGACCGGTTGCCAAATTTGGACCCCCCATATATTTCGTTATAAATTAGAAAAAATCAAACATTCCGCGGTATAATGCGGGTGTGGTATCATTTCGGGACCGGTTGCCAAATTTGGACCCCCCATATATTTCGTTATAAATTAGAAAAAATCAAACATTCTGCGGTATAATGCGGGTGTGGCATGACTCCGGGACCGGTTGCCAAATTTGGGCCCCCATATATTTCGTTATAAATTAGAAAAATCAAGCATTCTGCGGTGTTAGAAGTATAATGCGGGTGTGGTATCATTTCGGGACCGGTTGCCAAATTTGGACCCCCTGTAAATTTCGTTGTAAATTAGAAAAATTAAGCATTCTGCGGTATAATGAGGGTGTGGTATGACTTCGGGACCGTTTGCCAAATTTGGACCCCCTGTAAATTTCGTTGTAAATTAGAAAAAATAAGCCTTCCGCATTATTAGAAGCTAAATATGGATGTGACACTACTACGAAACGTCGGCAAAATGTTGACCCCCTCCTAATAATATGCTGGTGGCGCACTGGGAACAACAGCAGACTCACTACTCCAACCACCTACGATGAAAACTTTTATTTTGAGGTTCGCGGGCAAGACCCAGCGCTGGTTAGTTTCTTGATCAGTTCCGCCACCATCTCGTCTTTGCTTTGACTCGGCAACTCTTTTTTTCCATTCTTGCTTTGTATATCACGCTTCATCGTTCTATATTTCTCCTCCTCTCCCAAAATAAGCTTATACTCTTCATCGCTAATAGCCGTGTCTTCCAACGCCTTAGAAATGTGGTCATGAACAGTGTTTAGCTTACTCTCCGCCAAAATACAAATTTCGTCGTGTTTTGAAGCTTTAGCAACAAAACTTCTACTAATAACATTTCCAATAATATCCAGAAAACTCGTCGCTATGGCTAAACTCTCCAGAACAATACCAGGAATAAAACCAATACCAGTGGCTAACATAGCTGCCCCACCCACCCCAGTTCCAAGACTCACCATAGCAAGGCCGGCCGAGGCCCCATTAGCCACATCTACAACCCTCTTATACTTTTTGCACAGTTGTCCTCGACTTATCGCCTCAGATCTCAGGAATGCTTCTACTTCACCAATCTTCTGCAGACGAAACGTCTGCGACTTCGTGTCTGACGAAATTGTCGGCTCCGTAAGCGTTGGATACAAAGACATTGTATTTTTATAGTTGCTCTATTAGTAAAGTTACGTTTAAGTCGATAGATGAAGTACTTTCAACGCCTCTCTTTTTGCCTTCAATTCGGAAACTCGTTTGTCCTGGAACGAATATTGCCCTGGCTACATCAAATTGCCCACTTGAAATATCGACTGTACGATCGATGCTACCACCAGCAGCTGCCGGTGCTATAACGCGAACTGTTGCATCACCACCGCAAACACCAAAGACTGTTAGCTTCCAGAACCCGCACTCTAACGAAACCCCCTCATTGGCGGTTTGCAAACTTATACACGGAAAACGCGCAGCGGTCAATGGAAGAGTTTGCCACGCACTGGTGGTTACCGTTCCGGCCGCCGTATAGATATCGCGGCTGTGGTAATCGTCAGACACGAAGTCGATGTGTTGTTGAGGCACCGCGGTCAATAGCTCTGCGGTGGGCTTCGGGATGTCGTACCCCCAGTGGCCCACATCACCTAGACTGTCTATGCTGTATTTGCACATGTCTATTTCTCCGTGTTGACGGAGATACCCCCGAATCTTGTAGTGCGTGTCAGTCATATTTTTTCTATACTACTGACTATCCCCCGTGTCTGAAATATGTATAGATCTGGAAGTGGGTTATTCCAAAAGTAGGTTGTGGTGGGCTGGTGGCCAAGACCATCAGCCTGAATTTTTTGTATAAACTCTCAGTTGTGAAGGTGAACTCTTGCGCAGAATTAGTCAAAGTGACATTGGAGGTGATGAGCGCATCAAATCTATTTTCATTATCGGGTGTCCCATAAATCTTCCAGGACGTGACACGCGGAGCAGTAGAACTAATTCCCCCAGTCAGACTAACCTTCCATACTCGCATAGGCGTCGGGCATTCAATCTGTAACCAAGTCCCACTAACCTGAGCATCAATATCGGCTCTCGATCTGGACGCCGTCTTCCACTCACCCCTCACACCCGAGTTGAATGCCATATGAGGCGGGTTAGTGGGTAAAGATTCGTTGGCTGAGGCAATAAAACCCGTTTCGGAAACGTTTCTGGATAGGGGCGGAATGTGGCCGCTGTAGTTGAGAATCTTGATGCTCGTCGCGTATCGCCTTTCATTAGCTATCTCACTGTCTACATACCGCTTGTTGGTCAGGTACCATGGTCCCGAGGGCGGCGTATCATTATTCGTAGTGGCGATGGTGATCAGCCGCGTCACTTGTTTAAAACTCACAGCGTCGCTATCGGATCCTGAAATTTCTGTTGGGAGTCCAGTCACTCTTTTACCACCCATAGCCAGATCACCGGTCATGGTACTGCCGGATTTGAGCACGCATGCGCTCCTAACGATAACATCTTGCTCGTTGGCGTACCTCTTAGCAGCTTCAACTTTCTGGTCCGCATAGAGTCTAACGGAAGCTCCAATCTCAGCGTTTTTCACGTCAACGTATCGTTTATTTGTCACATGCAACGGTTCTGTTGGTACTCTATCACTCTTTGTCATGTTGTCGGCGATCAGCTTCGATACTTGTGCCATACTCGTCGCGTCGCTTTCGGACGTTGCTGCGCCCGTAGGGAGCCCAGTAACTCTTTTACCGCCCATGATTAAATCACCAGTCATTGCATCACCAGCTTTAAGCACGCATGCGCTCCTAACGATAACATCTTGCTCGTTGGCGTACGTCTTAGCAGCTTCAGCTTTCTGGTCCGCATAGAGTCTAACTGAAGCTCCAATCTCAGCGTTTTTCGCGTCCACATACCGTTTGTTAGTCAAGTACTCTGGTCCAGCCGGCGCCGTATCATTATTCTTAGTGGCGTTGCTGATCAGCTGCGTCACCTGTTTCAAACTCGCGGCGTCGCTATCGGATCCTGGAATTTCTGTTGGGAGCCCAGTCACTCTTTTGCCACCCATGGTCAAATCACCAGTCATAGAATCGCCGCTTTTGAGCACATGCCCGCCTCTTACGATAGCATGCTTCTCGTCCACATATCTTCTAGCGGTGGTGACCTTCTCATCCACGTACTGTCTGTAAGAAGCGTCGCGGGAATCTACATACCGCTTATTCACCACATGCAACGACTCCGTGGGTACTCTATCGAGTTTTACTAGAGCGCCAGCGACCGCTGTTGACACTTGTTTCCAACTCGCTGCGTCGCTATCGGATCCTGAAATTTCTGTTGGGAGCCCAGTAACTCGGTGGCCACCCATAACTAAACTTCCAGTCATTACACCGCCGGATTTGAGCACGCACGCATTCCTGACGATAACATCTTGCTCGTTAACATAACTTTTAACAATAAGGTCCTTGTCATCTGCATACCGCCTAACGGAATCTCTCAGCCCCGCATTCTTCTCGTCCGTGTACTGCCTGGCATCGATAAGCTTTTGGTCTGCATGATTTTCGGCTGCGGTCGCCTTCTGGTCCGCGTATCGTACCACTTGTGCCCAGCTCGCAGCGTCGCTTTCAGACGCACCAGCGTCTGTGGGCAGCCCAGTAACTTTGTGGCCACCCATTTTTAGAACACCAGACATCGTTCCACCGGTGATTTGTAAGTTGTCCTGATCTATGATGTCTGCATAAGCCTTTGTCGCGGCGTCTGTTTCCATCGTGGGCGTTCCCACGTTTGTCAGTCGAAAACCTCCAGCCGACAGAATTCCCATCATGGTATCACCCGCTTTGTGGACGAGCCCAGCGGCGCTTATCTGCCCCCCTCCCACCCCACCTCCACCGTCTCTTCCAAATTTATCAACCGGCATTTTTTATATACAAAAAGGTGACGGAAGTCTAACATAGGTCAAGCACGATGTCTTCAAAATTCTTTCCGGCAGCGAGCTTTCTTAGCACGGTCAGGCAGAGATGACCACATACCACATCATCGGGCCCCTGCAGCTGAAATGTTTGAGTTCTTATAGGATTTTTTAAATATCGAGAAATTTCGAGAGGCGGATCCAGCCCATAACTGTCAAAATAGATGGCTGTAGGCCCATCTATCCAATAGGCAACCCAGTGAGTACCATCGCCGGAACCAGAATCTAAATTAACAACTCACACTCCTTCTCACGAGCCGCGGCATGCAGACCATCTCGCATGAAAACACCGCGGAAATGCGGCAGCGCCCTGGCAACTTTCTCTATATCGAAGTTGCTAAGAGGTTTTAGTTTTTTTGTCCGATGTAGAGACCCGATCCTTTACACATTGGGCAACAACCACCACGAGTCTGACGCCCGAGATATAAACCAGTCCCGCGGACCTGGGCCTCGAGTTCGCGATTGTGACGCGCCGCCTCCGCCAGTGCAGCGTCGCTGGCCTGTTTGCTCTGCACAGCCTTTACTACCCCAGCGGTCCCACCAGCCACGGCACCCGCCGCGGATAACCCACCAAAAAGCAGCGGGAGGAGAGCCAGTAGTGGAAGAAATCCACCCATTTTAGTCATCTTTTTCAATTGCGTTTTGGTGAATCTCAGCTCCATGCCAACGCCTTCCGAAATCTTCTTCACGATTCGGGCGGCTTGAACTTTTGTCAGCGCGAGCTTATCGTCTCCACGAAGCTGGCCATGAGCGAGTCGGATCGTGGCACCAGTGCCGGCGCGCGCAGCTTTAGCCAATGTTTGCTTTTGCCCTTCGGTCAGTGAAAGGCCGAACGCAACGTATTCAGTTTTCATTTTTGGAAAAAATATATCTAAAAGAGGGCCTTGTATCTAAATGTGAAAAACCGATTTCTAGTAGACGACGTTGAATTTGCTGCCATCCGATTCAAAATTCAGGAGTCGGTCGCTGATCAGGACGGCATATGCCGTCGTATTATTTGGTACCCCTTCGTTAAAGTCCACCTTGATTTGTATGTCCTGTACAGAGGTTTTAAGTCGTTCGGATTGCCTGCGCACGTCCAGGACGAAGATCGGAAACAAATCTACAAATTCCATTGGTGTCAGTTGGCATGACGATTCACGCGCGTCTATACCGCAATATTCTTCCTTGAAGTCACGTAGGGCCTTGTAAGCGCGAGAAGTTGTCCTCTTGGTGAAGTCGAGATTCATGTCAACCACCGGGTAACGATCGGTGTTGAGCAAAGCGAATATGTTGCGAACCTGTGCATGGTCAAACAGTGCCGGATTCTGGCCTTGATGTGCATTCTTTCCAGTCTGAAAAGCAACAAGAATCCAGCGTGGCTTTTCCGTGCCCGACTTAACGCTCAAACGCCAGGAAAAAGTCGTCGCTCGTGGCACCGCAATGTTGTCGCATTGCATGGCGCGGAATGCCACAGGTACCTTAACCTTGGCTTCAATCTGCTTCATAAGCATGCTTTTATACTCCAAAGCGGGTATTATATGCGGCATGAACCAGGAGAGTTTAGTCAGCATGATCTGGCCATTGGCCGCTGCGGCTTCCTTGAAGATCGCGTCTGCATCCCCCTGCCGGCTCAGCAGTAAAGAGTGTTTGATCCCGTATACGACCTTGTGATAATCATCGCAAAAACCGAATAGATGTCTTAAGGGAACGATGAATGAAAACGTTCCAATAGGGACGGGTTTTCCAATGATCATCAGTCGACGGGCCTCGAAGCCGATATTCGCAGCCGCCGCCGCCGCACTCGTGTCCTTCTGCCAACACATGTTTAAACCTTCGCCTTTGGAAAAATCATCGCCGTATACCAGCATGCCTTTCATCGTCGTGGCTTGCCCAGGTGACATGACATTCTCTATCTCGGTATTGTTAGCCAGGTATCGAATTTGAGAAAACATGTACGGGATAGCATTGTTGATGAATGACACCAACGAGTCTGCGATGTAAGCCGCGCCAGTTGATGTAATCCTGCCCTCCACAAGAAGGTAGCTCTTGGAAGGCTGTGTGAAAATGTCTTGGTTCTGGATGTCTATCTGTATGGCCTGACCGTTGTTAATAGCCGCAGGGTTTTGTGATTCATACTCGCGGTATTCAAACGATTCGATGCTATTATCATCGGGTACCGCCGAAGCGATGTCCAACATTTCACTCGGCACGTCAAATGCCGCCATTATTATAGCTAAAAAAGTTCAAGCTTCAATTATTAATCATGTTGCAAATGAATTTCATATGTGGTGGGTTAAACATTTTTTTTCCGTTTTGTGAATTAGTCGGAAATTTTTTTTTCATTTTGCAAGAAACAGACCCCTACCACAACGACTCGGCTTTATAGTTTTGAAACCGGATCCAGCAATGCGGCTGTTTATGTCGGCCATTGTCGGAACAACGGGTGGCGGACTCACAGCCAATTGTTTTAAGTATTCGATGCTCTTGTCGCTGAGCGCCTTCTCCAAAGGTGCGGGAACAACAGGCGCGGCAGATGAGTTTTTCATTTGCGTTTCCACCGCCGCAGCGCGTCTCGCTTTCACGGCATCAACAATTTGCCTGACGGCAGATGCTGTTGTGGCGCCGGCTTTCGCGACATTACCAACCGCCTTGGCAACGTTTGTGATTGTGCCTCTATTCGCCGAAATGAAGGAGCCTGCACGGCCAAGGAAACCCGCGATTTTGGGTATCCAGTCGAAAAGTCCACCACCCACGACACGACGCCGCTTTTTAATTCCAAGAACAAACATGAGAATATTTAAGTGTGAAAATCTACGCACTGCGGATGTGAAACCTTATAGTTACTGTCTCACCGCGGAGGTTTAATTGTTCACCATTCTGGTCTGTCAGCCACACACGAATGCCCTGTACGTTGCCAGCAGGTGCAACTGGTAGGTACACCAGATTTTTCGGAGACTCGATTACCTTGTAGCCGGGCGATACATCCGGGAAAAAACTGTAGATTACTGGCAGCTGGCTACCATTTCGATACGATCCAGAGATAATGTCACAATTTACCAGGATTGTGTCCACGCGGAGAATATCGACTGGATTTTCTCCCTCTTTATAACCAATACCAAGCCTCTGAGGGTTAAAACCGAGCATTTGCCTGATAGTAGATTGCGCCATATTTACTATATATTGGGCATTCGTTATCTTTACGAAGGCGCGTAGGGTAGATGCGTTGGCTCCTATAGTAATAGGAGAATTAAAGCCGAGTTGAACAACACCTGTCGGCGGCGGATTTTGCTTTTCTAACTGCCGGCTGATTTCATCATTAATCTGTGCGATCTCGTAGCTTCCGTCGGGCAAAATGATCGTCTTCCACGCCTGTCCATTGGTGGAGCTGTAGACGAACTTGTTATTTGAGCTGTCAATGTTCGGAATAGAATTATAAGTTTCAAGATTGACCAAAGCAAGCTCAAAGCGTCTTTTTGGATCCAGGTACAGCGGTGGTGAGAAAGCCGTGGTCCACCCTGTAGTATCTGAGGAAACAACTATACTAAAATTTTCCTTAGGCTGCAAAAGTCCTCGAATTTCTTCGAGTAGTTTCTCCGAGCGTTCCATCTTGTGTATTTTATTTTATGAGCATGTTTCTATTCAATTCGAGTGCCAGCTCTTTGGAGATCGCACCGGAACGCAGTAACTCATCAAGAATGGCGGAGATTTCGTTGCCGAGACCAGTGTTTCCCGCGGCCCTAGAGGCCACCAAAAGCTGCAACCTCTCTACCAGGGCGTTTGGATCGTTATAAAATTGCACCGCGCCACCTCGAATCAGCTGGAACTTTTTACTTTTCCGGCCATGAATAGGCAGACCAGACATCTGTACGAGCTTTTTAAAAGTTTCAATTGCTTGAGGCGAATATTGTTTAGTCTTAACGAATCGTTTCGTTAGTAGATTGAACAACGACTCATCGGCCGGAGATTCGAGAACGAGGTTACCACCTTTAAACACTCTCAGTCTACCGGCAGACAACGCGACGGGGTCAACGGAGAGCTCACCCAAGGCGTTACCTTGTAATTTCAGAGGAACGGTTGGAACACTGAAACCCTTTCCCTTTTTGATGAGGGTGTGGCCCTCTATCAGTGTATCGATTCGCTTTTTATATTCCCTTAGGGCTTCGATATCTGCAGTCACCGCATCTACCTTTTCTTCGTCTTTTTGCTTTTTAGCCATCTTTTTCTCTTTGCCCAGGGTGTGGCGATTATAGTGATTGACCTCACCGATTATCTTTTCAGCACCTGCCTTGTCGGCTAAATCGAGCTCGCTCGGAGGTCTGAAACCGTGCCTTATGATTGCCTCGACGTTGAGATATTTGTTTGGATCGACTAACAATGCGTGGGGGATTCGGGATGCTGGAAGCGCTGGAAGCGCTGGAGCAGCTGTTCCTGCTGAATCACCGAACAACGCCGCTATCGGGTTAAAATTAGCAGACTCTGAAATCTGCGCCGGCAAATCCTGTAAGGCGCTGGTAACTTTCTGCAGCTCCTTAGACGTAGCCGCCTGGGATTCAGCCGTGGCTGTGGCGATTGGTTTGAAAAGCTTTGCCGCATCGTACTGAAGGTTGGCTTCACCGAGTTTCTCATCCACGAAACGCTGTCTCAATCGATTTCTGCGAGCTAAATAGTCCTGAGTCAACGCGTCTCGCTCCTGTTTAGACGAAACTTTTGTCCACATCGCGTTTATATGTCGACTATATGTTGCCCGTAACGATAACTTTTGTCCACATCGTGTTTCTATGTCGACTATATGTTGCCTATATCATGTCTTTAAATACTTGCCTTGGGCTTATAGAAGCGATCGAACCCGCAACGATATTTTCCATCGTACACTTTGGACGTCAAATCTATGACTGCGAATCCATATGGCTGGGCAGCACACTCGCTGAAGAACGTACGGAACTCATCGAAAGACATGTCACCCCCCACGAACGTATCGTGAATGGCTCGCAAATTTTTACTGTCTTGGTTGAAGAGGACTATAAGATTAGCATTGTCACGGATCGCTTGCTTCGGAATTCGAAAATAATTCTGTGTTAAGTAGAAGCAGTCCGCGCCACCGTGTCGACCCATAGTGAAATACCTTTCGATGGGCGACTGTTTTTCAAGCATGACGTCATCGAAAACTAGAAGGCTTCTGGCATTCTTATTTAATGATTCAACTGGAACTATTTCATCTGAGCAAGAGTGAAAGGAAGCCACTTCCTTACCGGCAACTTTTTCGAGTTCTGTTATCCAGTCCCGAAGAAACTGATATTTTTCCTGTCCCAGAGACTTTGAGTATAGATAGAGCCGGTCAAAACGTAGGTACCCCTTCTTCAGAAGGAGGTTGAGTAGTAGGTTTGTTTTCCCACATCCGCTAGGCCCGCAGATTATACACCGTATGCTGGATGGCAACAACCAATGGTGGTGTTTTTTCCCATCGTCGGCTTCGAGATCGAAATTTGTTATTTCCATATAGAGACAACGAGTTATGATTGTATTCAACGAAAACAATGTATTGCCTACGATGTAAGAAACATACTGAGACTTCAAATGAAACAATTGTCGAGTTACGAAACGGTCGGCCAGCCAAGAAGGGAACCTGTGCCGTCTGCGGTGCAAAGAAGAGCCAAATTTTGCCTTCTAAAGTGCGAAAGACTGGAGGTTCTCTACTGAATAGCGCTCTTAATATTCTGCCTCTGCCTGAGATGCATATGAGCCTTCCATCCGGTATGTCTTCGGAAGATAATCCGGGAGGTTCTTTTCAGAATACAGGAAAGTACTCTTACTGTGGACCATTCACAAAACTCGATAAACGGCTGTCACAGCGCTATCACGGTGTTAATCAGCTCGACCGTGCGTGCCTCCACCATGATGTGGCTTACGCAGTTCATAAAGATACCCCAGGGCGTAACCACGCAGATGACATCCTCGCTGCAGCCGCGTCGAAGATCGCACTCACCGATGAAACTCCAGATTATGAGAAGAAGGATGCCCGGCTCGTATCGGCCATTATGTCAGCAAAGTCGAGGCTAGGGATGGGTGTTGGACGGCGGCGCTAATGAAAATCATTTGTGTATGTGTTTACCTGTTTGTAATATATAGTATTACTGAAATGTCTAAGCACCTTTCAGCCGTCTATTACAGCCCTAGAGGTTACTGGCGAGGTAAGGCTGCGGTGAAGAAACTAGCCTCAGCCGCCAAAGTTTCCGAGGCGGAGGCTCGTGATTGGCTGAAGAAACAAGCGGTGTGGCAGATTTATCTTCCCGTTCCACGCCGCATACCGCGTCCAAAGTTCGATGAAAATCGACCAAACGCCGTACACCAAGCCGATCTCTTGTTTTTACCTCACGATAAAGTAGGTCGAAAGACTTATAAATACGCTCTCACTGTTGTTGATGTTGCCTCACGATACAAAGAAGCTGAACCGTTGATAAACAAAAGTGCGACCGAAGTCGCCGCCGCTTTAAGCCGGATCTATAAGAGGGGTCCATTGACTTGGCCTCGACTTCTTCAGGTCGACCCTGGCCGCGAATTTATGGGTGATTTTACACCGTTGCTGGCGAAGCACGACGTTCTTGTAAGACGCGGACAGGCCGCAAATCATCGCCAACAGGGCATCGTTGAACGCTTTAACCGTACTCTAGCTGAGCGACTCTTCGGTGCTCAATACGCTCAGGAATTGCTCCTGGATGCAAGGGGGTCATCCGAACGGTCAGTGGAATGGGTTCGACGATTGCCCGAAGTTGTAGCTGCACTAAACGATGAGCCGACGCGCTTGCTCGACATGAAGCCGGTTGAAGCGATGAAAGCCGCTAAAGTGACACAGAAGCCCTCTCATTCACAAATGAAAACTCGTTTGTGGGGCTTGGATGAGCCTGTTCTCGGGCACGACGTTCTCGTCCGATATTTGTACGCTCCCGGCGAGCTCGAAGGTGGAAGCAAACGTGCCACCGATCCTAACTGGTCGCTCACCATCCACGCTATTTTGGATGTTGTTCGGCAGGCTGAGCAACCGGCTTTATACCATCTAGTTGATGGGCCTGGCCGCGGTTTTGTCCGTGAGGAGCTGCTTCTGGTGCCTATGGGCACTGAGCTACCCCCCGATAGAATACTCAACCGTCGTTGATTTTGTAGTGCCCGTATGCCAGCGTTGTTATCCCATCGGCCTCTATCCACTTTTTTGTGTCTAATGGAGAGAGGCTGATCTTATTCTGCTCGTACACTCCGATCTGGTGGTCGTGGCTTCGAATCACGACTTGTGTGTGCCGCATCTCTTCTCGTTCGAACAGGCACTCCTTGTATAGCTCGTGATGCAGATCCTTCTTCACAACTGCTCTCTGAACGCCTTTAGCTTTCCTGATCTCTGAACCGCCCGATTTTAAGATCGAGTACATCTTCGGACGCAGTCCCACGAATTCGGCGATGGCCAATCCGTTACATTCATCCTTGCACTTGCCCACGACTTTCTTGTTCTCGACGTCGTAGTATGGGCTGTCTCTAGAAAACTCACTAAAGTCGTATAGGTGTTTTTTGTTCCACATATCGACATAGGCGTTCGGAGTTTCCACCTGAAATAAGAGGCTGTCAGTGTCTGTGTATAAGAGTTGAGCATTGTTGCCGTACTCGTTTTTCACATCGTTGTACCAGAAGTCGTACATCAGATGCTTGCTGAGGTCGAGGACAGCCTGGCCGACATATACAGGTCTGTTTAACTTGAGCTTGCTCTTCAAACTGTGAATCGCGGCGAGTTGGTCGTTGAAGATTTTGTGTGATATGTAGGCCGGGTCGGCAGTTAGTTTACGAAGCTTGTCAACTTTTGAGGTCGGTACCAGGTTGACCCTGATTCTTTTTCTAAGATTTTCCATGGTTTTTCCGAAAACTGCATTATTAGCCAGTTTGAAGAAGTCTTTTTCAAATTCCGACGTTGCCTTCGCCCTCAATTTTGTATTCATCCCGATGTATGGAGCCATCCACGCCTCCTGCCTGAATTTAATGGCACGATGGATCTTAGAAACTCGTAGGCCCAACGAGTGATATAGTTTGAGATTTCTATAATGGACCACATACCGCTCCTTAGGTCGCAGGCTTGGTACTAACTTCACATGCTTTGTGAACTTGCCTCCCAACTCGTTCATAAGCACATTCTGATAGTCACTCAACCACTCCTCTTGGACTGTCAGGGTCTCCGGTGCTAGGGGATAGTCGTTATGAGCAATGTGGAGGTGCTCCGGGTACTCGAGATCAACTTCGAGTAGGAAGCCTTCAGGCGCGTCGTCTGGAGTTTCCAACACTTCGTCGAGAGTTGGACTTTCCCAGCTGAATGCTCCAACTGGTAATGGCTGTTGCATCGCCCAGCCGTACAGGTTATTAGCGTCGAGATACATGATCCAGTTTTCTGGCTTCGTGGTATCGTGATCTGGGCATTGCGGGTTGTTGGCTTTTGCGAAGCGCTTAGATACCATCGAAATTCCGCCTCTGAGACCTTTCTCTACGAACAAATGCATGTCTATATCGGTTAAAAGTTCGAGTTCGATCTTCGTCTTTTTCAACAAAGCGTCCCAGGCCATTCCTGGTAGGCTGAAGTAGTTTGCTGGATCCAGACTATAGTGCTTCATCGATGTGGATCTGAAGGTCTCGAATACATCGGCTAGTAGGAGTACATCCGTACGGAGATACAAGTCGTGATAGTCACCCAGAGTTTTACAATCGAATTCATTCCATACTCGTTGAGCGTGTTCATAATCCGCATCAGAGATGTTCTCACGGGTCAGCCTGCTGTAGAACGCTTCTTTGGGTGGAAGTCGGTCTTCTTCGAAGCGGTGGTAATCGTGGATGTATTCGTAACAATAAACGCCCTTTCGCCTCAACAGATCTAATTTTAACCTTTCGTTATGAGCGAAATTTTCGTTTATATACGCAGTTGTGACTTTCAGATCCTCAAGCGACAGGTTTCCTGATAATTTATCCAATGAGCTGTTTAGAAACTGGAGGCTGTCGATGAACTGTAGTTGCCCTATGTTGAATGTCATGTATTTCTCCATATTGTTTGGGATGCAGTTAATTTCAGTTTCCTCATCCTGTGCGGCCTGACAACTTCCGATCGCTTGCATGATGAGATGACTGTCGTAACCTCGCAGATTGTGGAAGACCACCGGTACCTTACACTTATCGGGATATATTCTAAGTTTTAAGTTGCACTCGCTGTGAGCGGCACCTCGGTACTTACCGGTAATGTGGCAGTGGTCACGAACTCTGTCCTCTTCGAGCGCATCTCCGCAGATGTGACATTCGATAGCCTCGCGGAATGATTGACGATCGGCCGCTGACATAACCATCTTAGCTGGGGTGGCCAGCCTTTGTTTGATAGAGGCTAGCTCGCCTTGTAGTTGTTGTAGGAACTCCTCCACGGCGTTTTCTCCGCGGTATAAAACTGGTTTCTTCGTGCGGCCATCGTATCGGACCACTATATAACAGAAGCTACACGGTTTCTGCTCAGCTATCTGTCTGGTGTTGCTCTCGTTGGGATTCATGGCCGCATTTAGGACTGGCACGTTCAACGCCTCGAAGTCTGCGTATATGATATACGGGGCTCGCATCTGTTTACGATGGTTCTGGAATTTGAGTATATTTTCATCCTCCTCAGGCATCTCAATCCGCTGAGGCTTCTTACTGATGCCCTGACAATCCTTGATATGGGCATCCAGCAAGTCTTGCCTACAGAATACGTGTAAGCAGCGACGACATGGATGCTTTCGTCCTTGAAATTTGCTGTTTTTATAAACCATGCGGGCTAGATCCTTGATCCAGACATAATGAAAATTTTCATTTGCGTCGTCGGCCAGTAGTAGAAGGTCAAGATTGTGGACACTGGTCCGGTTTGAAATGTGAATTGGATACAAAGCTTTATCCCACCCGAAGACTGAGACGCTTATATTTGGGTTTTGACGCTCAAACTTGTCGATATCTGTGACCTTCACTGGAAATTCTATACCGTCAAAGTTTAGCTCGAGGAGGTGGGCACGATACTTACTGGGACGATAGGGGTGTTGCCTAAAATCTACTGGATACATTGCGCTTAATATGGCCCACTCGAAGCATCGGTTATCTTCATTCTTAACATTAATAACCGTGCGAGGGGGGATGTACTTTGGTGTGGGAAAGTAGCTCTTCCCTCGGAAAGGCTTATATCTTGCAACACCGAGGTCTAGCGCGACAATCCGCCTCACCCTCCACCCCGACCCCTCATTGGTGTAATCCTCGAGGAGTTTTAGTATTTCGGCCTTGGCCTTCCGTATAGCCCCTTGGATTTTACCCGCATTGGTAACTGGTACTGCTTTGCTTCGAAAGTAGGCGGTATTGGTAATGATGCCGGGGGGCGCGTTGCCACCATACACATTATCAACGGTCGGTGCCAGCTTTTCCAACTCAACTGTCAACACTTGCGAGTATTTAAGACCGTCTTGTTTCAACAGCTCTTCGTTGAGTTGTGCCTCAATGTTGTGCTCCATTGCACTCAAGAAAGCTAACGCATCTCCTTCCAGCCTGTGGTTAAGAGGTACTTCTGCACGGAAGTCTCTCAGATGCTGATTGGCGAGCTCTTTGTGTAGTAGAAAGGGTGGTGGCCCACCTCTATCCTTCTTAATTAGGAGTGGGTCGAATTGTGCCAGAAGGGCCTTACGTTTTGCCCCTCTATGCTTGCGCACTGGCGGAATTGGCCTTGGAAGCAGTGGCTGTAGTAAGCGCCTTTTGACTGCATCTGGGATAGGTTCGTCTAAGATATTCTGTAGAACAGCTCGAAGAGCTGGGGACCAGTAAACTCACGCAACAATTGTTCAATTTTTTCATTCGTGGACAATGCCATAGTTATAAATTAGTTTATATTACTGTGGCAAACTTTTCTTTAATATAATAATTATATCATTTGTTCAAAATGAAATTTTGTTTACTGATATTCGATTGACGCTTGCTCATCTGTATTATCTCAATACAATAACTATATCGTTTGTTCAAATGATAATTTTTTTATTCTACTGATATATTTGATAGTCGCTTCCATTCTTTATTAAATTCACGGACTAACCCACCTCGTCGAGCTCTCAAATATTTAGCGAAATAACCACATTTCATACACTCACCCACGTGTGTTTTTATACCCCTTCCACATTTGGCGCAAGGTCTCGTCCCACAACCGTTTCGCAGTCGTGCCAAATGTTTGAAACAGTACTCCCCAATGCACCTGCGACAGCAGAGGGTTGTTTTCCCTATACCGAGCCAAATGCAAAAGTTTTGCCCTAGCATTATGTTTTATGTATACCACAACCTATTCATTTATTTAAATTGAAAAATGACCCGGTTTGGGCCGGCCTCGTGGGAGGTTCTCGGCCGGCAGCAAACGGTACTTTACATTTTAAAAAGCTTCTTTGGCAGACTTAGGGCTTGGGGAGTTCTAAGCAATTATATCCAAAGGCACAGCTTTAAAGCCGATCTGTTTATAAAGGCTAGTTGGTCACGAGAAGGCTTGGATGCACTGGCTTCCCACCCCATAAAATACGCTCTAGTAAATCGAAAAAACGACTCGTAGATATGTCTAGATTTTTCAGCGTAATATGAATTATGTCATTATAAGCCACCACGGCTTCTGAGGCGCCTTAAAAGTGGTGTCCCCTTATTTTTAGACGTGGTGGCGGCTTGTAAGCGCTAGTACACATCTACTATTCAACATCACATGTGCTACGCAGTCTTGTTGTCAAGACCTTAAACCTCAAGACCAAGACCAAGACCTTGAACCTCAAGACCAAGACCAAGACCAAGACCTTGAACCTCAAGACCAAGACCAAGACCAAGACCTTGAACCTCAAGACCAAGACCAAGACCAAGACCTTGAACCTCAAGACCAAGACCAAGACCAAGACCTCGAACCTTAAGACCAAGACCGAGACCAAGACCAAAACAAATCACAGTCATATCCAGACTTCTATTCCTTACTAAAAATTTTCTAGTCGGACTACTCGTTATTTCAATAAAAACGTGAGTCTTTTATTTTATTCAAGCAAAACAACTTTAAATGCAGACTGCAGAGAATTCCGAATTCGTATTTACAAAAGTCCTTCATGCGAAATGTTATTCCAAATGCCTGTTGAATTTTATAAAAAAAACAATTTGCTCAGAATTTTCTGACCAAGACGTGACTGTGGGGCCTCATAAAAATTCTGCCATGTGAAAAAATACGGTCTACAAGTGCTGAAATCGCTAGCACGCAAAGCAGCTTTTCAAGAACCGGATGTAAATGTACAAATCGTGAGTCTGTTTTGAAATAATTCCATGGCAAATAAACGGAAGTCAAAATATTTGACCAAAACAACAGTGAAGCCTCATTAACACCGTGTAAATACTAAAGCAATAACTGTATGAGTAATTATTGGATACATTTTTAAAATTCTTGCCGTTTGTTAAAATTAATGACTGTTCATATTGACAAAAGTCTTGGTCTTGGTCTTGCAAAACCAAGACCAAGACTTTGAACCTCAAGACCAAGACCAAGACCAAGACCTTGAACCTCAAGACCAAGACCAAGACATTGAACCTCAAGACCAAGACCAAGACTTTTAAAAACGAACTCGAGTGCACTCGAGACCAAGACCTTGGTCTCGAGGACAACAAGACTGGTGCTACGTACAGTCAAAAGATCTCTAGACGTCTTTTCTAGACAAAACGACAGTGGATCTAATACCAAAAGATCGCTTACAATGAAGGCATATGAAAGAATTGATCTTTCATTTCTAACCTAATGACTTTTGTAGCGCCGTTATTAATATTGTCAAAAACATCAATCGATACCACCAGCTTCCAGTGAAATCAAAGTCCATCTGCGATGTTAGGTTGAACTCTGACAGCTTTTATAGTTCAGCTGGGGGCATAGGCGTAGACTCTGGGGGGGGGGGGCAGTCGGGGCACGTGCCCCCCAAATAATTGAGACGGACTGTACACCAATGCAACAAGTGTAGAAAAAATAATCAAATGCCCCCCCAATATTTTGGACAAGTTTATGCCAGTGGCTGGTGGTCATGAATCGTGCGATTGTCGGCTATCTTGGTCCAATTTAGATGCGCATATGGTGCACTGAGTTCAACAGTTAGGTGATGTTATCTTCAGGGCTGTAGTGGTAAAGTTAGAGGTGAGTAGGCCTACACAATACCGGTTAGTTTTCCGAAACTAACTAGAGGTGAGTATAAATATTTTGTGAGGTGAGTAGGCCCTATACGGTCTCTAGGGGTCATGGGCGGCGATCTAGGGGTGGGGGGTCGAGGGGGACAAGACCCTCCACCTTTAAGAGTGTGTGGGGGGGGTAACGTCATACATCGGACCCCCCAAATTTTGAGGATACATCAAAAAAGGGCAAGAAATGCAATTGTGTGTAAGGGCGAAAATGAGTTTTGAGTGCCTTTTTGACGAGAAAAGTTGTTTTGAGCAGAAGTGCCCCCCCAAATTTGAAGAAAAAGGTGATGAAATGGAAAAAGGCCCAAAAAGTTCTGTGGAGACGAATAGCTAAGAAAAGTCGTGAGTAATTTTTTTGAAGGCATGGAAAAGTCACGAAAGTAGGTGGAGGACTAAAAAAAAGGAGATGAAAGCGAAATTTTTTTGGAGATGAAGTGGCAGAAAATTTTTTGGGGGGGACAAGATTTAAAAAAACGGTCGTCGACGAGATCGTGGCCGACTTTGTCCCCCCCGCCCACCTCTCAGACAAGATCGCCGCCACTGCTAGGGGTGAGTACACCCTGTATACCCTCGACTACAGACCTGGTTCTTCCGTTTAAATGAGGAAGAACCGTTTAGAACTGAGATTGTTTTGAAACGGTTTGGGGCAACCGTCGATACAGCATTTATATAGCGAGAAAGCCGACAAGCATAACGCAACGGTTCAGTAGGCCTAATCGCCACTGAATAGCAGAAGCTAGGCCTATTAAAATTAAAGGATACCAGAAGTCACGTTGCAAGTCGTTAAACTTTCTATTAGGCCTACGGTACCAATTCCTTGTGCAATAATGAAGAAGCTTTTTGATTTTTGTGGTCCAGTTATAGGCTTTTGTTAGCCTACATGCGATCGATGAAATATGAGCTCTTCTGTAACTCTGATACATACATACTTACCCATTCGCTTCTCATCGGTTTCAAATATGGCTGTTCGCGGCATTTGTAGAGTCTATGTCGTCATATATATCTTATGAGTGTATGTTTCAGTAACTGAGTTGCTAGTGTCATATATTCGATAGACCGCGGAATTTTAATATCCAGTTCAGTGAACAGACGCTACCTGAATGTTAGGCCAATCAGGGGCGTCTATCTATTGCCTTCTAGATACTCAGTATCTAGAAGGCAATGGTCTATCCCCCCCTAAGTCATTGGAGCAACGTCCCTTTTCCCCCTCTTCTTCCCCCCTCCGTTCCTTCCCCCCTAAAATGGTGACACACACACTAACAGATCTTCCCCCTATTTCTTGGATGGAGCATTTGCTCCAAGGTTTCTATGGTGTAGACGCCCCCGAGGCCAATGGAAGGTGACATGAGAGGCAACTGCATTGAAACGATAGGCAGGAATCGAAGTGCGGGCCTCTGATAGATGTCTATCAATGACGTAACAATAGCCAGTAAACGGGTTTACCGAACCCAGTCTCTCCATTTATCACGCCCCCCCCCCCCAGAGAACAGCGTAGTAAAAAAGCCTTTGCCCTGGTCGATGCCCTGCCAGAATTTTTGCCCTGTCCAGAATTTGTTCGGGCATATTTGTTACATATCCTGATATATAGGCCTAAATTTACTTAACTCACTGAAATGTTAAAATTTGCTTTACAAATGTCAAAAAGCGTTCAGCTTTCGGGGTCTTCGCCCATCTGACCTCCTGATAGACAAATAGGCCCTATAATAGTGCAGAGGGCGAATTACGGCAAGCGCGGTAGCGTGATCATATATGGTCAACATTTATGCTCGCGCTACCGCGCTCTCCATAATTCGCCCTCTGCACTGGTCACTTGTATGATTGCCCTGGCTATGCTCTGGTTACAAAAAGTGTCTGGCGCCGCCTCTGGTAGTAAGCATTAAAAATATATTAACAGGTCACTACAGAGATATTAGGTACGTATGTCGTCTGATTAGGATTAGATTGTCTGCACTCCTCTTCTTTACGGACACACACACACACGCACGCACGCACGCACGCACGCACGCACGCACGCACACACACACACACACACACACACACAGAGGACTATGTTGTGTTTGTATTTCACAGGAAAGCATGGAACATTGGTCGCTCCTGCAACACGTGTTAAGACACCTTCTTGTAGGAGTGCCAGTGTTAGAACACTTTTGTTGATACAGGCTACTTAATTGTGATAAAGACAATCCTTGCAGGAAAAGACTGCGGAAAAGCGGAGAAGCAAGATACAAAGCTAGACAGCAGGTTAAGAATTTGACTTATCGCTAAGATTTGTTCATTGATTAAAAGAACAAGAATTTCAAATTAAAATTTTGACACAAGTAAGCAGACAATCATTCAAGAATTCAGTCTGGTCATAAATGAATGAATGAATGAATGAATATACAGTGATGACCTACTGGGGATCTGTGGTTGGTTCTTGAACAGCCAAGACCCGCCATCTCAAACCCTAACAGGTTATTTCTGTCATGCACACGCACACACCTAGGCGTTCACTTAGACTATTTTTTAAAGCACTTAAAAAGCAGTCATTGCAAACTTTTAATAATCTTAAAACGGTGTATTTTGAACAGATTCTCTAAATACAATACGAACAAGTTTTAAGCAACACTTCACTAGTTTCATCCATAAAACTTTGGGCTGTTCAGTTATTCAGTTACTCTACTTCACATTTTTCGAAGTCTTAGTTCTGACGGGAGCATGCCAAAGTATGTGTGGCCTTAGGCAACTCATGGAGGCACACATATTAGGCCATATTTCTATTTATTTAGCACTATTAACACTGGCAAGTGATCAGCTGATGGCAGGAAGCAACAGTGCAAAAAACACTTGTGCCACATTCTTACAATGAAGATCTGTGAAAGAAGCTTGAACCAATTTTCCGCATAATAATGCGAGCACTCGACCAATTCAGAAAGTTTCCTCTACTCTGGCCAAAAACTTTTCTGACAAAGTCAATTCATCGTTAAAGAACTCAATTTCACACCATTCTGAACAGCAACGAAATAACCAGATATAATATTACAAGGTGTAGCAGTCAAAATTCTGTAAAATAATACAGAAGTGTTACCTAATACACCTGATGTATCAAACATAAGCAATTCATTTCTAGTTATGCTGGAACAGTTTAAAGTTTCTCATAGTGAAATTTAGTTCATTGCTATGCCTCCTTGCAATACACAGAAACAGAAAATCTATGATAATGCCAGTTTCAAGAACAACCAAGTGCATTAGACATAGACAACCAAAAAAATTTCTTGGGATCATATGACAGAATGAGTTTTCATGTCTCAAGTAACCGAAGAGCACTTGCACCATCGAAATCCACAAAAATGTAACAGTAAATATGGGAATCTGAAGACTCTGTTTTAATTCTTTAATAAAAATAAAAAAACCAACAAACAGACAGATAAATTTCCAGTTAAATTTCCTAAAGTAAGCTACGAAGCCATTCACATGCATCCAATAAATAAGCAACATACAAAATCATCACACAAGAGAACTTGCCGCGAATTTACAAACGTTCTCACTGAAATTATTATTCAAACATGGCCATGGAGTCATGAAGCCCTCGCTTCAAGGCCTCAGTATATTTAGCAACGTAACAATGTGTGCAGCTCTCTGCTACACATTCAGTCCTGTTTTGCAAATAACATTATAGAAGATATCAGTCGGATAGCAGGAAAATCACCACCAGAAACCATCATCACTATTACTTCTCCAGACAAAACGTAACTCCTCAGTCAGATGAACGTGATCTACTGCGACTTGATGGTGAAGATCTGTAATCAAAAAAGGTTCAATCTAAAGCAGAGGTGGGCAAACTACGGCCCGCGGGCCGGATCCGGCCCGCCAACACTTTTTATCCGGCCCCACAATTCTTCAGAAACTTTAAAAAAAATTCAGACCACTAGAAGTTTTTTCTTCGTTTTACTCAAGTGACGCTGCTCTCTAACTTACTATTCCGGTCTCGTCTTTAAAAATAACTCTATGCATTAACTCTGCCGATCTGCCCGACTTCTCTGCACAGGCTTTTGCACATTGTCTGTATACGCAGGAGTGAAATCCGTTCAAATAAGGCTAATGTTGCTTTCAAAGCAAATGAAAGAACAAAACTACGAGAACTTTCCTACCCTGCAGTTTGCAACTGCAGGGCAGGAAAAATATAGCCTTCAGCTGTCATGTTTGACAGAAGAGTTCTCCAGATGATTTGTGGATTTTAAATCAATTGACACGGAATTACTGTTGTGCTTACAATACCGTTCACATTTGACATTGACAATTAGCTCATTTACGGAACTTCAGCTGGAGTTAATCGACCCACAAAGTGACATTGTTCTCAAAGAACAGCTAAAAGGATCAGACCTGGTAACATTCTTTTCTTTGCTCAAGAATGAAAAATTCTCAAATCTACAAACTTTTGCTTTAAAAATGTGTGTATTATTGGCATGCACTTAATTCTGTCAACAAAGATTTTCAACTATGAAGATTAACAAATCCAAGTACAGGTCTCACTGAAGTGATCTAAAGTTGAACTCAAACTGTGAATTGCAACCAGCGCAGTCACTCCGGAGTATGGGAAACTTGTTAATTAAATGCATGTTCACAGTCGCATACATCTCATTAGTAACAGCCAAAGTTTATTTAATATATTATAAATAAGTAAATGTTACTTTTCATGTTAGTCGTTAGGCCTATTAAAAGTTAAAAATTTGTTATCCGGCCCTCCGAATTTTTTTGGCGTTTAATGTGGCCCCATATGCAAAAAGTTTGCCCACCCCTGATCTAAAGTAATGACATATAAATTTACAACATTCTTTTCCCACAGCAAGATTCTCTGCAAGTTTCTGAGCATCAAAAGTGAACACAGAACTATTACAGTGTCCAACCTGTTTTCGTAAACTCTTACAAGTAAAGAGCCTTTCAGGCTGCCAGCCTTTCCATGAGCATGGGCATAGTTTTTGTTTCAAATGCCATGGAACTCATATACTGTAGGCTCTAAATGGGTAATTTATGGGAATATGAGTACTATAATTTATAGGCTCCATGTGAGCATGCAGACAGGGTACTATGGTCCTACTTAAAAACTGAAACTTACTACAATATATATATATATATATATATATATATATATATATATATATATATATATATATATATATCAATAAAACTACAACCAATATATTACACTTATCATGTAATCAATGTAATAGGTGTACTATTACATTGACTACAATGTAATAGGTTGATTTCAATGTAATAAATTGATTACAATGTAATAGGTGTACTATTACATTGATTACAATGTAATATGTTGATTTCAATGTAATAGGTGTACTGTTACATTGATTACAGCTGCAGCAACCAATATGGCTATTTTTCTGTAATTTCTGATAGGTTTTGTTTCAAAACTAGACTTGCTCATTTTTCATGTTCTAGCAAGCATTTCACATTTTAAAGACTCGCTCATATTCATTTAGATTGTGTACTTTTTACCTTCTTTGTCTGTAAGAATCTTGACTTGAACTTTCACGTCGACGCCTGTAGGAACGGCTCCTTCAAAAAAAGTTTTTATTGAGAGTTCAAGATAGACCACAGTGAACAAATTTATTAAAATAAGCAGCATAATTAGAACAACATATTGAAAAAATTAATATATTACAGTAATACAGAAATTAAGACCATTGCAATTTCAATGTAAGGTTGTCAAAGAAAGGAAATTGAATCCCATCCTTTACACGAATATTAGCATAAAGCTTCTAACAAAGTTAAATTATTTGACAAAACAAATGCCAAAATCAACTACCTGGAAGCTGATCTGGACCTTGAATCATACTCCGAGTCACTGGACAGTCGCCTTGAATAGCTGCGTCTTCTGCAAATTAAACAGTCCTGTTTATCACTCACACACTTTTAATAGCTTCAACAATGAAAACTACACAAATTTCATTTTATTTTACCACAACATTATCACTTTTCTATTACTACAGTGTGGACTTGTTACACGCTCCTAGTTCATACGCCACTCTGCTTAATGCAAAGTGGTGTTATGTCCCCCAAAGCTATCAAATTAACATGCCATATCAGTTAACGTACCACAGAAGAACTGCAGTGCTAAACATCGACTCATTCAGCATGATCTATTTTTCTGCATGGCCTGGCTTACACTTTCAGATGGTCCCATCCTCCTTCGATTTGCTCTGCTCACTCAGTTGAGGCTTTAGGACTTTTCTCTACACGAAGGCTTATCTCGATTAGCATTTTTGTTGTGATGGTGCCCTTGTAATGGCATAGCTGTTTTACGGCGCCTTAGAAATTGTCGATGTTATCATTATTATTATTATTACACACTGTATCATAAAACAGTCCCAAAGACTTCATGTTAACGAGTTCACACTGTAGTAATTTCAACCATTGCACCTTTGCAATATAAATTTAGACAAAATTCCTCTATTTGGCCGACTTTGATGCCTAAATGGAGAAAATCTAACCAAATCGTCCATATGGTACGAAGTCTATTATACCCTAAAGCATAGGTTCAGCATAAAACTGTGTCACTAGAGCAACTAATGTTGCAACAGGTTCTATGACCACCTCATAAATTGAGCGATATTCAGATGTTGTGTCTTTACCATCTACAAAGGAATGCTGGTTGGTGAGGTAACAATAAGTGATGCAGAACTTCCATCAGCTGTCTTTGTTCCTCTTCTTGATGCGATGAGGTCCATGGACTCTCAACATGTTATCAACTGCCCAGTCGACACAGAAAACTGTTGGTTGGACTCTGAGGGTGTATGTGTGAAACTGCCATTGGTGACTTTCTAGTTATCTGAAGACTACTCGCTTACCAAAGAACTCTTAGCTCTTAATGAATCTCTAAAAGTTCTACAGTTTTTCATAAACTCTAACACTAGTTGAGCTAGTGAATGCAGTAATACTTAAAAGGCAGTGCATTATTCGTCTAGATAACAAACTGTACACTTCTAACAATTCCCCAATAACTTTAAAGACAAAGCCGCTTTTTGTAAAGTAATTGTTCACGCTATCGGAACACGTGTATCAAAGGTTTTTTTTCATACAAACCTCGATACTGTTCTGCTTCTTCTTGACCTGCTTCTTGTTCTACTTCTTCCCAATCTGCTTCTTGGGGTTCGTGAGCGGGTCCTTGATCTACTTCTAGACGGACTTCTTAACCTTCTTCTTGTTAGACTTCTAGAGCTTCTTCTTCTCAGACTTCTTGAACTTCTCTTCGAATAGCTTCTTCTTATGCTACTTCTTCGTGATCTGCTCCTGTGGCGAATCCTTCTAGATATGCTTCTAGTCCTGCTTCTTGTTCTTCTTCTCGACCTACTCCGTGTTCTGCTTCTCGTCTCCCTTCTTGTTCTGCTCTTGCTTCGTGTTCTTACTGTCCTTCCTCTTTGCTCAGAAACAAATGAAGGGGAGCGACTGACACTCGCTGGGCTCCAGTGGCGTGATCCTTCACTGCCAGACCTTGATGACTGGGATGGACTGTTGCTGTACCTTCTTCCACTTACACTTCTTGCTGATGGTGATCGTTCTAAATGTGCTGATGAGTTACTGCTGAAAACAGAAAGTTACCACTTAACTAGACTACTCTTAAAAGTGAAAGGTGTTGCTAAAAACAGAAAGTTACTACTTAACTAGACTACCGGTACTCTTAAAAATCAAAGGTGCTGCTAAAAACAGAAAGTCACTACTTAACTAGGCTACTCTTAAAACAGAAAGTTACTACTGAACTAGACTACCGGTACTCTTAAAAATCAAAGGTGCTGCTAAAAACAGAAAGTCACTACTTAACTAGGCTACTCTTAAAAACATTAGGTGCTGCTAAAACAGAAAGCTGATGCTAAAAATTGAAAGGCAATGCTGACAATTATTGCACATATATGAGTCAATCATTTATTACTAAAAGGCGTTTTAATTGCAAATCAAGCACTGCTCACACGTACATTTTAACTTAAAGAAGTCTCCAATAAGTTTTTCTGAAGAATTTAATGTATTAAATGTAATCCAATTTAAGTCTTAAATACATCACCACTTAAAAGAAACGGCTAGGCAGTACTCCCAACTCAACACCACACCACCATCAAACAATGCTAAATCAACGTTCACCCAGTTTAGAAATACCTGCATCTGCTATTATGATGAATTATAAGCACCTGTTCAATGCAGTGTAACAAATTTAAGTAAATTCACTCTTAACTGCCAAGGTTAACAGTCAAGTAGCCATGTCTTGAGATCAAGACATCAGCTGTGAAAAAAGATGCTCCGTCGCCCAACTATTAAGAAGCAAGTGAAGAAGATAATAATCATGCCCCTTACAATGGATCACATGTGCATTTTGAAGCCACGCAGTTGAAAAATCACTAGGCACATGCAACGTGACAGAAGAGCGTTTTCAGTTTCAAATGAAAGACAAACCCAATAGGACAGCAGTGAACAAGAGAGGGCAATTGTATTTAACACTTTAGCGACAAGAGTGTACTAAAAGCGACTGGGAAAACAATGCAACTTGTAATTCAAGTGCTAATAAGATAAACCCATGGCAATTCAAACTGACCTGATTGACACTCTTGAACTGTTAGATGAACTTCTTGAGCTTGAATAATCTGAAGAGGCAGACCTTTTAGCAGAAGGACTTTGCACAGACTTGTTGGACTTAAGCCGTGATTGTCTGACCATTTCAGAACCTTCTTTTGTAGACTGTTTTGAGAAAACTTGTCGTTTCTCGTCCTCTTCACCAAGCGAATTCTCCACCAGCACTGGCGTCTCATCCACGACATTTGAAGGGTGACCTAACTTGTATGGCGAAGTCGATGATAGCACAGGTGCACGAGGACTTTCTGGTGAGTCGAGACCAACCGCTCCAGCAGACCCAGAAACAGGAAGTCTTGATCGCGACTTCCATGTAAAGTTGAGCTGCTTGCCAAGAAGTCGGTTGTCTTGGAGATTTGATCTGGGCAACTGTGAGGGACCTGACCTTGACTGATGCTGCCTGAAGGTCATCTGAGATTTAGGTGCCGACTCTACAACCGATGCTGACAGCATCGCCACTGTAGAACCACCTTCAGGAATCTCTTTGTTTTCAGAAGCCGATCCAACTATGGCAGAGCAGGATTCAGACGCTGTTTGTTCTGTCAAACCTTCAGCATTCACAGCTTCAGAAGTCTGAAAATATTACACGAGAATGTAAGTAAAATTACTTTTAACTGCTGAGATTAACAGTCAGACAAGTAACCTGGTTATCTTGATATAGGAATTGAGTAATATCAGTATAGAATACAGTGATGATCCGTTAACACAATGTCGTAGTGAACAAGCCATCTGACACAGTGCATAGACTGGAACACATGTTAAACGGACTAAAGCGAAACAACCTATTGTCTTACTAAATCCGTACATCCCTCCATTCAACCATCAGTTCGCCCATGGCAACCATCAGTCCGACCATCATTCTGTTTGTCCAACCATCAGTCTGTCCATTCGACCAAACATCCATTCAACCATCATTCCGTTCGTTCAACCGTCCATCCGACTGTCAGTCCGTTCATCCAACCATTTGTCCATCTGACTGTCTGTCATCTGACCGTCCATCAGTCTGTTCATCCGACCTTTAGTCCATTCGTCCAACGTCCATCCGACCATCAGTCTGTTTGTCCGACCGTCCTTCCTTCCGGTTGTAAAAGCCAATATTTAGCTCTACACTGCAGTTCTTGTACAGCATACTAACTGATACGGCATGTTAAGTTAATAGCTTTGGGGGACATGACACTTCATGTTAAGTGGAACAGCGCGTTAACGAATCAACACTGTAGCTGCTTCCTTAACTAATTATAAGGCAGAAAGTGAAGCACATGGTGCAGAGCATAGGCAAAAACACCTTCTACGAAGCACTGAACTATGCAGCCTGCAGTAGCACAGAGTCTTTAGCCAAACGAAGAATGTAACAAGAAAATTTATGTCTCATATGGTGTTTCGTCTTACACACAATAAATGCACCAGCATTAATAACCATTAAGATGCCATGACGGAATTTGCATTATAGATAAGTGTTTTATGCATATCCAGTAAATCATAATGTAAATATTTAAATACCTTGTTTTCTGTTTCCATGACGTTGGATTGACTAGCAGCAACTTCACCTAACATGTTGTCAATACATCTCAAATCAGGGCTCTTTCTGCTATCATTGTCCTTGTCCTCCGAGCATAATAACAATGATTTGTCCGCCTGGTCCTCTACATTTGCATCTGAAATCATCTGGGTCTCTACGTTTACATCCAGCATCATCTGGGTCTCTGCTTTTACATCCAGCATCATCTGGTTCTCTGCTTGTACATCTGCAACCAGATTCTCTCCTTTCACATCAGCAGTCTTGTTTTGAGAATTTATATCCGTCATTTGGTTTTCCGCATTTACATTGATAACTTCATTCTTTATTTTTACATCAGCAACCTCATTTGCTGCTTTAACAACAGCAATCTGGTTCTCTACTTCTACTTCTGCAACCTGGTTCTCTGCTTTTACATCTGCAACCTGGTTCTCTGGTTTAGCAACAAGAACCTGATTTTCTGGTTCACAATTAACACTCTGGCTCTTTGTGTTGACCTCAATAATATCCATTTCAGTTTGGAAACATACTTTTTCCAGTGTACCTGACAAATCCAGTCTTGTGTCTGAAGTCACTGCAACCTCACAGAGTTCCAGGAAGCCTCCATCCTTTGGCTTCCCACTTTTTTCTTCCTGCACCTCAGGTATTGTTTTCTCCATAGCAACATTCTCTGAAGTGCATTCTTTGTTGGTCCTTTCTTTCTCTGCACTCATTCCATCCTTTTCATCACTGGTTTTTAACAGGTCTTCTGAGGTCTTGTCATGATCTGCTTCTGTCACATCACTGCCCTTCTTGCTCCACTTCCAATTCTTGTGAATCGACATCCGGTTTGGATCATCTAGCTCTGAGCCTTCATCCTCCGTGTCAACTAAGATATATTCTGGCTCGACAGGCGGCTCCCACTGAACCTTTATCAGACAAATACAGGACATGGTAAAGATGAGGCAACATAATCAAAACCATTAAAAATATCAACATCACTAGCTTAAACAACAGTACCTTTTGACAACAACAAAAGCAACAGCAATGCAAGTTGTAAAAATACAAATAATATAAAAAATTACATCAAAAATTAATTTAATTAGCAATGCAAGTAATGCTAATACAATATTTTGGTTTTTTTTTCAATACAAGACACTGCAATTGAAGTATATTTTTGACTGGAACACCATTTATACATAAATTTACTCTGTCTTCCTGACTCCTGTGAAAAAAAATCTAAGCCTAAACCCTACAACTAAATTCTTAACATTTACCTGTGAAACTTTCTTCTTTTCCTCAACTTTCTCCTTCTTGACACTCTTCAATTTATCATCCTTAACAACCGCACGTTTGTCGTAAGCATCAGAATCTCCTCTCGAGGTGACCAGAACGTTGTCCCTTGGTTGGCTTCGTTCTTGAGATGAACGTGCATTCAGCGCTGAAGATTTCTTTGCGATATGATGTTTTTCATTATCATTCTTGTCACTCTGGTTACTTCTGCTACCACTGCTACTTCTGCTGCTACTTCTGCTGTTACTTCTACTTATACCACGGGCAATTATGCTGCTTCTGCTACCTGTGTCCTTGTTCCTACTACTTCTCTTGCTGGTACTTCTGCTTCTGCTGCTTCCTGTATGACTCGCCTGGCTGCCAGAACTACTACTGTCAGTTCTGCTGTAAGAAACCATACCAATGTGTTTGGAGTTCTTGGCTTTACTTTTGTACAAGCTCCAGCGACTCCTGCTCTTGCTCCTGTCACTCTTGCTCCTGTCACTCCTGCTCTTGCTTCTGCCACTCCTGCTTTTGCTCCTTTCATTCCCACTTCTGTCACTCTTGCTCCTGTCACTCCTGCTCATACTCCTGATCTGGCTCCTGTCACTGTCAGTCCTGTTGGAGCTCCTGCTTCTGCTTACAGATCTACTAGATGAGCTGTTTTGAGAAGATCCCTCACTGTTATAGCTGTTTCTTCTCTGACCCCTGACCTTCAGTCCTCTACTTTTTTCATGACCTGTTCTTCTTTGACCATCCATAAGACTGCTTCTGCCAACTAAATAACACAAAACACGAGTAAAAGTGGGCATATCCACCAAACGTGGCAGCCATACGTTTGTGACCTCGGCCAAGAAAACGGACCACTTGTCGCTTTCTAGATTAGCTGGAAAATGCTTTTTTACGCTACACCATGAATGTCGATTTTTGCGTTAAATTAACCAATCTGCAGCACGGACTCACTGTACTATAACGAATTTTATGCTACGTGATGCGTTAAGGCCAAATTTAGGTATTAATGTATTGGATAGAGACATATTAAATATATATATGTGATTTCCCGCCAAATGATATTTTATATTTTTGTGAAAAAGTGCATAAATTATAGGCCAAACATTCTGAAAATTTTATCCTGATTTACTTAAGGTGTAAGCTTGTGAAATATGCTAATAAGTCCATTCCTGACAAGTGGTCCCTGTTTTGGTCGATGTCACATCTAATCTTCACTAATGGGAAAAAGGGCTCATTAGATACACGTTTGGTCCAGGTATGCTTGCAATCTCAGGCACAAAGATTGCTTCAGTTTAGTAGCATTTACTTTGAGCCAAGTTCGTTTGTTTAAGAGAATACAGATTCAGATTAAAAAATTTTGTTTTGGTTCTCCATTCTACTAGTTAATGCTGATTACAAAGTGTTTCACTGGAAGACACAAAGCAGGATCCTACATACCTTTGCTGCTCTTCTGTGACTGTGACTTTTGAATACTATCGGATCTTTGGGCAGATAATGCGCTCGAAGCAGACTGCATTTTCTCACTTTCAGCAACACTACATAAACACAAAATAACCCTATTAGCAACATGTATCTTTTTAAAATCAGCTCTGATTTAATACTGAACATTTAAAATTACACAAATGCAAAATGTACAGGATATCCATTCATCAATAATTAATTTTTCATTTCCAAGTTCTCCTAACAGAAAATTCATAATTTCAGTCATCAGCATGTAGACCAAAACTGGTAAGGGACTCTGAACGCTATTCTGCACATCGCCTGAACGCAGAAATGCTTCTTGAGAAGAAGTTAAATACATTCTGACAAAAGCAGAACTGAACGTCAAAACAGTCAGCACAGCTCTAAAAACAATTGCTGGAAAAATGCACTGAACTGTAGACTAAAATAACCTTTTTGCTGCTGGAAGCATAGTCTTTGGCTTCCAAGGCTTCTGTCCTGGCTTCCACCGAGATGGAGGTGGACTCTCTGACAAGTTTTTCACAGCTACACTCAAACTGTTGCCAGATGGTAAGGCAACAGAAGCAACACTGCAACAGAGATGCACAACTGTAGCAGTTTAACTTAATGTAAACAGATGCTTGCATCACAACACAATATTTACTTCATATACGGACAGTAATATTCTAATGTAAAAAAATACATATTTTATATAGTGCCATATATACGCACTTTAACCAAACTCAGACATTTATGTTTACATCGATCTATACTCAGATATTGTGCTAATTAATGAATTCATATCAAAAGCACAAGAAATGAGAAACTAACGAGTCTTCAGTTGCTAGCAAAATGAAAAAAGATAAAGAAGGTTCATTCATGGCCAGTGAATTGCACAAAAGTAAGACTAGCATGCAGAAAGGTATGGAGACTGCAAGTCTTTCTTTGAAAAGGTGGGACATGGGACAAACAACTGGTCTGAGGATACCGATCATAAGTTTAACCAGGTACAATAACATCTTCGTGGAATGCACAAATCAGCAAGGTAGTTGCATATGATGGCAACTTCTTACTGGATTCAAGCTGGAAAGGATACCCAGAGTAAATGAGAAAATATTAACTCTGTGACTGGAGATTTCGGAGGATGTTGCAAACAAGGTAAGCAGCAGTACAGACTGTAACAAGTCATTAAGGTCATGAGTACGAAGAGACAAATGAGGATTGAACTGCAATAGCTGGTTAGTGAACAGACAAGCCAATGGATCATAAAAGGAATGGATAGCACTGTGAGCAACTACAACAAACAGGCCCAAGTTGCTTCAAGTTATAGTACTTAACAGAATCCTGCAATGTTTGCAACATGAGACTACAATGGAACCAAGGATCACTCCTCGATCATGAATATTTGGAAACTGGAAGAATCTTATGAATATCTTGCCAGGAATAACAGAGCTAGGCAAGAGACTGGGGAGGATCACAATTTCAGTTTCCAGTTTCTTGTGCCTTTGTTTGTACTGAGATATAACTGGTTTTTGAGTCATCCCATTCATTAACTGCAGATACACTTTTGCTACCAAGTCATCCACAACAGATGAGCATAGTTGGACAGATGAGCATAGTTGGAGGTCGTATACATAAACAAGACTATATGTGACCTCGGCCGAGAGAAGGGACCACTTGTCGCAAATGGACTTATTAGCAGTTTCCACATGCTTACACCTTAGGTAAAATGAGGACAAAATTTCAGAGCGTTTGGCCCATAATTTATGCACTTTTTTCACAAAAATATAAAATATCATTTGGCGGGAAATCGCATAAAAAAATTTAATGTGTCTCTATCCAATGCATTAATGCTTAAATTTAGCCTTAATGCATCAAGTAGCATAAGATTCGTTGTAGTACAGTGATTCCGAGCCACAGATTGACTAATTAGACGCAAAAATCAATATAATCGTTTAGCGTAAAAACGCGTTTTCCGGCTAATCTAGAAAGCGACAAGTGGTCCCTTCTCTCGGCCGAGGTCACATATGGTGATTTCCTTATATGAGCAAAAACAAATGATCAGGATACACCACAAATAACAATGGACCAATGCACAAACTCTCAGGAACACAACTGAGAAATGGTGTGGGAAATAACTATTACGAAGTGCTCTGTTGTATAGCAAAATACTTGGCAAGCTACAGAGCTTCTTTCGCCGACACTGACTTTGTCCCATAAACAGGAAAATATCTTGAAAAATGGCAACGTAAACAAAATTGGAACTATAAAAGGAAATTTTGAATCACAGGAACTAGACATTCAGTATTTGCATTTACCTTGCCAAAGCAGGAGACTCCTTCTGTTTCACAAGATGACGACTTGATGCAGTTTGTTGTCTTTCTCTTGACATCGACTTGATGCTTGACCGGGATCTCGATCGTGATCGACTGCTAGACCTTGTCCTAGATCTCGATCTTCCAGATGATGAGCTCACTGTCACACGTCTTCTTCCAGTTCTTAGTGACTTGTAACTTTCGCTTCTGGATGAATATGACCGAGATGAGCTGCTATAAGAACACATCCTCTTTCGTGGAGCATCAGGCGATAGCGACCATCTTCCGTGCTTTTCTGGAGACTTATAGCTCCGTGAAGATGTTCCGGAACGGGATCGACTCTTATTGCTCAACTTTCCCTGGCGTATTTGCCTTTCGGGTGATGAGCTCAAATGACGTATTGAAGATAGCTTTCTATCTGATAGACGCTGGGACTGTTTTTTAGAAACAATGTCTGGTTGATCAGCCAAGCCACGATCATCTAATCTTGATGATGAATTCGCAGGTTGTTGCACTGGAGATTGTGCATAAAAGTAAGGTTCCAGTTCTTTCGATTTATTTCTTAACCGCAATGTTTTTATTTGACTGTATTTCTTGCTAAGCTCAAGTGAATAATTTGAACCAAATGAGTGAGTTTTTGCAGTAAGTTTGCTTTGAATTGTCTTATTCTCCACAGTTAAAAAGGACTGATTTTCTTCATCATCACTTGACAATATCCTGCTTCCTATTTTGGTGCTTCCAGTCATACCTGACCCAGACTTTGGAATTTCCAAGACTCTCTCCGACTTCTTACTACCTGACATCATCTCTGCTTGCCTGCTGTCTGGGAAACTCTTGCTGTCAGGTGTCTCACCTGACCCATCTGTGCTCTCAAACCTTAGACTTGAGCCATAATTGCTGCCTGAGCCTTTGCCTGACCCACTGTTTAGTCGAAATTCTTCCATTTTCTCACCAGATTTCTTTATATCTATTCGAGACCTCTTTTCTGTGTCAAGAAAATCTTCTTTCAATGCTGGCCTGTTACCCATCTTCCTTGTGGAACCAGAGGTATGAGCAACGCTCCCATCGAAATCAGACAAACTTAGCTTCAGTTTCTTCTTAAGCGGTGGCTGTACAATCGCCTTCTCCTCATCTTCCTCAGATGAAGGAATGATAATTTCTATTCTATCTCCTCGACTGGTGGACTTCTTAGGTGTCACCCGATTCGTTGCATTTTGCTCTCTGGATGTTCTCGAATTCAACTTCTTCGGTGAATCTTCCAACTTCTGTTTCACTTTTTCACCAATTGTTTGTAACTTCACGATTTCAGACTTGGATAGTCTACCCTCCTTCCTTGATTTTCTCACAGTTTTCAGTTCCTCATCGGATGACTTTAATTCAGCCTTATAGAAGTAACCTGAGGGTCTACTTTCTGGAAATGCACTCATCTTTTTATATTGTTTAACAGCATCACCAAAGTATTCAAGTGGTAAGTTTTTCTTATCTCTTTCTGGAAATGCACTTGTCTTTTTATATTGTTTAACAGCATCACCAAAGTGTTCTAGTGGTAAGTTTTTCTTATCTCTTTCTGGAAATGCACTTGTCTTTTTATATTGTTTAACAGCATCACCAAAGTGTCCTACTGATAAGTTTTTCCTATCAATCTTAGTATCAAAAACCTTAGTATTTTCAGACTCTATATCACCCTTTCTAGCTTTCATTTTCAAATGAAAAAAATCCTGTTTGTCAATGGACTTCAACCGAGGTGCCTTTAAATTAAGTGACTCTGATTTACCTGGCTTCAAATCACAAGAATTCAAGGTTATTGTCCTACTATGCTCGCTTTCAGACTCAGAAGAAGGTTCTTGTGATAAATCTCTTGACTTTTTTGAATGCTTACAATGTTTCTTTCTTTCCTTCTTTTGCAAAGTCTTTCGTTTGCTACAGGAATAAACATAACAGCAAATATTCATAAACCAAAAACCAAGCACAAGATACAAACCTACACCAACCAAACCTAATGTATGTATGTTTGTATGTATGCATCAAGACACTTTATATAGCACCTTTTCAATGCAATGGCAGACTGTTCCAGAAAGATGGTCTAACACATGAAAAGGCATGACTGGTCTGAGATGAAGCGAGGCACCTGCATATCTCCATAGCTAGCAGAGCGCAATGATTGCTGACCCAGTTGACTCGAGACTGGAACACACAGCTCCCTGATATATGCCACGGCAATGCCGGCAATTGACGCACGTGCCAGCAAGATGATCTTAAAAGAAATTCACTTGGCAACAGGAATCCAATGTAGCATCTCTCACATATACTGGAGTTCAACTTATATGTGAAAAATTCATTCATATTAACCCAAGTTAGCACAATAGTGAATATAACTAGCTAGACAGCAAGTCATTCAGTGCACTTGCCAACAGTCCACCCAAAATAATCAGGCATACAGGTGCCTGTTCACAGCCCTACTGAATATTCATAGAATCAGATCTCTTTTGTCTAGTACTCTCTTAATCTCACTAGCTAATACATTGGTTCCAGCATCCTTCACAGCCACAACTCACTTCTCATTGGCATCATGAAGGAAAATCTCCACAAACTACAAACAGGTTCACAACTCTCTTGCCAGAGCCATAACAAAGACTCTTAAACAACAACACATTACATCCACACTGCATTAACTGCACAGACTAATGTTGAGCAAATAATCCATTTCAAAATTTGCCTTTAGTCCACAAATGACAACATTTTTTCCAGCTGACCTATCTGTGTTCTATGCTCACTCCTGAACCAAACAATAGATATTGTACTTTATCGATTGAGGTTACGGCTCTCGCTGTTTCCAACACCCAATCGTTGTTTGGGTTTCGAGATTTCTCGTTCGCTGGTCCAAGGCTTAGCAATTTGTTGCCCAGTTCAGTTCATTACATCAACTTATAATGTCATTCACATTCAAACAAGAGACTCATCTCTTTCAACTTGCTTACCCACCACACCCTGGCTTCTCGTTTCCCTAACCTATCGGATTTCAACCTTTCTTCTCCAATGGCTTACGATTTTGATCGCAATTTCACTAGAAGCGACCATAAAATGATGTCTCACGCATTATAATAACAGTGATATATAAATCATTAGATTATATCAGATCAGAATTAATACACCTACAATGACATCGGTATTTTTCTTAATTAAAACAAATACAACTGAATAAATGCCTTACCTAAACCCTTTCTTGTCGAAGGGACGTGATCTCTGCTTTTCGTCAGTATCCTCTGACTCTTCGGTTCCTGAGTCAGAACTTTCAGACCCGCTTAAATACTGATCAGAGCTATCCTCCTTCACCTTGTATTTAACTCCATGTGAATATTTCTTGGAAGTCCTGATAGATCTCCTTGGGCTCTCCTCATCACTCTTCGGTTGATCACGATGACTTTCCCCCTTTTTCTTTGACCTTGTAGGAGGACTATCGCCTTCCATCTGAGACTCGCTGCTTTGTGGATGCTTAAACTTTCTCGACCCCCTGGGCATTTCTTCATCACTTTCAAAGTCACCTTTTCTTGAATAACGCTTCTTTGACTTCTTCTTTATGGAGCTTCGAGGATCATGATCACTAGAATCATACTCAACACTTCTTGAACGCTTCCTTGATCTCTTTTTAGATTTTCTGTCCTCATCACTCTCCGACTCACTTTGTCTCATATAATACTTCTCTGGCATCTCATGGTAACTTCTGGAATCTTCTTCATCACCTTCATGCCTTCTAGAATGCCTCGTTGATTTCTTCCTCGACCTTCGTGAAGAACTCTCTTGGCCACTGTCGTCATATTCCCAAGAGTATCTTCCTGACCTTCGTCTGTGTACCCCCGTATCTTCGTCATCGCTTTCAGTTCTTGAATATCTGGCAGATTTCCTGTTTACCGATTCAACGTAGACAAGCTTATCTCCCTTTATCCACCTAAAATAAGCAACAGAATTGCTAAAACAAGGCCAGACCAATGTTCCAAATACCTGTTGCAATAGTCAGAATTGCATTCAAGATCAGGAGACCTCCAAGTATTAACATAACATTCTTTTCTTTTAAACTGCATATTTAAACACGAAATTAGCAATCTCAAGGAGTCTGAGCACATTACTAGCTAATACCATTAGTTCTCAGCTTATTAGCTTGTACAAATCCTGAAGTCAAGTTCTTCTAGGATGTTTGGTTTCCAAATTGAAACAGGACCAAAATAACAAATGGCACACAGTTTGTTACTCAACCTAGAGAGAATTGCAGCAGACTGGTCAATTATCATGAACAGTACTAAACACATAAATAGAATTATTATGTATACATTATAAATGAGCTCTGCTGTAATTTGTACTTTACAAATTTCTACAATGCCTCTTCGAGAAAAACTCATCATAGGCACTCCAGACCTAAAAACAAAACCATATTTGAATAGAATAGTTTTGAAGCACTTATGGACGACGCACAAAGAAAGGTCCCAAGTCCATGCATGCAAACCATACACGTATAAATACACATTACTGATACCACGTATCCCACCTGTCCTCGGCCACTTCCTTCATATCCTTTCCAAGTGGCTTCACCTTCTCCAGTTCCGTCCGCCAGTGGGGTGGCGTGCCATCACTCTCCGACTGACTTCTGGACGATGAACCTCTGTACCTCTGGCACAAGAATCGAAAAACTTAGTTAAAACATCACAAGCAAATTCCACTTCCATCATTTTCTTAATATTAACCATAATGCAGCAGCATGACAGCCCAGTGGCTACTCTGTCGGACTTTCACACCCCAGGTGTCAAAGGTTCAACACTGTAACAGGACTGAAATTGAGTTAAAGTGCTCCACCAGCCCAACTGGATATAAAAGTTAGTACTCCATCCACTGATTGCACCCTGTTGCTAGAAGGATCGGACTGTAAGGGAGGAGGACAGGTTGTCTTGGATCATATATGCCAAGGCTCTGCAAATTAAGTTGCCATAAAGCAATCAAATAGTTCTAGTTTTTAAAATTCACATCTCAGCACCGAAATCCACACCTCAGGCTTGTTGCTGTTCCTAAAGACTAGCTTTAAAAGGTGTTCTTCTAATTTAACAAGCAGCTAAAAAGTCCAAATAGTTGTTTGCATGCTACAAAAAATTGGCACGTGCATTGAATGCCATATACAACTGCTTAGCTTGTGAGATGCAAACATTTCTAACTAATTGTGTTATGTGTTTGACAGTGCATCAAAATTTCTAAATGGGTTTGGAGATGTAAGCTGGCTAACACCAGCAGCTAAGTCTTGGGACTCTGCAAATCTGTGCTACACAGGTCAGGGAGAACTAACTGCCCCTTGGAGAGCGAAGTGTCATGCTGACTTGTGGAAGGATCACCTAGGTGGAATCGCTTTCCACAAGAGCAGCAAGTCCTTGTAATTACAAAAGCTACATTTACCTTTTATCAACATTTGACAAATTTATCCTCTCTAGCATTGGGGCTATGGCAGGGTTGAGCTGTGGATCTTATGAATCAGAACTATTTGAATGTTCTTTTACTTTATGCCAACACCTTATGCTAACAGCTCATAAATGCTATAATGCACAACTATTGGAAAGTTGTTTTACCTCACATTAACAGTTTATGCTATGATAAACAACTACTGGAATGTTCTTTTACCTCACACCAGCAGCTGTAATATAGACCACAGCAACCGAAGACGTTGTAAACAAGAGAGCTACTACAGCACTGTATGCAATGTGTAGAGATAGGTAAATTTACACTCTTCATCTATTCATTCTACTCTAAACTCTAAAGATGGTTGTTATTTAACTAAAATTTAAATAACAATGCATAACACCATATAAATAAAAGCATGAGCTTACAAAACAATGCTAAAGCTACAGTTTCACGCTACAATGATTTTGTGAGGTACTTCAAATGCACAATACCTAATACATAAATAATTAGTAAAGCCACTAACGATCACATAAATACTAACAGAAGTTTTCTTGGCATTTGACACAATAATCAGATGAAAGTTAGAAGCAAACTTTTAAATACTGACCACAGTTCCTCTACCCTTTATCTTACGGTCACCAGAGGTAGAAGCCACAACCCTGGATAGCTTGTTGTTTCTCTTAAACAGTGAAGCAAGATTCCTGAAAATAAAATAAAAAATACAAAGGAAAAGCAACATAATTAATGCATCAGTAAACTTAACTCAGGGTAATTTGTACACTAAATCATTTTGAAGGTAAGCTTTGTTAACTAGAATAGGATGCCATTATCTTATATTCGATAAAACATCAGGATAGCCTATAACATTAGAAGAGGCTAGAACGTTGCAACATCACAGAGTACGAGAATAGTTTACAACACTAGAAAAATATAAACAATTCTATTTATCAACATGAACAAACATAATAATTACAGCGTAAAACAGTTCAAATACCTTTAAAATCTCAAAATCAACAAAAATTACAATTAGAATAGTCTAAAAAATCTAAAATGTCACTATCAACAAATGTTACAATCGAAATAGGAAAAGCAACAACTTCTTAAACCAGAAGCTTTTCCATTCATTTAAAAAAGAATTAGAGGGCCAACTTGTTACTGGAAGCTAAAGCCCATGTGAAGCAGAGAGCGAAAAATGAATTCTTACACAGCTTTTGTCCAGTTATCTTCTTGCGACTCATCTGATGTTTCTCGTGATTTGTAGAAGTCAGTTAAGGTTTGGTATATCGCTGGAGGCTTTCGTTGATCTGGCACAAGAAACAACGCATACATACATTGATAAATTTTTATTTATGGTTATGGTAATAAAATACTACAAGGCCGCGAGCAGCACCTCCTGAAGAGTACTTTGGAAGAGCTAGAACAGACTAGTGGTAGAGAACAGGTTGAAAAATTTGGTTAATTTTAAAGTGACAAAGTAAAAGTGTCAACCAACACGTCTAACATGAGTGAAGGTATTTGTACTTGTGTATTAGCAGGTAAAAAAGAACTTTAAACGACTTCATAGGAACTGGTAGATATTGCATTGACACATATAAGCATTCATATCCTGGGTTTGCAGACCTACTCTTCCTCTTGTGAATTAAGCATGGCTGTAGAAAATGTAACTACAACCAACCATGGTGCTTCAAACAGATGGACATAATCACAGCCTTCCACCCTTGTGGCATGTCGGGTCATGCTCAGGATCATGACTGTCTGACATACAGGTCTTTCAAAACTTGTATCTGATTGGGTTGTACAATGCTGACCCCTTTTCTCAACTACTATGTATGTTTTTGGGCTATTAAGAGGCACACAGTTGAAACACGACAGTCATCAACCATAAGTACTCAATGCACCTAATGATAACCAGTAAGAAGGAACCAGCTTACCCAGCACGTGTGCCAAATCGTCAATCAATACTTTATACAAAGGCCAGTAAAACCTCACTTCTAGTGGTTCAAACTTGGACCCACATTACCCACTCCTCTACTCCTACTGTGTAAATCATCTAATTCCTTCAACAATATCATCATCCTTTTATTTCTACTCATTCTCAATCACCTACACTACCAAATCTAAAACCATCCTAACTATAGTAAACAAATAATCGTCTTTTTCACCTAGGAGTAAACGAGTACCTAGAGAGCGAGGTTTTAGCTCTCCACAGTTTCCAATTCTGGCCCGAAAAGTCCCTCGACTGTGGTCATCCTTTGTTGCCGCGTGTACCTGTTCAACAACTCCTTGACCGCTAACGACTCGTCCAAAGACGAGATGCGTACTGAAAAGAAATCACAAAGGTAACTGTTAAAGATACCGATGGAGTAATGCGGTAATCAGAAATTATGCTATTATTGTGGTTGCCAATGCACAGTCCTATAAGTGTATCATGGTTAAAAGAAATACTACATTTATTATTTATGGTAGATATTCTATTGTCTCGTTATTACACAGTGAACCCGTGAAAGTCACGGATCTTCAGTTCTGAACTGCTTCATGATTAAAACTTATTCTGCACAATTACTACAAGCATTCACCGTGGTTTAAGTATACTATTTTACTCACTTAGCTCATGATTTAATTAAACAAAATTGATCCATGCAACAATAACACACTAACAACAACAATGTTTTTCTTAAGAACCTGTATTACCTGTTTAATTCTGGTGTGCTTGCTGTTGTTCTGTATTAAAAGAACACAAATAAATGTCACACAGTTATAAGGTATTAAGGTATAAGTCTTTAACATAAATTTTAAAGCAGATTAAAACTTTAAAATGGTCAAACTTCATGCACTACAGTAAAGAATTTCACATACGATAAATCTTAGGCTTCTATGTTAAATTTATTAATACAGCAGACAAAAATTCAGTTTGGTAACAAGCACAGTTTGTTAGAAGACTGGGACGACTTTGAGACATGTACAGCAACAGTTAAAACTTTATGTTCAATATTTCCTTACATAGCAAAGAGCTTTGAAAAGTAATCACTCAACCTCTAGAGCTGGCACAGAACATGACAATCAATACAGATATTATTGCTGTTCATGCATTTACTTCGTGACACTACATCATCATGTTATATCATGTTAAAACTTTGCAGCCAACAGTCAAGCACCATGGCATCTTTTGCGAGCAAATGTTAAACAAACACCTAAATTAGCTTCCTTTGCTCTGCACTATGTTACAGGCCCTGATCAGATAGTATAACTAACCGCACGTTCAAACAAAAAATTCCAAGTAACAAATCTTATCTGACAAAAGTAATTCAGAAAATGGATTATTTCAGCATGTAAATACTCATCTTCAACACGCATGCACAAATCTGAACACTGCATCTGTTCAATGCTATAATATGAGTAAACAGGCATTACTGCCATATAAAAAGTAAATACACCATGGAATTGTGGAATTTGGAATCAATTGACAACTGAAGTTTTAATATAATCAGCAAAGCTATGACAAAGACAATTTACTGCTAATGCAAGGACAAATAGCGCTAACACAAGGACAACAGTGCTAATGCTGATATTCATTTTCTTCTTAATTTACTTATTTACAGTTGTATTAACCCTAAGTGAGCTAGCAAAGCTTATTTCCAAAAGACCCCAGCCATGATAAGATAACACAAAACTAGTGCAAGCAATTTTAAAGTATTAAACCAGTGTTCTTATAATTGTCATTAACACTAATACTGTGTTATTAATTACCATAAACACAAACATTGTTCTGGTTATCATACTCCATTTTATATGCAGTCGTGGAACATATAATAAAACAGTTCATGCAGTGGAGAAACTCTCCTTTCAGGGTTTCAACCCTAACACGTTATATGATGCACCTAAATCTAAGTTCACACATTTAATAAGTTTTCTTGGTTGTTCTGCATCTAAACCAAGCATAGCTTCTGTAATTCTGTTGAGTCACCAGCTCCAACATTAAATTCCTGACTTGCTTTGAACGTAAACACCTGAATCAACATTAATTATATATACCTAACAATACGTCTTTACTACTTGCACGTAAACATGACATCTAATATGCTTCATAAGAATATTTCAAATTCAATAATTTATTAAATATAATAGAAATTCAATATGAATAATTACTATATATAAGCTCAAAATTGCAATGGCAATTTTAGACTGACATGGTTACCCTGAAACTCCCAACTAATAACCTTCTAAAGGACAATGGAAAATTTGCCCAGATTTATTGTCTGACAACATAACTTACCACAAAACAAAGACGAGTCCTGAAAGTGTAAACCAGACAGTATCGACTTAAGTACATGTAATATGTCATTTCACACCGTCCACATCACCCAGGGTGGGGCAGCACATGAGCTGTGCATTTTCAGAGGGATCTCATATCAGACTGCATGCACTAACTGCTGCACTTGTGGCACTGAAGCGCAGGGGCATGTCATAACTGGGAGCAGAATAATTCACTTAGGACAAAGGACAGGTCAGACAAAAGACGGTTACTGGAAACAAGAGTATACAGGCTATGTGCACATCTTCAGAATGACGATGCTGTCGAGTACAACAGTAATACTAGAAGAGTAAAAACTGTTTGTTACCGTGCCACTTACCAGCAAACGATCATCACATCATACAACTTAACCCTTTAACGACGAGAGAGATTAGCTTTCCATACATTTTAGTACACACTCATCATTAAAGTGTTCAGACAGAAAGCTTAAGATAGAAAGCAGGACAGAGTTGCACGTCTGAAGTCAACAAAATAGCAGATTGGTTGGCAGGATACCACATCGTAGAGCCATTAAAGGCAGCGCTGCTGTAGTGATACAGATGTGTCAAATAGCACAAACAGTACACCAAGGAAACAAAGTCTGACTGGGAGTAGTAAATACACGTATAATATCGTGAGCACAGATCTATATAGGGCAATGCAACAGACTACCAAACGTCTGGTAAAGGAACTGCCATGTCTGAATAAGTTACTCAAGGGTTCTGATCAACTGACTGTATAGTGTCTGATCACAATTGACAGTACACGAGCCCTATCGTTTGTATGCTCAAATACACCAGTCTTACCAGTACACTTGCCTTGTCTGCTTACAGAATACATTATCAGTGGTGTAAGCAGGACAACACGAGACATTTCTAACCACAAGTAACCAAGGATGCTTTTATTGCAAAAAAATAAAATTTCTCGGCAGATTAACGAAGAGCAGTGGTTAATAACTAGAGTTTCAAGTCAGTAAACGATGACTACAAATGAAGAAAATCACAGAGTCACCTGCGCTCTAATTTAGTGCGAAAAAATACGCATAACTGCAGTTTTCTAAATTCACCATTTTCAAGCAATCAGATAAGCCTCAAATAAAAAAAAGTTCCAAAAAATGCCAGAGCCACAAAGTATCAGATGAAAGAAAGAGTCAAAAAGCTAAGAAAGAATAGCCTGAATAACCAATTACTCATACCCTGTGTCCTATTAGCTGAATCAGTTGTAGAAACTGAAGTCACAAACTATTCAGATTATAGGAAATTTTAAAAAAAAATTAAATTTTGAGGAATCATAAATTTTTCAATTTTGTAGAGCAGCATCAAAACTTATAACAGTTCCAAAAGAATGGCACAGATAAAATAAAGGTGACCAAGATCCAGCTCTAAAGCATAAATTGATTTAAATTAAGTTACATTACAAGAGCAGAGCCACAAGACAAGTCAAAGAAAATCAGTAAAGTTTACGGCGTTTTTAAAAGAGATGGTGCATAGTTCAAATAATCGGACAAACCAGCACCAATCACAGTGCAAAGCTCAAAATCTGTAGAAAGACATTGCTAGTCTGTAATAAGCTTGTAATTAACGTCTTACATCATCCACTGCAGTCCATTCGCTTCACTGCCTCGATTGGCAGTTGTTAGCAAAAGTTCTTTAAAATGCTTTAGAACAGAAACCTCATCTGCAGAAACAATGCAACCTCGTCAACGTGATTTGTAACATAATGCATCATTAAATACATTATTGTAGAACAACTTGAAATAATGACACAAAATATGATGTTACCACCAGATAATATTAGTCCTTTCCACTGAAATTTAATTCAGATTATTGATTGATTGAATTGTTTATTGAAACACCACACAACAGACATATCAAATTATGACAGTTTCGCCTATAGCATTTCAAGTGCTGGTGTCAAAAGGGCAATCCAAAAGGGTCAAAAGTCCCGCTACGGCCTGGATTACCCTCTCACATAAACAGTTCACAGGTGGCCAGTTCAACGTACAACTTCATGATCATTTCAAACATCATTACAAATCATATGCGACGAATCTAAACCAGGCCTTTAGCGAGAAATACAGAGTTGTCCGTCCAAAAGCATTTGAAGTCATCACCGCCCGACGCCGTGAGCATACTAAATCGCAACCGCCCGAAGTCTCGCCACCCTACTGCAATGCTCCTATGCCTTTTACAGAGTCTAATATCAACCCCTGCTCCTTACAGAACAGTCATCTGAACGCTTGCAGTGGCTTTAGAGAAGAAACTGAATGGTGACGGATGAGAATCATGCACAATTTATGCCCGTCCAGAATAATTTTCACCCGTTCAAAGGACAGGTGGATGGGTTGCTGGCTAAGGGCCTGATCTAAACAGTGCAGTGCAAGGTAAAAACAGTAGCAAACCATACAAACAATTAAATCTGCAAGGACAGTAGGTAACGTTTCATTTGTACTTTAAATATACCAAGGATAAATTGGTATCAGCATTAACTAACGTAAAATGAATCAAATTAATTTATGCATCCGTTTTGCTCATAGTTAGCACATACTACGCTACATATATGCAAAACAAATGTGGCTGACAGGTATTTCAGTAAAATATCTCTTCAGTTGATCAAATCTTTAACATCATTTAACATTTGTCAAAGAAACCACTCAACACAAAAATGAACATTTGATTTTAAGACATACACATACCTGGGTAAGTTCTGTTTCTCAGTTCATCACGTACAGCTATAAGTTAAGCACAACTTCAATTTTAATTAAAACAAAACAGAAACCACATCAGCTAATTTTTAGACAGTATGTAAAAAACACTTGTAATAAAGGTACAGATGAAATGACACCAGACATGATATAAGTAAATGAAAGACTAATATCTAAATAGATAAATTCAACACTCTTTCTAAAACCAAACACTTAGAACACATATTTTGGTTTTAACTCTTTGGGTGCCACAGGCACAAACTGCGATATCACATAGCTTGCCATACTGCAACATCATAGGCATGCTTACTAAAGTGGTTGGAAGTTTGGGAATCAGTTTCCATCCTACGTATAAAAGTTAACTATTAATTAGAGCAATAAATAAGCAACAATTTTCCCATTGATTATTCAAACATGTGGGATAGCTGTGGAGGTATTAGATCTGAAAGTCAATAATATGTTACGCTTTTATGATCGCATTTAATGAGCACAATATTGAACTAAGACGACAGATGGCGTATGATTTTCAGTACTTCAGAGTAAAAAAAAGTGTTAATTTAGAAGATTTTCACTCAATTATGGGTAGCAGGACCTACAGTACTGTAAACAGCTTTCATGCTAATGATTTATAGAACTTTTTAAATGATAATAAGCGATACAAGCAGTGATTTTGGGTGGTGCATGGTCGATAAGACCATGTTTTTCATTGGTCTCAAATAAATGCAGGTATAAAATTTTACTCAGTGGGTCGACATGCTCACTGATGATAGATTTGCCAGTGTCTGATATTCTTTTGTTGTTTGAAAAGATTCGTTGGCTCACATCATCACTAAACTAAGCTGTCACACTAATGACTGTGTGCTAAAGGCATCGCTCTAAGAGTTAAGCTAAGCTAGCAGTGCCCAGGAGTAAACATGTGGCGTAACACGAATTTCTTACTTTTTTTTGTTCTAGAAATTGTAAATATGCTTCCGCACTAATTACTGGATGACATAACTTAATACCATATGGAGATGTCTAGCTTGAAATCTATCTTGCCATGCAAGACGTTCAAGATAATTTTGAACTCTTTTCAGATACCGGTAATTGGCGATGCAATCTCTTTGCCATCTGCCCATCCCAAACATAACCAAAAGCAAGGTTTGGCCACTTCTACCTAATATCAATGACCATTGTAGATTTGGCTACCACCCAAATTGTGATGTGAATGTTGAAACAGTGGTACATTAAAAAAACAATAGTTACATACCAACCCAGCAACTGGCAAAGCAGTCACCTGATTCTACAGTTTAAATGTGTCCTCATCAGGCCCGCATTAAGGGGGGTGCTAAAGGTGCTGCAGCACCCAGGCCCGCAGTTTTGAGGGGCCCACATTTTCGGAAGTACATTAAAATATTTTATTGTATTTGTAGTTGGGCCCCGTGCTCATCGCTATATAGGTAATCACAGCAGCCGGGCCCGCACTAGCCTTAATGCAGCCCTGGTCCTAATGCTAGCTCAAGAAACACTATTGATAATGTATGTTTATTTATATTATATTTAATTGTAACACATGTTTATTTTAAAAATCAGCAGAATGTACACAGACAGTGTGATGAGACAGTCACATTTTACCTGTCATATCTACAAAATACAAGTGTATACAAACAATTAAATGACATACGCTTGTTCAAAATTCATCTATAGACAAATTTCGTGTTTACACTTTACCTTCAGTTGTTGATGAGATATTTCATGGTTTTACTCTTAAGTAGTGAAATGGATCAAAGCCCCAATAAATATCTAACCAGGGATACAAATATCTGGCACACAAAAGGTTAAAACAATTACTTCTTTACACAGATGATTTGTAACTATATCCTACCATCAGATGAGCAGGTACATTCAACTTTCACAGCACTATCCAGAGCGCTGAATGGTTTTCCTTTGTAACCAACCAGCTCACCATCAACTTTCTCTCCTACAACAAGAGAAATTTTGAGCTGTTATAATAAGAACCATCAAGCAAAAGTCCAGATAGTCATATAATTATGCACAATATTTCGTGACTCTGTTGGACAACTGTTGACATCAACTTGAATCACTTTCTGCCTACCCATTCATCACGGAAACTACCGACAAGTACACAAATCGTAGGGTTTCAAGATATACATGTATTTACATCACAATACAGAATGGCTAGAGTACACAGTTAAGCAAAGTGATCCAGTCAATTCAGGCTGCATACTCATACTGGTACTTGTCACACTTTTTACAAACTCTGCAAAACTACTCTACTACAGTGGACACACATTAACGCATAGACGTAAAGACACACAAAAACATTGTGACTGCATAAAGGGCTTTTGTGTGTAAAATTTTTGCCCAGTCAACAACATTCTCATCATTGTCATTTAGGCCTGCACCAGTAGAAGCCTTGCTTTCACTTTGCAATCGACATAAGCCCTCAGCAATGGTTGAATTAATATTTGGCACAAGCTTTTCAGTTTAGGTTCATTTTCAGCGATCCACAGAGGGTAGATTCAGCAACCCCAATATCTTTACAGTATTTAACCCCAATATATTCAACCTGGATTCCTCTGCTATGTATTAGCGCATGAATAGGTCACATATAAAAATGGGTCTCCACTGTAACTGTAATGTGTAAATTTTATATATAGTCTATATAGTATATATTATATATATATATATATTTATATACATAACATACAGTTATGTACTCAGAAAATTTTAACCAATCAGCAAGTAATTTCGACAACACAAATGAAGACTCAAACTTACCATTGCACAGTTTCACAAAATTGCTGCAGGTCCTGGGACAAACGTCAGAGAAGAGTTCTAGAACAATCCTCCCAGCTACAAAAACAGACAACCAAAGAAAAATTACGAGCATGTTCTTTCTTTACTAATAACATGCAGAGATTCAAATTTGTCAGAGACAAAAATAAAATGTTTAGGTATTTTGCATACAAGTTGCTAAAATTATGTGATGGAAACGATTGCTGTAAAATTAGAAATGCTGAAACTAGAATGCTGCAAATAAAGTAAGAGATCTTGAAATATGCAATTCAGAATTTATCACTAGATTTTTTTAAAGGAATCAATCAGAACAAAAAGAATTATGTTAACTCAAACAGCAATTTAAAACTCCCTAATAATTTCTGAAAATGCCTTCCTGATATCATCAAAATTTCAGTAATAATTCAATAGCAAGCATAAAATGTGCATAAAATGAGAACTGTTGGCTTAGTATGGTTGACTAGTATGGTCAAGAAGGTGTATGACACGTAGGCTGTTTCTGAAGTAACAGATGGTGTACGCCACGCATAAGATTCATGCCCACATACATAATATACATAAATAAAGACATAGATAGACAGCAAGGCTTTTAATATCATGATACACCATTGGTTTAGATTCAATTTTTTTAAACTTTGTGATCCTTTAACATAAAAAGTCTAATCATTACAAAAGACGTTTGTAGTAAAGTATGTACAGATTACACAGCCAACTGCTGTGGGTTGGACGTTTTACAAGGGAAGGACTTGGATTGGTTTACCGGCTGCCAAAACACGTACTGTGACAAAGACACAGTTACAGTGCTTTCCAGCACAGTCTAAGCCACTGCAATAATGCGGATCGTTAGTCCACAGTTAAGTGGATCATTATGTGGATCGCTTGCCGGAACCTGAACACAAACTTCACTAAAACTTGTACGCTTCACATTCTTCTAACAGCACTTATGCATTTGAAATGATACTGTTCTTAGATCTGAAGAAATGGTGGGGTGCACTGTAGTGACTAAGGTAAAGTATGGTATTTAGAATATTACTCTTTGATGATATTAATGTATGTCTGGACAGTACAAGTTAATTTATTTACTGAAAAGTATTTAAAGTATTGTTATTGCAATACTTTAAAAACATCATTGTCAATGAAATTATAATGAAGTATTAGTACTGGTATTGCAAAAAAAAAAACAATGTGAACAGCCATGACACACAAAATATAGATGAAATGAATGAATTTTTGATTCACAAACAACCCCCAATACAGGTAATATCACACAATGCAAATTTAGACTTGCAGGTATCAAGGGCAATCCAAAAAGGTCAATGTCCTGCTTAATGCACGCATGTTCCATTTACAATGTACAAAGATACAAAATGTGTTTGTTGGCTCATCCTGTAAACGTAATACACTTTTGGTCATGGAGAAATACAATGTGCATAGGCAGAAAACAAAAATGACATATAAAGCAGAAATGAAATACATGAATACATTGCAATAGGCCGTAACAAATATGCTCCTTTAGTTATCAATTTCTATATCAAAGTCAATAGTTTTTAATAAAAATTTTACTACCTGTAGACATGACGCATACAGAAAGTAATTACGTACCTGAATTTCCACCAATTTCAACATCAACAAAACAATGAATTCTACGATTTCTGTCCGACATGATTTCCAATCTACACAGAAAAAAATAGATGTTTAACTATGTATCAGGGTACTGCACTTTAAGCAAAAAACCATTTACAACAATAACAATAACCTTGCATGCATAACAAAAGTGCTTTAAATAAATGATAATAATAAATAAATAGTAGCAACTAGTTCTGGTAGAGCTGATCAGAATTTAAAATTATACAACTCTAACTACTGAAAATGTTTTTAGGTAAAAGGCAGAGGTAACACACCTCTGTACTAAGCCCTCAGGCGCATAGTGGGCATCATGTGGCATGGCATTTCACAAGCAATCACGTGTGAAAATACTAACCAAACTTCATTTATCTCAATTACACTGCACCTATCACCATCGGGTGCGGCCTGAATCCCCGAAACAAATTTTGGCTGAATCCCCTAAATCGATTTTAGGCTAAAATTACAAATAAACATGTGAATAGGTAATATATCGAAATATATCAAGGCCACACTAGGTCTATGTCATATGAGTTCACAATTTTACTTTGAATAGTTTCGAAAGTTCGGCCGCTTTCTAAAAAACTGTTTTTGGGATATCAGGCTTTTGTGTATTTTCAGCGTTTTCGAGGATTCGGATTTTGGGGATTCGGGTTGACCCCTCACCATCATTATAAAAAAATTAAGTGGCCAACATATTCCTCAATCTGACTCGTCATGGTCAAATATTGTCAGAATCAAAACACTCAAAAACTGAAGTTAAATACCCTTGATCAAACCTTTAAATTATTTGTACAATCCTCACGCGTTATTACATCTTAAGAACGTGATGTCATGTAGGCACCGAAATCTTGCCGTGCTTATTCAAACTGAAAACTGTTGCAAGCGTTTATACCATTAACTGTCTCCTCAGCCGATCAATAAAATATTTCACGTCATCTGATGTAGGCTACATCGTTCGCCTTAAGTATCGTCACACATGTTCTCTGGGTAGGACCTACATCTTGGAAAAAATCGAACCAATCTCGGTAGGATCCTCTGCAATAAAGACCCGTTTGCAAAACAACCTTGTCAAACTTTATGCATACGCCGATTTTATCATTGTGCGACAGCTGCCGTCTGAAAACGAGTAGGCTAAAACGAGCTGATGCGTTACATTACAACGGTAACATTCTACACTATAGACTTAGCTACCATCTGCCTAATATTTAAGTCTGCAAGCTACTTATAACCTTTATCATCTGCATCAAAATCCAGCAATGAGATGTTATTTCAACTTTGATGCAATCCACTTTTTCTTTCAATGTGCGTAAAAAATACGCAAATATGCTACCGGAAACGGAATATCGTTGTACTATAACCTAAACATGGCCGGTCAACATCTATGGTGAACATTGCGATCAACCATCGACGTATATATATAATAATAATAATTATTATACGTCGATGCGATCAACGAATCAATTAGGGTTAGGGTTAGGGTTAGGGTTAGGTAGAGGCTCTGGGTAGAGGAATGGAGTCATGAAAATTTTATATTCGGTGTGAAAATCGAAATGTTGCGACACCTGTGTAGTAAACGCCAACGCGCTCGAACGACGCTGTATACGGCAGCGGTTCTCAACCTGTGGTCCGCGGACCACTGGTGGTCCGCGGCCACCTGTCTGGTGGTCCGGGAGCAAGGCCTACAATTTATATTTTTACAATTTAAAACATGCAAACAGACAAATTTTGTAAATTTTGTAAATTTTTGTTTTATTTCAATCGCCAGAATCGGCTAGATAGCAGCAGGAAACTATAATAATACACAGATTTATGGCAAAAAATTTCTTTTGTATTAATTTGGTTTTTTGCACAATTTTTAGTGGTGGTCCGCGACCGAGACACAGAATTTTTAAGTGGTCCTTGAATCTCAAAAGGTTGAGAACCGCTGGTATACGGTGTTCTGGCCATTAGTTGTAATATTATTGAAGGCTTAATTGTAGGCCTAAAGCTCATTTACCTAGCCCCGTGTTGGAAAACGAGTTACAGGTTTCCAGACCTGGTTAAAATAGAAAGACCAATTTCGAACAAAACGATCTTTAACCGATTAGTTGTAAGCCTACACATTTTAAGGATAATCCATTAGGCCTATCTTTATTTTGGTTTCTAAAACGAAGAAGATGAATTTTAAGAAATTTATAGATAGGGCCTATTATTTTCAATGTCGACCTTCATTTAGGCCTAAGTGAGAGAAATTGAGAAAATAGGGGGCCTATACTTGTTAGGCATTGTCAATATAGGCCTACTGTGGACTTTTGTGTGGACCGCGGAATGGCGTGGGCAATTTACCTCGATCTGTCTCTCGATCTGAAATTCTGGATCTGTATACGGCCCTATAAACGAGTACCGACGCGAGCTTGGAAAGGTTAAAACTATTATCTGTTGGGACTTGGGAGTCCTAGGTGACAAATCGGCAAACCTGCCATTTTGGCTAGGCTGCAATCAACCTTCAAGACAATTAAGCTGTTGACCATTGTGACAAGCGTTGATTTTACATTGGATCTGTGCGTTAATTGTTTTATACATTGTCTATATCTGGTCTAAGCTTAATTACGCCTTCTCACAATAACAGGTATAGCGTATACCTAAATGCTCATAAAAGGCTTTCATAAGATTTTATTAATAGGCCTATAAACACTCCTTATGTTATACCGTATAATCACAATCGTAAACTGGAAAATTTATGCAGCGCTATATATATAGAGAGAGAGAGACAGAGTGAGTGAGAGAGAGAGAGAGAGAGAGAGAGAGAGAGAGAGAGAGAGAGAGAGAGAGAGAGAGAGAGAGAGAGAGAGAGAGAGAGAGAGAGAGAGAGAGAGAGAGAGAGAGAGAGAGAGAGAGACAGAGACAGAGACAGAGACAGAGGACAGAGAGAGACAGAGACAGAGACAGAGAGAGAGAGAGACAGAGACAGAGACAGAGACAGAGACAGAGACAGAGAGACAGAGACAGAGACAGAGACAGAGACAGAGACAGAGACAGAGACAGAGAGACAGAGACAGAGACAGAGACAGAGACAGAGACAGAGACAGAGAGACAGAGACAGAGAGAGAGACAGAGAGAGAGAGAGAGACAGAGAGAGAGAGACAGGGAGAGAGAGAGAGAGAGAGAGAGAGAGAGAGAGAGAGAGAGAGAGAGAGAGAGAGAGAGAGAGAGAGAGAGAGAGAGAGAGAGAGAGGGGGGGGAGAGAAACTAGAAAGCTCGGAGGGCGGAGGATCGGATAGATTAGGGTATAGGAATATTCTTGAAGAGGTGCACGCTTCAATTTGGAGTGATAAACAGAGGAGCCAAGATATTTCAGAAATTATATGTAAAATGACAGCTTCTGAGAAAGGTTTTGAAATTACTATAGATTAATTTCAAAATGATAATCTATGAGATTTCGTCCAGACTTATCCAACAGATGATCGCAGATTATCATTTCTTAAGCATCCCAAAATCAAATAGGCCTACGTACCTGTGTGGCATTAGTATGGCATAACACGTCAAGTCCTCAGATTAGATCACAAAACAGTTGCTGTAGCTTGTTGGGTCCAGAGTTGGGAATGTCAGAATTTTCGTTGGTGGAAGGAGCTCCTTAAACTTACGAGGGCGGATGTCCAGTCTCCTTCCTAGGGAATCCTAGCCGTCAATCTGTCAGCAGGGGCGTCTATCCCCCGTAAGTCAGTGGAGCAACTTCCCCTTTCCCCCTGTTCTTCCCCTTCCCCTTCCTTCCCCCTAAAATGGTGGCACAGACACACTGACAGATCTCCCCCCTATTTTTTGGATGGAGCATTTGCTCCAAGGTTTCTATGGTGTAGACGCCTCTGTCTGTCAGTGCATGAGTCTGCGCAATCGATGTGCTCAGTTTACAGTTCGCTATATATAGAGATAAACTAGCGAAATCCTTGCAACAAGCGAGATCGACACGAGTATCTGTTTAATTCCAGAGAAGATCGAGGTCTTCATCGGTACGTGGAACGTGAGAACACTATATGCGGCTCTCCAACTGGACATATTGGCATACTGCTGCATCATCTCGAGAATGTTAGGCAGTGGCGGCGCCAGGGGTGGGCTAGGGGTGGTTAACCCCCCCACCAAAAACTGTGGCTCAGCCCACCCAAAGCAAAACGCTGGAAATCTCTGAAGCTTTGCAATGCTTACATATACATAGCAGGCTCAATAGCAAATGCCATTTCCAACAATGCTTAAAGAATCTGATGCGTCTGTAACGTAGCTAGGTAGCTCGCTGCGTATAATATAGATGACTAGCAAAGCCCTCATCAATCATCGAGGTTGTACAACCTATAGTACAGCCATCGCTTTGTATGAACTCTAGAACTCAGCAGCCGTTTAACACATGACCTTGTATAGCAAGTTTTCGACCAGCAAATTCCTCGTTACCCGCCCTTCTATCTTAGTCACCCTGGCCTGCACCCGATTCAGATGGCCTCTGCACCATATGCCTCATCCGGCCCGCTCTCCCCACTCTCTCTCTCTCTCTCTCTCTCTCTCTCTCTCTCTCTCTCTCTCTCTCTCTCTCTCTCTCTCTCTCTCTCTCTCTCTCTCTCTCTCCACATCTCTTTCCGTCTCTGTCTCTGTCTGTCTGTCTGTCGTCTGTCTGCCTCTGTCTCTGTCTGTCTGTCTGTCTGTCTCTGTCTCTGTCTCTGTCTCTCTGTCTCTCTCTCTCTCGCTCTGCATTGAGTATACGGTATACCACTATACATGTGTGCACTGTGCAGCAACGCACATAAGACCACTACAAGACCAACGGTTTAAGACCAAGACCAACGTCTCAAAACCGATAGCAAGACCAAGTCACTCTGTTCGATACCCATTACCGACGAGCCATGGCTTCTACTTCTAATGTATCTTCGAAGAAGGCTTCCATCAAACGTCTCAGACAGTCACTGTTAAGTTTTTTCAGTTCCAGCAAAAAAGAATAAATCGGGTATGTATTACAACCTATTTCAGTTCTTGCAGAGCTCGGCACGGCGTTGTAGCTGGCGGCATAGGAGTAATTTGTGGGGGCACGAGGGGTACCCGTCACTGTTACAGGTTTTGGACTGGGGTACCGTACTCCACTTTTTGAACAGTGCCAATCAAGTTTATTATTGTGCCTTCCCAGAGATCGCTGTCTCCGCCTTGCTTCGTGTATGTAAGAAATTGGTACCGGTACCCCTCACGTTTTAGACCAAAGTTACGCCTCTGGCTGGCAGGGAGGGAGAATTTTGAGATCTGGAGTCCGAGTCGGTACCTCTGAATTTGAACCATCGATATGATATTGCGATTCGCTCAGGTTC